>BSUD01000001.1:20537815-20600626 GCA_033239045.1 Fagopyrum esculentum | reverse complement strand
ATTATGTTTTTTTTAATTTTAAGTTTATGGAAAAGTATATTATAGAAAATAATAAATTAACACATAAAAAATAATATTTTTATTTTCAAATTAAAATAAATTATAGAAACTTAACTTAAAAAAAAACTATATGTTTCATTTTCTGGACTCTTACAAAAACTTTAAAAATGTTATTTATTTATTTATTTTAGTTCAAAAATAAAACTTATCTTTATTTTATTTTACTTTTTTTTTATTAGAAAAATAATATTTTAAAAAAATACTATTATTATAAATTTATTAGTTTAAAATGTAACGAGATCATAATCTATTTTTAGTTTTTTTTTTTAGTTTATAATGAATTTTAATGTAATATATTAAGAATGTGTATAAAGAGGAAACAAATGGAACCTTGAGGGCACCAAGAGGAATTTTGAAACTTTGTTGATACCAAGAGGAAAAGTCCAAATCTTGAGGGTACCAAGAGGAAAAATCCAATCTTTTATCTTTTATAAATCAATTTAGTGTACTACAAATTATAGAAAAAAGACATTTTGTTATAAGTTTACGAAATAGAGGCAAACACTAAAACCATTTCAATAAAAGAGGCTATTTACTCAAATCACCCAAAAATATAACCGTTCTATTCATTTTGTTATATTGTTCGTAGCTTGTTCACGGTACGTTGCTCACCATGAACGAATGAACAACGATTGATGTAAATAAACATAGGTGGGTGCACGATCGTAGATACAATATCAAGTGCTGATATTAAGAAGTACGATACGACCTTTAAATAACAAATTGCACCGTCGTGCACACAATCCCCACATTTTGTAGAAAAAAATTAGTAGCACGAACGTGCTATCATAGTGCACGATCGTACGTCTTGTTATTGTGACGTTTGTGCACTAGGGGAAATTACAAGAGAAGAGAGATGTTTGAGCATTAATTAAAATTCAACAATTCATTTTGTTCATAACATCAATAATTATATTATTTAGTTTAGTTATCAATAATTATATTATTTAGTTTCATTGTCATATTTACTAATGCTAGTTTGGACGTGCGGGCTTCACCAGCGTGCCGTGATTTAGAAACGTTAGTTGAAGTAGTAGATGCTGAAATTAGAGATCTATATTTTGTAATCACTGTGCATTATACACAATACAACATATATCGTCAGTTGAAGTTGAATTGCTAAAAAGAACTTCAGTAACAGATTGTGTATATAGTAGTATGTGTTGTATGTAGTAAACTGAAAATGAAACGGAAGGCCTAGAAGCGTTAATTACTGAGTAACAGTTTGAGGGAAAAAGTTTAACTTAGCAGCAACAATAATTGAATGAAGAGCATGCCTATTTGAATTTACAAAGTTTGATGCAGTAATATATGTTGTATGTAGTAATAGCAGCAGTAACCAATTGACTACTGATACAAAACCGAGCACCTTTGAATGTAATTAGGGTTGTATACAGCAGTAATTAACGATCTGTAGCATGCCTATTTGTACAGTGATAGTCATGCATGTAATTAACTAAAAAAGGTGCGAAAGAAAACCAAAACAACAAACATTCAACAAAAAATAAGAAAATATCTTCAAAAAATTAACTTTCAACATTTAAGTTTAATTTGATTTCTTAAATAATAAAGACATATTCCAACTTCAATCTCTTCAAGAAACTCTCAAGCCATGTAAGGTTGTACAGTAAACATAAAATATCTCTAACCCATTTATTGCAAGAGACTGAAGTTCATTCTTCACATGCTTCAAATTCCTTGAGTCACTAATCAAGAATGAAGACATATTCCAACTTAAACAAAAATATTTGATGTACATATCATAAATAGGAAAATCGTGTAAGCATAAAACAAAAAGAAAGGGAACGATGAAGACTATTTTTGGAGCAAATAGCATAAAACCCGAAACAAGTAAATTAACATACATGAATCCTCTACCATGTAAAGGTCATCGAGCGAATGCACGGTTGGTAAAACAATATAACGGAAGAAATAGAAGAAGAAAAAATCAGATAAACGACAGTGTAACCATAAATCGTAAAAGAATGGAAAGATCGAAACATTTGTTACAGCAAACGGTCTGACACAAGAAAAATAGTAAATACAAGAGATAAAGGCTCTACCAACTCAAGGTCATCGAGTTGTTGCAGGGACGATTCATCCCATTCAGAAGACGAAGGGTGAAAACAACCCTAAAAAAACCCTAAAAAAAACTTCTCTGACAAGGGCCCCAAGAAGAAGATACGCACCAGTTTTGGAAGATATTAAAACGGGACAACAATAGGCAGAAGAAGAGAGGTTTGTTGTAAGCAAGCGGAATGACATTTACTGCTAACTGAGCGAGCATTTAAACTACCCAAATTTCAAAAAGTTGGTGGAAAAGATGGTGGACTCCATAAATGTTATCAAGCGGCGGAAATTGATAGGGCGCCACGAATGATTACATGGGTAGGGACATAACGCTTCAACACAAACAACTGCAGGCAACCCAAACGCCCTGCTTTTAATGGGCTTTAATTTAAAATTTATTAATGGGCTTTAATTTAAAATGTAGATGTAACAATACACGTGTGTGCCTATTAATATGTAACCATCACTGATGGATCTTCAAAAATGGGCTTTGACAATGACAACACAACGGGCTTTTGTAAAGGCAAAAGAGGACGGAAAAAAGAAAAAAAAATATTGGAAAGGGTAACCTCGGTATTGAAATGTTCTTTCGGACAAGTCTTGTTTTAATATAGTATATATATTTATTACTGATGAATATTGTTTTTTGATTCAACGCTTCTCCCCTATGAATGCTTATGGTGATCATTTAATATAGAGCGTTCGTTTATTAATTGAACAGTCTTAGAGGTTTTCATTCCTTACCATAAGAGAAATTTCACTTGATATATATATATATATATATATATATATATATATATATATATATATATATAGGAATTGGATCGGGTGAGAACGTGTGTTATGGTAAAAAATGAGAGCATCTAGAGCTTTCATTTATTAATTTAACTCTTCTTATTAGTGTTTTATGAAAGATACGATATATAAGCATTTCTTAATTTATTGATGTTATTACCTAACTAATGTCTCGCCGGTTTAATAATAAGAATTTGGACTACTATAAAATTCTGATAATGAGTACTTTGAAATTTCTTGATTTTGCATTATATTTTTAGTTCACATATATACACATAAAAATCGATGCACGAGTAGCCAAAAAATTTTCAAACACAGGAGCACGAGTAAACAAAAAAAATCTATGTACATAAGCGCGTAAGAGTTATATACTAGGCGCGGTGCACGTGCTACACATGCGCTTCATAAACGAGGTTTGTATATGAGTAAGTAAGTTTATAATTCTCTACATATTTTTTTCCTGAAATAAATCTACAACGAAGAATTCTACGGTAGACTACTAAACAATAAGTTAGAAGTGCAAGTATGCATTTGTTGCTTCAAATGCATTTATCCTTTATGCACGCACAATGTATATGAAGAACGAATGATATATTTGTGTCTGAACTGATTAGAGGTGGTTACATAGCAGTTTATGCACACACGTCGTAGGGGGTCGTATATGAATAAGCGAGGCATGTGGATGGAGTAGAAATTAAAGTGCAAGAGATATTAAAGATGAAAATTTCAAGGGTTGTTAATTTGGTCCATTTCCTGATGGAACAATTAGAATTGAACCACAACTTATCAGTTCGGTTCGGTTCCAAAAATACTTTGTTAAGTTTTTTTTGGAACCAGACCATTTAAATACGGTTTGGTCCGGTCCGGTTAGCAATAAAAAAATAGTATATCTGTTTTAAAACTGGAAGGAACCGTTTTAAAAAGTCCGCACGTAGTTAGGGTTGTCTCGCTTCGGAATTCGGCAGTCGTAGAGCCGCTATTCGTCCGTCTTCCTCGCAGCTCGTCATCGCCCTTCCTCGTTGTCAGCCTTCCTCGTAGCTCTTGGTCGGTACGTTCGTCTTCCCTTCTATATTTGTTTTCACTTTACACTATCTTTTGTTCTCCTCTTTTTGCTGCATCTGTTCACAATTCACAGTCCTCGCAAGTTTGCAGTTCACAGTCTACACAACTTCTCAATTAGGCAGTATCTTCAATTCCTCACTTCTTCCCTACTACATATGCTCACACTTATCCGATAAATTCTTATTTCTTACTGCATTTGTTCCCTCTGTTTGCACTTCGCACCTCAACCAAATTGATGGACCACTGCCAAACTAAAACAAATAGGTTTTAGTTTTTGGTTCAACTCTTATAAGTTATAACTTATAAGAAGCAATGTTGATGGACTATTGTGTTCCCTTCCTTGTTGCATTTGTTCCCTTAACAATACAAATATTAGAATACCGAATGCGTTCCCTTCCCTACTACATCAATTCAGATACCTAATGAGTATATGTCGTATCCATGTCATTTAGATTAATAAAGAACTCAAACAATTAGGTTTCTAGATCATCTCTTATAAGTAGCAATGTTTACATTGTTTAGGTTGTTTAGTGTTTAGCTATATCATTCAATTATGCTTAGTTGTATCTTGTGAAAGATGCATATTTCAACAATAAAATGTGGGGGCGTGGATTGAAAGCAGACAACTGAGAAACATCTTCACTTAGTTCAACTAAGTAAAGATAACAAACCTAGGTACTATCTAATTATTTTGTATTTATAATGTTAGTTGTATCCTTTGAGCATTTTATTGTTGAGCTTCATGATGGGAATACTAAAATATTAAAAATATTAATGCAATCCCTCGTGTATTTGTAATGTTAGTTGTATCCTCTGAGCATCTTTATCTATATCATAATTATCATTCAGTTATGCTTTCATGGCTTTATGTCAATGCAATATCTCATCAATTGGATAATTTGGATGTAGCAAATCCTCTAGATGAATATAAGGATGCATATGCTTTATTTTAACTTATGAATTTCTTAATTAGATTTGTATATTACAAGTACATAATATTTTGAAATATTAGGGAGTATATCATTATCTGATTCTCAATCTCATGAGTCTGAAAGTGACCAGGAGTGCAAGGAGATTGTGTATCTATAATTTCAACGACAATTGACATTAAAGAAAGCTAGGAGTGAAAAGAAACCAGTGGGACTGTTTAATTTGTTTTGGAACTAATAAAACGATAAATAAAAGAAGAAAAGGAGCGTTAAGGGCATATATATACTCTCATTTCGTGACTAAGAGTCATCCATTAAGGTATGTAGTCGATGGTATTGACAAATTAGTTGAATCTTACCAAAGACTCCACTGTAAGTATTGTGATACTTCATTTGTTAAAAATGCATCTACTCATGGTCCTTCGACACTTAGGTAACATACTGAGGCAATATGCAAACTTTATCCAAGTAATGTTAAGGAGAAATATGGGCAACAAATGTTTTCTAGTGGCGTGGTTGATGGTTAGAGCATACCCATGATGGTTAATCGGACACAAGATAATTATGTTATTGTTGCAACTCATATGATTGTTGTTGATGAACTTCCATTTAGCAACATTGAAGCTCTTGGATTTATTTATTTTTTCTCACAAGTTGTACCTTTGTTTAAAGTTCCATGTAGTGAAAAAATTCTTATAGATGTATGATTATAAGAAGGAAGAGTTGAGGAAGGAATTGAAGTTTCGTAGTGTTTGTTTGACGTCACACACTTGGACTTCTTTCCAAAACGTAAATTACTTGGTTGTCACTACACATTTCATTGATAGAGGATGAAATGTGCATAAGAGAGTGCTTGTTTTTTGCGTGATACCGAATCAAGAAGATGTTACAATATGTCAGATTTTGGAATCTTGTTTGCTATATTGGTCAATTCATAATGTTTTGTGCATATATGTTAATAATGCATCAAGTAATAAAATTACAATTGACTATGTGAGAGATAAGTTGTACAATTGGAAAACTAAACCAATTCTCGGAGGTAGGTGTATGCATGTGAGATGCTTAACTCATATCATAAACATCATTGTGAGATTTGGCTTAAATGCCTTCTAGAAATTTGTTGTTGCAATAAGAAATATCGTGAGATATGTAAGGGGTTTTACTGTTTTAGTATGAGAAATGATGAGTTCAAAAAATGCGTGGAGAAGGATAAAATTGATTGTAGGAAGGTTTGTTTCTTGGATGTTTCATCAATGTAGAATTTCACCTTTTTGATGTTGGATGGAGCTTTGAGATGTAACACCCCGAATTCTTATAACTCGGAGTATTACTGGTTAGGACCTCACAATGGGTCCCGACCTCAGTTTGACAACAATATTACTAGGACCTTGCAACAAGACACAAATAAGAAAAACCGAAATTATAAAATGTATTTAAAAAAGGATGAATGCAACAAAGTCTAACAGCCTATCGTACTTAAACAACGGAAAAGACTAATTGTCTTAACAAAGGGAAAGACAACAAAGCAACAATCCAAACCCCCACTCTAAAGAGTACGGAGACCCGGCTGACCACTACTTCCGGATCACTCAGCTGCTGTTCTAACCTGTAGTAAAACTAAAAACACAACAAAACAACCATTAGCTAGTTATCTAAACATTAGGAGAATAATAATAGCACACACATAAAAATAATAAACATTCATCATGCTTTCAAACAATCCATTTATTATCTTCATTTAAGTCATTCACTCTAATGATACTTATTTTGTGACACGAGGGATTCCCAAACCTCGCCTCCGCCCCCGTGTACCCATCAGGAGTGGATCCGATGCATCTCACCGTGTACCTGTATGGTCTGGGTATAGAGAACCTCCCAGTCTCCTGGCAGAGCTGGGCAGTGATGTCACGGCCCGTTATACATACACTTGGGCCTTAACACATAACAACAACGGTCGTCCTAACAAGTTGTTATTATAAGCACACATCGCACACACCACCATTATCATTCAACTAACATCCAGAAACCGGCTAAGTAAGTCGCATGGACTTACCTGAATCAGACCACAACTCTCAAAATCTCAACTCTGTTTGCAACCGTAGCAACTCAAACGCCTGTCATACAAGGCACGTGGATCAAAATCACATCCAGATGTCCAACCTCATGCGAAGGAATTACGGAAAAATTTCTCTTACGGTAAAAGACCATTTTACCCTTAGTGCCGAAAGTTCTCAAGGTTTATTCTTAAATCCTACAAATTTCTTTTAGAACCCATTTCCATAATCTGGTTCTCAAGGATAGTTTACTAGAGATTATAAAGTTAACAAGGTTCTAGAATTTTCAAAAGGGTTGCTAAGGTCCGACCTTTACACTTAAGCTACTAGGTCTAAGGTCAAAATCATAAACATACTCGTTAAAGAGAAAAACGTCATTCCATTCCCAAGTTTAGATAACATCCTCACAATTATTCTAGGTAACAGACCGAGAACCTAAGCGAGCTTAGCTTATGTTAGCATAACGAGTCCTTAGGATATTCTAACAAGTGGAACTCGTTATCAACGATAGCATTTGAACACCCATAGAAACCACCGCAACCTTCATATCTAGTGCACAATATTCCGGTCGTACTAACTACCTATAAACTCTAGCCTTTTCCGGTTACTACTATACCACACGTTTCCTACCCAAGTACCTACCCTTCTTAATGGCTCCTATCTTCACCACTCTACACTTATACATCTATATATACTTATATATATACACTACACTTTTATATATATATATATATATATATATATATATATATATATATATATATATATATATATATATATATATATATACTCTGCACTTATGCAAATATATATACTTATAACTACACTACAGTTACGCAAATATATATATACTTATACCCACTCTGCACTTATGCATAATATATATATATATATACTTATACCGACACTGCACTTATGCATAATATATATATATACTTATACTTACACTGTACTTATGCAAATATATATATACTTATACCTACATTGCACGGAGGAAGCAAACTCACCCGTCCAACACAATGGTCACGCCTCTGCAGGAAAAGAAAATGTGGCCTAAGTCGATCGAAGCAGTCCCGAATAGAGCTCTGTCGAGCCTGTGTAGCACCAGTCAACAGGAGGGTCGACAATCCCGTTCATCAAAAGGTTAGATACGTGCAGGAGGTTAGGGACGAAATAGGGAAAGGAGGCAGTCGGGTCGGAGCTTACCGGAGACGCCAGGCCGAGCAACCGTCTCCCTCCGGTCGGGTGCAGCGGCTGGAGCGCCGAGGTGAAGGTCCGAGTAGAGGTACGCCCAATAGTGGCCGGTAGGATGTATTTTATCGCTCAGAAGTCGATCGAAAAGCAAGGCGGCGAGTAGGTGACGGTGTGTACTTGCCTTCGGTCTCGTTATCGCTCGCAGGAACCTCGACAGCATTGGCGGCCTCGTCTCGCTGGCCAACGATGATGCAGCAGTTCCGGCGCGGAGAGGGTCGTTTGGTGGACCGATGGGCGGTGCTTCCAAGCTTAGTTGTGGTTGTCTTTGACGCCGAATTCGTTTCTTGTTGATACGGTACTCTCATAGATGAGGTAGGAGAATAGAGCGTACAACTCTCAATTTAGGTTAGGGTTAAGATTGGGTCAAACGTCATTAGTGGGGAATTAGGGAAGGGTTAAGTAAGTGGGCCGGCAGATGGGTTAATTAGTGGGCCTACTCCGCTGGGCCCGCTCATCCCGTTAGAGAATGGGCTGAAAAATAAAATGTTACTCGCACGGAACCGCTCTTCGGTTTTTAAATGTACGGACTTATTATACGGGTTACCTAATTATCATTTTATGTGAATCAAGGTCACATAAAATGATAGAAATTAAATATCATTTTATTTTTATTTAAAAGGATAAAAGTTGGCGGATCGGAATTCGGTTGAATTCAGTATTAAACGGAGTTTAAAATTTTCGGTTATTACATCAGTGCCCTCTAAAAAGAAGTTTCGTCCCGAAACTTAGGATAATATACTTGATCACATGACTTTCTTGGTATAACTTAGTTTTCAAAATTTTCGTTTTCTACCATGCAACTACTCAATCATCATACTCAGACACGTATCACATTAAAATATAATTACTCAATCCGATATAAAACATGAATGGTCAAACAACACAACGTCCGAATACTAACTCGTCGATACAGAAGTGACATCAAACCCCGCAAAGAACTCGGGATAATTACGTCTAATACTCTCCCCGGTCTCCCAAGTGGCCTCATCAGCTCCTCGTCTAGACCATTGGATCCTCAACATAGGTATCTCCTTGGACCGCAGACGTCTAGTCCTGTGCTCCAAGACAGCTACTGGGTATTCTACAAAAGTATGGTCGGGCTCAACTATCAGATCCTCATGAGTACGGATGTGTCTCGGATTTTGTAGATACTCGCTCAACGGGTTGGTTTTCTAAACTTATTTTCAGCTCTCTTGATGAATCAACCAAACTTTTCCTCCCATTGGCCCACTTGCCTTTTCCTTTCGAAAGTTACCGACTATCGATTATGAAATAATGATCTTAAACTTCTGTCGGCACTTTAATAAGTGCCTAATGCTCTTTGTAATACAAACTGCTTGGCCCGGTTTCCTCAATGTGACCTAATCGGGTCGTTCCTTAATTAGTGGGTTTTCACCTACTTTTTGTCAAGCTTCCAAATTTATATAACTCAAAACATATCACACTCCCAAGTGGACCTTTTCATATAGATCTCTAATTCCTTAACTTGAAATCATAGTTAACCTAACATTGATTTTCTTCATCCGTGGGCCTACCACGCTTCTGGTGTAACACCCATTAGTCACAATGGCGTCTTTCTAAGGGTCAACATGATTTACCCAACTCCCGCCTATACTTCCCTTCTAATACTAGCAAGATCCTCTTCAAACAGACCTTTACCCTCTTACTCAACCGTAGTCTGTTCTTAATCAACCAGCAAGCAACTTCTAACCCGATTCTCTTCATATCCTTAGATCACCCCAGAAAGTTGTCGTTGCCTACTTGGGAAATCTTCCAAGGCATCGGTAAGGTTATCTCTAAAATCCGCAGTCATCAATGTCTCTTTTTAATAGTACCTACTCGTCAAAACCAACACTTACACGTCCTTAGCTGACGTCGGTCAGTCTATAATTCACTTATCTCAATATCCCGGACTTACTCTTCTCATACCTATACTGGCGTTAAATTCTTGGTGAGAATCATCTGCTCGATTAATCCTTTCATACTTTGCTAATTCGTTTTATCTTCCACACTTTTGTTTCCTTAGACTAACTCTACTTCTCGAGCCCAACTGGGTCATTCATCTTGACCTAAATAGTCATTCCAAGTCTTCAACGATAGTTGGTAAGTGTCTTTGTAGTTCGGATGACTTTAGTTATCATCCCCTTGCAGTTCCCTTTGCATGGACCGTCGGTGTTGATGACTTAGGTCCCGTGATAATTGGGTTTACCTTGGACTTTCGAGTCCACCAAGGCCGTTCTCATATATACATTCCTTTGTTGGTATTACCGGCAATATTGCCTTCATGAAACTCCGTTGTTTCCGCCATAGGGCTTCTACTCTTTGATACCGGCATTGTGATTTCTTTCAAATTCCTATATCTTTGAGGAGGTCAAAACCTCTTCACACTTGTAAAGTCTACATTCTGCTTCTACACTCCATTGTAGGTATCCATTCCATGCACCTTAGACCCTCATATCCGGGTCGACATTTTATCTCCCTTGGTCTCTCAAGCTTGTCTTGTGAATTCTTCTACTAGGTGACTCATCTTATACATTTTTCTTCTCTGCATCGGTCTCTAACTGTCTGTTGATCATTACTACCCATTCTGTGTTGGAACTTCAGTTACTTTGTACTCTTGCATAGATTTCCTAAGGACATCCTCATCTCAAGACTTTATCAAAAATTCAGCACAACCCGCAATTTTAATACATGACTTTCCTTCTCATTGGTTAAGTTATACGCTTGGTTTACACTAAATTCCTCATAGTGTCATCAGTCCGTTAGTATGATTTTTATTAAACATCTAATGGTACCATTTGTATACAACAGATTAGGTGCATATGATTTTCCCACCAATCAAATTTCTCGCATCGCATTTATTATGTCTTCCTTATAATCATGTCGCTTTACCTTCTTTAAATCTTTACACCCCATAAGATAGTTAATTCCCTTCGAGTTTTCTCGTACACGCTTTACGGACCATGTTGGTTGGTCTTTATACTTTCATCAACTCTTATGTCATCGGTCCAGCCTGAATTTTCATTGAAGTACCTCCATTTCTCATTAAACTACTTGGATAGACTCTTTTTTTTTTTTTTTTTTTTTTCCCGGGGTAATACCGGATCCACATTGCAACCTTTAGTCATTCAATTCTACTCCTTCTCATGTCCGTTCCAGCCAACATGTAGATTCCGTCTGCCATTACTTCACAACTCGATCGGACATTCCACCAAGGCTTTACATCATACTTTCTATGTTTGTGCCGCCTCCACAATTCCAACTATTATGTGTCACATCTTTAATCACAAGGGTTTCCTTTCAATCTAGGCAGTTTAACCCCACCCTCTCTCGGAGAAGCACCATCAGTCCTACTTGTGTGGAATGCTAATACATAGGACCTGTTCACAATCATCTGTTTCTTCTTACTCTTCTAGTTCTTCTTACAAGGATCCCTCCATACTAATTTTGATATGTATCTTTCCTTAGTCAGTAGGAAGCAACTACTCACAACAATTCCCTTTACGCCATTACTGTCCTAAATGGTCATTACTGACCGCCAAGAGCTTCTCTTTAATTTCTTAATCAGAGTTATCATATTAGACTCATTTAATGTTACCATCAGGGTTACTAGTACTTGTATTGATTTAACTTCACCATTGTCGTCGTTGATCTCTAGAAGAAATTCTCCAGATGTCGATAAAATTCCTTTATAACCTTGTGGTTATTCTTATCTGCCAACCAACCATCACTAGTTAGCCAACACGTGTAAATTCTCTGTTGTTACCAATTAGTCTGTAGTTGACCTTCTATAAGATCGTAGACTTACTTTTCTTCTATCCCTTTTGAGGTTTGATATACCAGGTGAAAATATATCTCTTCCATTTATACTCCTTTAGCTCCTTCTACAAACTACACTCCTATAAGAGCATTATACTCTTACTAGTCTAGCTGTATCTTCGTCTTCCGTCAACGGACTTATCGTTTCTTCCACGATAAATTGTAGGTATTTCTCCATGATTCTTTTAACTCGAGTTATTGTCCACTTGCGGTTCTCTTTTATGACCCGCTAGTGTTATTAACTTAAATCTCTTCGTGAATGAGAAGTTATTAGAAACCCTCGTGTTCACCAAGATCATTCTCCTACACTCTTCTTCCTTGAGTGTTGCTTGTAATGCTGCCTTTACAGAAGCTGATTATTGTTGTATCATGGTCTAGGTCGAAATTCTCGTGTGTTCTACGAGATCACTCCACTTCCATGTTGGTGAGATCTACCTTTCCCTTTCTGGCAACGCGTAAGCTTCCAAGTTGCAGCTCTTTAATTCTTCCTATTTGGATGGATAATGTATCTCGTGTTGACTTCCATACTTTTGACTGTCTCGGTTATCAATCTGGATTGTGGTCTCAAGTAGAATGTTGAGAGTGATCATATTCCGCCTTGCTTTTGGCATCAACTTTCACTTCCTAGCCTGTCAGTGAGCTTAAATTTTATGTCTCTTTTCTTGATCGCTACTATATCTCCCTTTTGACTTTCATGTCTATGGCAATTTTCGACGTCATCCTCTTTGTTTGTGAAGTCACTTTACACAACTTGGAAGAACCTCTAAGTTGTCGTTATCAAATTCCCTAGTTGGCGATCATCCCTTGCTTCTCCGGAACTACTCTCTTGTATATCCTTCATTTGATCCCGTTGAGTTGACTCAGGTTCCGCTTGCCATTTTTGTGGGTATTATCTTGTAGTCTTCACTCTTCCGTCTCCATGTTCCTCAACGAGTTCAATGGATTGATCGGATGTTCGCCTAACTTAATGCTCATAAGCTTAGCATACTTAGGTGTGTCAACTGAATGAGGATCTCATTCTGTTATCTCCATTAAGGGCATAATATAACTATAAATTTCTACTAAACTTCTACATATATTTATCTATATCGCATATATTTATAATCAAGCTTATAATTCCAACTAGAGTAAACCTAAAGTCTCTACTAAACATACTGAGATTCGCGGTAGTAGTGGTGGTCAGCCGTACTTTTCTATCCCCAACCAGACTATGCATGCATTTGAAAACCAAAAGTTCTTTTTAAAACTCAGATCCCTTTTCGGGTTCTGCTCAAATACTTATTCGGTCTTTCTAAAGATTTCAAGTGCCATTGTTGCCAACCTAGAGCTCTGATACCATGTTGTAACACCCCGAATTCTTAGAACTCGGAGTATTACTGGTTAGGACCTCACAATGGGTCCCGACCTCAGTTTGACAACAATATTACTAGGACCTTGCAACAAGACACAAATAAGAAAAACCGAAATTATAAAATGTATTTAAAAAAAGGATGAATGCAACAAAGTCTAACAGCCTATCGTACTTAAACAACGGAAAAGACTAATTGTCTTAACAAAGGGAAAGACAACAAAGCAACAATCCAAACCCCCACTCTAAAGAGTACGGAGACCCGGCTGACCACTACTTCCGGATCACTCAGCTGCTGTTCTAACCTGTAGTAAAACTAAAAACACAACAAAACAACCATTAGCTAGTTATCTAAACATTAGGAGAATAATAATAGCACACACATAAAAATAATAAACATTCATCATGCTTTCAAACAATCCATTTATTATCTTCATTTAAGTCATTCACTCTAATGATACTTATTTTGTGACACGAGGGATTCCCAAACCTCGCCTCCGCCCCCGTGTACCCATCAGGAGTGGATCCGATGCATCTCACCGTGTACCTGTATGGTCTGGGTATAGAGAACCTCCCAGTCTCCTGGCAGAGCTGGGCAGTGATGTCACGGCCCGTTATACATACACTTGGGCCTTAACACATAACAACAACGGTCGTCCTAACAAGTTGTTATTATAAGCACACATCGCACACACCACCATTATCATTCAACTAACATCCAGAAACCGGCTAAGTAAGTCGCATGGACTTACCTGAATCAGACCACAACTCTCAAAATCTCAACTCTGTTTGCAACCGTAGCAACTCAAACGCCTGTCATACAAGGCACGTGGATCAAAATCACATCCAGATGTCCAACCTCATGCGAAGGAATTACGGAAAAATTTCTCTTACGGTAAAAGACCATTTTACCCTTAGTGCCGAAAGTTCTCAAGGTTTATTCTTAAATCCTACAAATTTCTTTTAGAACCCATTTCCATAATCTGGTTCTCAAGGATAGTTTACTAGAGATTATAAAGTTAACACGGTTCTAGAATTTTCAAAAGGGTTGCTAAGGTCCGACCTTTACACTTAAGCTACTAGGTCTAAGGTCAAAATCATAAACATACTCGTTAAAGAGAAAAACGTCATTCCATTCCCAAGTTTAGATAACATCCTCACAATTATTCTAGGTAACAGACCGAGAACCTAAGCGAGCTTAGCTTATGTTAGCATAACGAGTCCTTAGGATATTCTAACAAGTGGAACTCGTTATCAACGATAGCATTTGAACACCCATAGAAACCACCGCAACCTTCATATCTAGTGCACAATATTCCGGTCGTACTAACTACCTATAAACTCTAGCCTTTTCCGGTTACTACTATACCACACGTTTCCTACCCAAGTACCTACCCTTCTTAATGGCTCCTATCTTCACCACTCTACACTTATACATCTATATATACTTATATATATACACTACACTTTTATATATATATATATATATATATATATATATATATATACTCTGCACTTATGCAAATATATATACTTATAACTACACTACAGTTACGCAAATATATATATACTTATACCCACTCTGCACTTATGCATAATATATATATATATATACTTATACCGACACTGCACTTATGCATAATATATATATACTTATACTTACACTGTACTTATGCAAATATATATATATACTTATACCTACATTGCACGGAGGAAGCAAACTCACCCGTCCAACACAATGGTCACGCCTCTGCAGGAAAAGAAAATGTGGCCTAAGTCGATCGAAGCAGTCCCGAATAGAGCTCTGTCGAGCCTGTGTAGCACCAGTCAACAGGAGGGTCGACAATCCCGTTCATCAAAAGGTTAGATACGTGCAGGAGGTTAGGGACGAAATAGGGAAAGGAGGCAGTCGGGTCGGAGCTTACCGGAGACGCCGTCTGCAGCAGGCCGAGCAACCGTCTCCCTCCGGTCGGGTGCAGCGGCTGGAGCGCCGAGGTGAAGGTCCGAGTAGAGGTACGCCCAATAGTGGCCGGTAGGATGTATTTTATCGCTCAGAAGTCGATCGAAAAGCAAGGCGGCGAGTAGGTGACGGTGTGTACTTGCCTTCGGTCTCGTTATCGCTCGCAGGAACCTCGACAGGATTGGCGGCCTCGTCTCGCTGGCCAACGATGATGCAGCAGTTCCGGCGCGGAGAGGGTCGTTTGGTGGACCGATGGGCGGTGCTTCCAAGCTTAGTTGTGGTTGTCTTTGACGCCGAATTCGTTTCTTGTTGATACGGTACTCTCATAGATGAGGTAGGAGAATAGAGCGTACAACTCTCAATTTAGGTTAGGGTTAAGATTGGGTCAAACGTCATTAGTGGGGAATTAGGGAAGGGTTAAGTAAGTGGGCCGGCAGATGGGTTAATTAGTGGGCCTACTCCGCTGGGCCCGCTCATCCCGTTAGAGAATGGGCTGAAAAATAAAATGTTACTCGCACGGAACCGCTCTTCGGTTTTTAAATGTACGGACTTATTATACGGGTTACCTAATTATCATTTTATGTGAATCAAGGTCACATAAAATGATAGAAATTAAATATCATTTTATTTTTATTTAAAAGGATAAAAGTTGGCGGATCGGAATTCGGTTGAATTCAGTATTAAACGGAGTTTAAAATTTTCGGTTATTACATGAGATACATAAAAGCTTTTGACAGATTGTATTATGATGATATAAGGTTTAAAAGATATTTTGATGAGGATTAACATGTTGATGGTGAAGACGAGTTGCTTATATCAAGTGAGAGTGTTGTGCCTACTTCTAGGAGAGTGAAGAGAGTTGGACCGCCCACGGTTGAAGATTGGAACAATGCAGAGGTATTTTTAAGTTCTTCAACATGTTTTATAAAGCTATTGTGCATAACAGTGCATCTCTTAAACCAACATCTCATAAAGGTCTTCCAAGATATTATTACCGTTGAAATTGAGCTAAAAGATCTTTGTTCATGTTTGCTTAGTGTGTGATTCGAGATTAAGATTCAGTACAACAAATATTTGGTAAGTTGGACAACATGAACTATATTTTTCTTGTTGTTGTGATTTTAGATCCTAGGTACAAATATAGATACCTCATGTAGAAAAATGGCAGAGATTATATCCATAATCCATAACACATTAGACATAAGAACTATAGAAAAACTCTCAGTCACATGGTGAAACATATGGTACATGAGAAACCGGTGCATCTTCAATAACCAAAGCATAAAAGATATAAAAAAAATAGTTTATAAGCAAATATATGATTGGAACATAGCTATATATAATAAGAATACCGATAAAATCAATGAAGAACAAAGAACATCCATTGGGCAAAACCACATACCGGAGTGATCAAACTGAAATTTCATGGATCAAAGCGAAGTAATAAAAAAGTACATACGACTACATTATGAGAGACCTTAGTGGATCAACCATTGCACATGATCATGGGCAATGTGGGATCTATCGGTCTTGCACACAAAGGCATATGCGTTACGAAGCGGACTTCTAAAAGCACTTAATATGAACTTATTGAAATTTGAATTTGAGGGAGACAACCTCACTATTATTACTTTTTTTTGAAGGGATCCTTACGAAATTTAGGCGGATCATAATCAATCATGTTTTCAGGGAAGTCAACAATATTACGGACAAACTCACTTGTCTGGACTAGCCGAAAGAGAAATCTCAAAAAAAAAGTCAAAGTTCTCATTCGAAAGGTTTAGGATCTTGTAGGATGACCAACCAATAGATAGTTACTCTGCCTAAATAATTACCTCCATAATTACCCGCAGTGAAAAAAAAGTCCGTCAAAGCGCCAAAAAAGGCTAAACGGGCTAGAAGAAGACCAGAAAATTTCTGCAGGCCAGACCATTCGAACAAGCCCACTAGTAAGGCAACTTCGCCTCACGGCGGCAACAAAAGAGGTGAACACTGACGGGACTGCTGGTTGCTGCTCCACCTTCTAACGCCGTCTACTCTTCCCACTTCGCCGACCTACTCCACCTCCGCTCTCTACCCCCTCAGTGCCTTGCTACGAAAAGCAAGAAGAAGATTTCTTTCTGGCGATGGAGAAGCAGAGCGTCGGAAGAAAAGCCTCTGGTAGACCGACGTTGAAGCTTACCAAAGATAAGGTTCCCGGTGCTAGCGCGCTGCAGTTTTCGGATGAGGGAGCATTCAACCTCGTCGGAAGCATAGTGGAAAGGGGAATCACCGACGACCAGCCGATCGCGACTTCCTCTTCCACTCCTCGCCCTTCCGTTCTGCCCTTCCCTGTCGCTCGCCATCGTGCTCACGGCCCTGTATTCTTCCGCTTTCCTGCTTTCTGATTGAATTCTGTTTCTGCGATCGTGAATTGGTGGCGTTTGCTTATTTAACTACAATTTTTTGAGTAATTTTTAGGGTTGAACTGTTGTAGTGATCCTAATTTGGATTAGTCTTCCAGTTTAAGTCTTGTTGTTTACTTTATAATGGTCTAATATTAATGCTAATGGCGTATTAGAGTAAATGGCGGGGGCATAATCCAGGGTGTTCTGTAACATATTGGTGGTACTTTTGGCTATCTTGATGTGGCAAGTTACATTGTTGGAGCTTAATTGCCAACTTATACTTGCATGTCTATTTGCCTGACTGATTCTTGTCTGATTGATTAGTCTAATTGTGTTTTTACAGCATTGGGGTCCAAAGGTTGAGGAATCTTATGAAGATGACGAAGAAGACAATGATGATAAAATTGATGCGATGAATTATGGTCCGATATCACAGTTTGCTAACCCTATAAAGAAGAAGAAAAAGAAAGGTCTAGATATGAGCAATTGGAGAGATTTACTTTCTTCTGATAGTTCTCATGTGCATTGGAAGGACACAGAGAAGAGTGCCCCTTCACATGTGCAGAATCAGAAGATGAACACAGAAGGTATGAAAGTGGAATCACAGTCAGATAAAGCTGAAAGAAGTTTGGCCTCTGATGCATATAGAGATCACACAGAACCAATTGACTCTATGGACCTAGATCGGTTTACTGAGCCATCATCTGTGACAAACTCAATTGGGGGTGGTGTAGTTTCTATGGACTATGAGTGCAAAGTTGTGGATGATGTGAAGTTGAAAACATTGTCACCCCATGGTTCCAAGGGAAGGGACATATTCACATACAACCAAGAGACTAGGATGCATGAGAGAGAAAACTCAACATCACATGGTTTTGATGGTACTCAAAAGGCAGAATTTGACAGCCTTGAAAAACAGATTGATGCTGAAAATGAGGCCCGATTACAGAGCATGTCACCTGAAGAAATAGCTGTAGCACAATCAGAGATTAGGGATAAATTCAACCCAAAACTGTTGAATCTGTTGAGAAAACGTGGTAAAGACAAGAAAGAAAAGAGTGGTAGTGCCAATACCATATCCACTTCCAGTGATGAGACCGGCTCGCGAGATAAGAAAGATGTTGAGCATCCACCAGTCCTTGACACAACTAGCTCTCCTTCAGCAATGTCAACTACACTGCAAGACACAAAAAGAAGGCCAGTTGAAAGTTCGGCACCAGTTATATCCCCTGATGGTGGGATATGGGATGCTTGGAGTAAGAGGGTTGAAGCTATTAGGGATATAAGGTTCTCTTTGGAAGGAAATGCTATGCAATTGGAGTTCCTTCATACAACAACTTCGGGTACTTATATCTTTCCCTGTTCTTCATATGGGGTTAAGGCTTTAGTGAACTTGAAGGATCAGTGTTTGTTTCAATAAACGCAGTTTCTTGAGGGTCAATGATCTTAATGGTGCATTTATCTAATGAAAACGTCTTCTTTAAGCATTTTGGTGCAGCAATTTTTTTTTTAAAATTTCTTTATTTTGCTCTTTTTTTCTCAGTTGATGCTAACCATCCAGCTGACGTTGGATATAGTGCTGTTAATGTTGCTGAACGTGACTTTTTGAGAACTGAGGGGGATCCTGCTGCTGCAGGGTACACCATTAAAGAGGCTCTTGCTCTTTCAAGGAGTGTAGTAAGTTTCATCAAATGTATATAGTTGCTCTTTGCAGACAGTTGTTTTAAATTATAAGTCAAAATAAAAAGTTAAACATTGAATTGCATTTGCATCATTTGTCATCATTTGCAAACTATTGGTGAAATTTTGTTATAAGTGGAATTTGTATGCCACTATTTTAACGGTGTTGTCTATTTGTTCACATATGTAGATTCCCGGACAGCGGGCGCTGGCGTTGCAACTTCTTTCATCTGTACTTAACAATGCTTTGAAAAACATCCATCAAGATCAGATTACAGTGAACAATTTAGATAACATGAAAGAGTTTGTTGATTGGGAGGCTGTTTGGGCTTTTGCACTAGGTCCTGAACCTGAGCTTGTTTTATCGTTGAGGTAATTGTTTGATCTAAATGACTAAATGCTGCTTATGCTTAGATTACATATTATATTTATAGTTTCATTTGATAATGAATGCATTACATAATGTTGCTTTGACAATTATTAAGGGCATGCCACTCCATTTTAGTTATTTTGTGCTAAGCCTCAGTGCAAACCTCTGTATGATTAGCAACTAAAACTCAAGCAGTCAAGCTAGATGCTTAAGGTTCTGTGGAATATATTGCCTTTATGGATAAAATAGATATGTACTAATGCTTTGAAAAGGCACATGATCTATATAAAAACTTACTTGAATGATCATACTAATTGGTTCATAATACAACATTTCTAAGTCTCATATTCATAGTTGTAAATATAGATTTATTTTTTGATTGTATGAAGTTGAATAAATACACACATGGCTTCGGTTTTGTCACTATTTGGTGTCACATTCCTTAAAAAAAGTATTTTTAGTTCATCATATTAACTTGTGGCAATTAACGTTTGGGATGTCCTGCCCTTGATGCTGTTTAGGTTATCCCTTGATGATAATCACAGTTCAGTGGTTTTAGCTTGTGCCAAAGCAATACAATGCATGCTGGCATATGATCTGAATGATCAGTTCTTTAATATCTCAGATGTAAGTTCTGTACTGCCATTACTAACAAGTGATTCCCCATATGCTTCTCTTACCAATGTTCTTGCCTTTACATGGTCTCCTTCCAGCAATTGGCATCTCAGGAGAAGCATCTTTATACTGCACCGATATTTCGATCTAAACCTGATATTCAAGGGGGCTTCCTTCATGGTGGATTTTGGAAATATAATGCTAAACCATCCAACATTCTTGATAGCAACATTCCTGATAGCAAGGATGAAGAGGAGAAAACTATTAAAGATGATAGTATTCTTGCTGGTCAAGACATTGTTGCAGGTCTTCTTAGGATGGAAGTCTTGCCTAGGCTTCGTTACCTTTTGGAGGTAAGGAATAAAATGTGAATATTGAGAACAGAAGTTTATGGATATGGTCTGAAATATTCCATTATTGACGTCGTTGTGAAGTTCAAATTTGAATATAAATTAGACAAAGAAAATGCAGCTGAATGTGATAACAATTTGTTTAAGATTGTTATTAATGATGAATTTTGAAGTTGATGAAAAATATCTATGACATGCAGATACTTTTGTTGAACTATACTCAAGAACATATCAAAATTGAACACTAAACATACACAGACAATGGGAAGTTCTTATTAATGCTATCATCATATCAGTAGACATAAGACCCATATAGGCATTGAAGTAGACATTGGAAAAAGACAAGAAACTCAGAGCAAATAATTCACCCATTCTCTTCTTGATTCATTTTTACTGCTCTCAACGCCTCCACCTGCTTCGCACCTCCCCCTCCCAGCACCAAAGGAAATAGAAGCTGTGGTTATTTTGGATTTTTCTTATTTTTCGGAAGGCCAAATTAGCTAAGTAAGCCTTTTTGAGATTTCTCTCTAGTAACTAGGCCCATGGTATAAATATGTTTAGTAAATGTACCCCTGATCAAATCCCTTACCTTCCAACTTCAATTTAATGAAAGTGGTAAAAATTAAAGGGGTACACAAACCTAATGGAAATAGAAAAGGGCCTATTTGGCCAAATTCTTTATTTTCGAAATGACCATATACTTTAACTTTTGCTTTTCAGTAGGTGGGTGGATCTACAACCCTGTTAATGAATGCATGCAAAGGTGTTAGTTATGACTTATAAGTAGCTGTCATCTGATTGAAAAGTGAAAATGTTCTAGAGTTGGGGAGTGTAGTATGAGGGCACCAAATTTATCTGCAACATTCTGGTAGCCAGGAGGATTAGTGTAAAAGTCAGTTGAAGAGCATTGGTCTTTCTATTGACCTTGAAGGATCGAATTCATGATCACTTGTTGACTGTTTTTTTCCCTTCTTGCTTGGTCTATTATTATGATATTTCATGTAGGTTGTGGTTTTCCACTTACTTTACTTCATTCATGTGTATCTTTCAGACAAACCCGACAGTCGTATTGGAAGAATGCATATTATCTATACTTGTAGCAATAGCAAGACATTCTCAAACTGGTGCAGATGCAATTTTGAACTGTGAAAGGCTTGTTCAGACTGTCCAAGATAGGTTCATGCTGAATAGCACATGGGAAGCTCAGGGTTGTAAAATAAAATCAGTTAAACTTGTGAGGGTATGCACCTTTTCTTAAAATCCATGCCAACTTCCCATTTTGCAGGCGCTAATTATTTTTTTATTCTTGTCTGTATTTTGGAGGTATCATTTTTCATTTGTTTAATGAGTTTCTGGTTCCCCATTCTCATGTACTTCTTTGGCAAATGAACATAGGTGCTGGCTCAATCTAACAGCAGGAATTGTTCTGAGTTTGTCAAAAATAGAACTTTTGAAAGAATGATGTGGCAGTTATACCAAGTTCCAGCTTCCTTGAATGATTGGGTAGTTGCAGGGAAGGAACGCTGCATACTTTCATCACAGTTGATGGTTGAACAATTACGTTTCTGGAAGGTCTGCATCAAGTATGGTCACTGTATTTCCTACTTCACAGACTTCTACCCTGCCATATGCTTGTGGTTGAACCCACCTACAGTTGAAAAACTCATAGAGAAGGATGTACTGCAAGAGTATGCTTCTATTTCTACTGAATTATATCTCGTCTTGGGTGCTTTATCCGAAAAGCTTCCAAATTGGAATCCAGGAAAAAGTTTGCGCCATATTAGTTTAGATGCATGTAATGATGATACTGCAAGCTGGTGCTGGAGTGATGCTGCTTCTATAGTTGATATTGCTTTGCAGTGGATAGTGTTGGACCCCAGTGCACCTTTTTACAAGCTTTTCGATAAGCAAAATGGAGTTGAAAGTCAATTTCTTTGTCGAGGCTGGGCAAAATCCTTCTTGTGGGTTATTTCAGCTGTTCTTCACATGTTGTCTACCATAATAAAAAGATCAACTCCAGTTGATTCACTTAATCCTAAGACTACTGAAAGGGGGCAATTACTGATGGATCTTGTCGCTAAGATTGGAATTTCGTTGATCAACAATCGGTTTCTGAGCTTTACTGGCTCTGATTTATCAGAGACAAACACAGTGGGATCTTTTACTGAGAAGTTGCGTCATTTCAAACATCAGCCTGACCAAGTAACATCTTTAGCTGCTACGTGTTGTCTTCATGGTGTGCTTAGGCTAGTAGCTTCTGTGGATCACTTGGTCGCTCTTGCTAAGAATCAGGGCCATGCTATATCTTCCAAAGGGATTAATTTATCAAAGAAAGAGAGAGTACTAGATACTGGAATTCTTAACTGTTCAATTATTGAGTGGAAAAATGTGCTTTGTGGATGTATGCAGTCTTTTAATTCCGCCAACTATGCTGTTCATAATATTGAAGTGTTCGGAAGGGGCGGTCCTGCTCCTGGTGTTGGGATAGGCTGGGGCGTTGCTGGTGGAGGGTTCTGGTCCTTATCTGTTCTTTTAGTACAGGAAGATGCTAGACTACTTGTTGATTTGCTTCAAATAGCCCAGGCTTCTTTGGATGAGGCAATTACCAGTCAAACAATCAATTGTTCTCTAGAAATATTATTATCCGTAGGGCCAAGAGATAAATTAATTGCAGAGAAAGCCTTGGAAATCTTGCTTCAAATACCTGTTATGAAGCATCTTAGCATATGCCTCTCCAAATTCCTTCACAATGGTAATGGAGGCAAGCTTTCCTTGTGGGAATGTAAAGAGGATGACCTTATGCACTTCAGCAACATTTTGACATCTCACTTCAGGAATAGGTGGTTGTCTAAAAAGAGAAAGAAACCTAAAACTGAAGAGGCAATTAGGTCACATCGACATAAACCTTACCATACTAATTCTTTGTCTCCTATTCATGAGGACATGGATACTGAAGTATCGGCTTCTTTGGCTGTAGAGTGGGCGAACCAGCGTCTCCCACTTCCTTCCCATTGGCTTCTTAGTCCTCTTGCCACTATTGAGGATGGAAAGCTTGGTTACCCAAATAGGACGGTTCCTCTCCAGGCATCAAAGGAGTTGCTTGACATTGCCCCTCTCCAGGATTCAATGGAGTTGCTTGACATTGCGAAAGGCGGACTTTTCTTTCTCTCAGGTGTTGAAGCAATTTTCTACAGTCTCTCAGAGAATGAGTGTTCCCCAATTCGAAGCATACCATTAGTCTGGAAATTGCATTCCTTGTCCATGTCCGTACTTTCTGGAATGGGTTTGCTCGAAGAAGAAAGGAGCAGAAATATCTTTGAAGCATTACAGAGGCTCTATGGACAACATCTTGATGAATTGAGGTTTAGTGCAAGCACCAAAGGATACAGGAATTCCAATATGAATTTGCTGAGCTTTCAATCTGAGATTCATCAGAGTTACTCGACCTTCATTGAAATGCTTATAGAGCAGTTTGCTGCAATATCTTATGGTGATTTGACTTATGGGCGGCAGATTGCAATTTATTTGCACAGTTCCGTGGAGGCTGAAACGCGATTATTTGCTTGGAATGCGTTATCCAACTCACTTGTTCTTGACTTGCTTCCAAGTCTGGAAAATTTTATTGCTAAGCCTGAAGGTTATCTCGAACCTATTGAGGTACTGTCACAGATTTTAGCATCTTCTATGATTATAATTGTCTTACCGTCCATTATGAGGCCTGAGATTACCCTCATGGCAACTCTTCTTTAAGCAGATTTACATGTCAGCACTTGCAGTACTATGATTATTATCCAGTTAAAGTTATAAGATAGATTTATTAGAACTTAAAATTGTATGACCTAATCCATCTGGTTCTTAGCAGGAGGATGAAAATCTTTTGGAGGCATACCTTAAATCCTGGGTAAATGGTGCACTGGACAAAGCTGCAACCCGGAGCTCGGGAACATATTCGATTGCACTGCACCATCTATCATCTTTCATTTTCAATCCTGAGAATGACGAAAAGCTGTCTCTTAGGAATAAAATCGTGAAGTCTCTCCTGAGGGACTATTCAAGGAAACAGCAACACGAGGTGAGCATACATTAGACTTCCTAATTTTACTTCTAAATCTGCAACGAGCCAATGATATGATTAAACGTTTTGTCCAGAGATAATTATTGGTCCAAGGTAAAAATAGCAGAGGGTGCCCAATAGTTAGCTTGTTATGGCTGTGTAAAACCTGGAGAATATGTTAGTGATCATTGTTGCTTCGGTCCAAGTAAAGGCCTTTGAGTTTCATGTTTGCTCATTATTTCCTGCTATTAAAATTTGCTCTGAATTGCACCAGTGTCTGAATTTTTGATTGATATGATGAGGAAACCTAATCTTGTTGGAAAATGAATTTGTGGTTGCAGACGATGATGCTGAATTTAATGCGATACAGCTACCCGCCCAGCACACAGACATGTTGTGAGAATGATGATATATCATTGCAGAGTAGAAGGTTGGAGATTTTAACGGAAGCGTGTGAGGGGAATTCATCCCTGTTAGCCATAGTAGAAAGGCTGAAATCAGCTTCTATGAGACCGGTGTAGCTAAACAGCTTGTGATGATCATGCTGAAGAGAATTTGACATGGCTGTGTTGCTGATAAAGGAAACATGTAAGTGAATGGTTACATTAATTATGAGTGCTTCGGTGCTAATCATACAAATGACTAGTTGATACTAAACAGCGTAGCCTGTAGAGTTGTCTAAACTGACCCACGTAGGACACACTTGTGTCGGACCGAGTATAGTAGCTCTAAGCTGGCTTAGGGAAGCTCATTGGGCATGTTTCCTCCCTTGTTTAGGTAGCTAGTTAAGCTTCAGTTATAATTTAGTTGATAGATAATTTGTCCACATTTAATTTCAATGTTTGCCAAAAATTCCAGTTCATTATCAAAACAAACCTTCAGTTATAATTTTAAAAATTGTAACGTATAAGAATACAGATAATAAGTTGGGATTACATGTATATTTTATATAGCAGGAAATGTACGGAATCGGTCAAACCAAAATAATATTGTTTTGCGAGTTAAATGATATTTTGGCTTCATTACATTAGTGATAAATTGTAGGCTCTCCGACACCAAAGGGAATGGAGGTTTGGGTTTGAATATCACAGCTACCTTGTGTGTTAGCACAACAACTGTGGTAGTTGCAAGTTTCCTTTTACTATCTTCCAATTGCATGGTATGATCCATACTGAAAAAGTACTAATGACTTATTTATTATTATACACTTAATTTCAAACTCAACATGCCAACAAATGGAGAAATACATGATGTTATACAAAATATGTTTTCATGTCAACATATGAAGGAGTTTATTCTTTATTATACACATACAAAATATATAATTCTATGGAGAAACACAATATTATGCAACACAATCAAAATACAAAACAAAATACATAAGTGTAAAAATGTCAATGAAAATGCACAATCAAAAGTCTAATATAAACGGGAACCCAATTGCAAGGCCCGGACCTTTGAAGGAGTGATTTGTACTTGATGTCTAGCAACTCATCAACGGCCTCCTGCATCTCCAAGGTATAAGGAGGATGGCTACATCCGGGATACGATATACCGAATGCAGCCGAGACGAATGTGGAGGTGTTTTGACAAAATGAATCAAAGTTGGAAATTTCAATTTGAAAATTAATGGGCAAAAGATAACAAACCTATACCAAGTATCTGATACATGTACTAGAGAAGGTTGATCGACCGGTGGACTCTAGAAGGCTACCCCCGGAAAAAAAAAAAAAATGGGTGACCCCGGTCAATGAACCATGACATGTAGTCATCCGATACATGCCGTGGAACAATAATCGGGATCAACTATTTCAATGAAATCATGTTCGTCTACCATGTCTGACATGTAGGGCTCGGGAATATCGAATATCTAGATCGTGCCTCTAAATCTTGAGATCTAAACTCTTCATCGAAGTGCAAATGTCGGTCTCATACAACATAAACTTGACGTTATCGGCTCTCATCTCATCGATAGGTGCACGGAGAAGCCTCAACCTCTCCAGACTCAATGATGGGGTCTTTGGGGCAACCAATCTCGAAGCCCAAAAAATAGATCCATGTAAATCGGGATTTTCCATCGCTGCACATCCAAGTGATAAAAAATGTGCGTAGACCCAATACTATATTTACAAAGAAGGATACTCCTAGCCAGGTGGATGGAGTAACAAGTCAGGAGATCTTCAATGAGCTCTAGTTTTTGGTGATCTACAGAGTGGGTGACATGTACATCACATGTTAATGTAGCATGCAAATCAATAGGCATCTCAATAGGCTCCTCCACATGCCTCTCAACAACCTCGTCCATACAAACCTCAATATACTCCTCAAATGCACCTACATGATCCTCACCATGCACATCAACGGGATCTCTCATACAAACATGGTCAAGTGTTTTTTTTCCCGAATGAGCGACCACCTATACCACCACTTTGCTCCCAACTCCTTCAATTTCGAGCTTTTGTGTAGAAATCGCAAAACATAATCAGACGAGAGTGTTTTTCGAGCTTTTTGTTTTTGAAGTGTTGACGGTGGCCTCCTCACTTTTGCGCTTATTAGGGTGAGCCCTGACACACAATTTTCAGCGCACATGAATTTGACGTTAATAAATATGGCACCGTGTATTTAGCAATCCGATAAATGAAATAACAATTAGGGAAATAGATAAATAAAATACTAAGGGCCTGTTTAGATGGTTTAGGCAGGGATTGTTGGAGATTATGTTTGAGATTTGTTTGGTATTAGATGGGATTTCGGGATAGTAGATTTGGAGGTTATATTTGAGAAATAGTTCCCTAAAAATAATCTCGTGTGAATAAGAATGTTGAAAGAATCCTCAACAATCTTCATCTAGCACAATCTTAAAAAAAAAATCCATTTGATCCCAAACAATTGCTAAGTATTAAGAAATTGTTGAGCCTATGTCACAGGTAGTTACTCAAACCACTCAACCTCGAGCACCTATTGAGGGCATCTGTTGGTAAATTTTGATATCATATTTTGGGTTATTTTATGCCACGTGTTGAGCAACCGTAAATATCACGTGTCCAAAAGTCATGAAGACACATGTCAAGCACCCACGACAAACTTGCAAAGGTTAAATATATAAGGGGCCTGTTATATACAATGTATATCCATAAGGACCAACAAAACTCGCAAGACGCCGTCATCCAATTTTTTCCAATCAAGGTGTGGTCGTCCTTTTTTTTCTTTTTTTTTAACCGAATCTATTTATAAATAAACAAAAAAAAAATTCACTTTAGATGACTAAACTAAATTTTTTAAAAATAATTTCAGAGAAAAAAAAGGTGTCAACGTCAAGATGTGTGATATAATTTTAATACCTATCACATTTCATTTAAGAATTTATTTTACTGATCTTGTCCATAAATATTTCCCGCTGACCTAATTTCAAGATAACATATTTACTAGTCCGCTGATTATGAGTAAGGATCTCACACGAGTTTCGGCTCTTGTTTGACAACAATCTTATTTGATCTTTAGCAAGATGTAAATACAAACAGAAGCCAAATGATAATTTGGAAAAGTGACGAATGTAAAAGCATCACAAATCTATTGCAACATGCAACAATCGAGTTTTTTTTTTTTTTTGGTGGGAAATCGAGTTTAACAATTACCAACATCCTAATATATAATATTGGTCTTACTACATCAGAATATGAGATCCAAAGATATAAGAAAAAGCCGTTTTTAAAGAGCACGTGGAAATAACTGATCACTTGTTTTTGTTTTTTTTTGTTTTTTGATGAAGGAAAGCAGTTCAATCCACTTGACAACACGCGGTCTAATGGATCGAAATGCCGAAAAAATCGGCAGACGGACTAACCGTCATGAGTGAACCCAATCAAACAACAAGAGAAAAAAACCACATCAAAAGAAAACTTTGATCCCAACACGCTGTCTAATGGATCACTTGTGTTTGACCATTCCACATAATTGTATTTTGATTTCACCATTTGTTTACTGATCTTGCCCATACGTATTTTTTCGCTCACCTAGTTTTGAGATAGTAGATTTGAGATTGGTAACAAGCAACGATCCACAATGAATTTCAACTCTAACTTGAAAATAATCTCACTTGATATTTCAAAACATATAATTTAATATAATAGTGTTGTAAATGTATTGCATGCAACCTTACGCGTGGAGTTCAGTAATAGTAGCATCCCAATATACAATTTTGGTCTTACTACATGAGAATATGCGATTTTAACTTTAAAGACACAAAAAATCGGATTTTAGTGAACGTGAAAACGATTTACCACTTGTTCATGATCACTCCACACTCTCCCTACCTCGACTACAACCTGTAGGAATAGACAATACAAGTGTTAGTTAACAGTTCTAAATTATATAATTAAATATATATTAATAACTAAACACACAAGAATAATATAAACCCCCATTATGCTTAAAAAAACATTCCATTGCTTCTATTCTTAATGTGGTTCACATTATATTTAGTAAAATATATGAAAGATACAGAGAAACTTTTATCTTTAACATACCAATTATTTTAGCCAAAAATGTATATATTCTTCCTAAGGGGAATATTCGGTTCAATTTTTACGGTACGGCTGTGCAGCTGCGGTTGACACCAAAATTTTCTTTTTTAACTAATGCAAATTTTTTTCAAAACTAACCTGTTATAAGTTTTGCACTATTCTCTTATAAACTTTGAATTATTCTCGTATAATTCATGAACTATTACTCTTTAATATATTATATCAAATTGTTTATAAATTAATCGTTTATATGTTATGAACTATTCTATTATAATTCATGAACTATCATTTTATAAGTTATGCATTATGAACTATTATCTTATAATTCATAAACTATCCTTTTATAAGTTATAAACTATCCCTTATAATTTTTGAACCATCATTTTCATTCGTTTCTAAGAAAAAAAAAAATAAAAAAATGGGGTACGTGTCAACTGCACATGCAACCGCACAACTCTAATGTGCATTATCTGAACAACACCCTTCTTCCTAATATTAATTTCTAATTATACTAACATATACAACCAATCCCAAATCGTAATCCTCTATATAAAATTTCCATGTTCATGCGATTCATGTAATCAAGAGAAACCAACTCTTAGAGTATTATTTATTAATAAGTTATCCCAAATATAAATAACAAATACACCCTGAAAAAAGAAGAAAATAAACATCTGATGCTTGAAGGACCACGATCTCCACCTAACAATTTTGTTCAACTCCCCCTTCAAATATCCTCCCTCTCCACTTACAACAACTTCATCCCCAACGAACTAAACCAGACTTCACAAATGGAAGAATCCACACCAGAAGAAGAAATTAAAGCCCCATTGTGTAAGTAATAGCTTCTTCAATTCCGATTTCATTCATGCAATCAATTCCGATTTAACATTCTGAACATCTGCAGTAGAAGATGATTCCATCCACCCATCCAAATCCGAAATCAACAATGAACCCGACCCGGACCCGGAGGAAGAAGAGAACTCTCCGGTGAAGCAAGTAGCGCTGACGGTTCCCACAACCGACGACCCGAGCATCCCGGTTCTGACCTTCCGAATGTGGGTCCTCGGCGCGCTATCTTGCGCCGTCCTCTCCTTCCTCAACCAGTTCTTCTGGTACAGGACGGAGCCCCTCACCATAACCGCTATCTCCGCTCAGATTGCGGTGGTTCCCTTGGGTCAATTTATGGCCTCTAAGCTTCCGGACCGGGTTTACTTCAAGGGAACCCGATTCGAGTTCAGCCTCAACCCGGGTCCGTTCAATATGAAGGAGCATGTTCTTATTACCATCTTTGCTAATGCTGGGGCTGGTTCCGTTTACGCTATACATATTGTTACTGTTGTTAAGGTCTTCTACAAGAAGAATATTACCTTCTTCGTCTCCTTGATAGTTTGCATCACTACACAGGTGATTTTCTTTGTTGAGTTGACGAATTTTGCCGACGGTTTCCGATTTCGGTTATTGTTGATTTGAATGTTAGTTAAATCTGGGTTGGTGGTGGAAGTTGAAGACACTATGCTTTGTAGTGGTTGGCTGATTTGGTTGTGTGCTTTTGAATGGCAGGTGTTGGGGTTCGGTTGGGCGGGGATTTTCCGACGGTATTTGGTGGAGCCGGCGGAGATGTGGTGGCCGGCCAATCTTGTTCAAGTTTCCTTATTCAGGTACGCCATTCTAACCTTGCGTATACCCATAAATTGAGAGGTTAATCGATTCCATTAAGGCTGATATATGAGACAAACTACTCAGCTCAGTCTCGGCTCATTTATAAACGAGTCTAGATTGATCATGTCAATACTTGGTTCGCTCGGCTAAAATAATATTATATGAGTCTTATTTTAGACAAGCTACTCTGACTCGTAACAAAACTCTGACTCAGCTCGTTTAAAAATAAAATTTCTTTTAATGGGTTTGAAGTGTTTGACTCAGACATGCACGCTCTATTGTGTAACAATACCTCAACGTTACATTGGATCACCAAAATTTCACTAATTATAAATTTTGATAATCTCGATCCTCAAATTGAAAAGGAGATAAATGTCCATAAATTATCAGTACTTAGTGTTAATATTTGCAAATACTTTAGGTTAGTTGACAAATAACAAATTATTAAGGTATAATGGGTAATTTATCTTAGGTCTTCATATAATGGGGTTTAACTTTGCAAATATCCATATTATTTTCTGTATATATTTCAGTATATTATATATCAAATATGGGAAACTATTTGGAAATTTCGATGTAAGTGCCATTTTTCGTATATTATTGACATGCTATTCCTGCCTTTTGTTGGATCTAATATCTTATTATTATTATTATTAGTCTACTTCTGTCTTCTACACATTAATATCCTAAAATTGTCCTGATATAAATTATGAGTTTCACGAGTTTGTCCACATTATTTCAGAAAAATGTTCAGGATGGCAGAAAAATATGTTATGTTTTAAGAGAAAAATCGTCATATCATAATATGCATGTCTGGTTAATTTTCATGTGATTATCGACAACTTTGTTCCTTAGTAGGTTGTATGATGGGGACTTACATTTTGTTTTTTTTATCATTTAATTGAGGTCGTAGCCAACTGGACATGATTAATTATTGAACATGGAAATTGGCCACGACGATCATAAATCACTGACCTTGTGTGCCAAGTGCCAGCCACAAGACTGTATATTCATAAAACTCTATGGGGACTCCCGTCACTTTAAACCCCGCCCGGTTAAGTCGTTCGAAATGAAATGAAAATGAATCTAGTCTATGTATACTTTGTTTATAAATTTTTTTGAATCATTTCTTATGATTTCATACAAAATACATTACCTTATCCTATCTTTTTTTAACTCCAATTAGCTCAAACCACAAAAAATGATTTCAAAAAATTTCATGAGTAAGAGTATGTATATTGACTAGATTCATTTTCGTTCTATTTTAGTTTCCAGAGTTAAAACCAAACGGACCCTAAATCTAACTCCACCCATATTTTACCCTTTTCCCAAAACCCACCATTAAAAATTTCATTCCTACAAAATCTACCCATGTTTTAGGAAAACAAAATTTGCATCACAAGGAAGAAGGGCCAAGAAATTAAAAAGTCTCGTTATTCTCACACATTAATTTGAACATCAATCTGAATAATATATACCACAGGGCATTGCATGAGAAGGAAAAAAGGCCAAAAGGAGGACTCACAAGAATCCAGTTCTTCCTCATAGCCTTCATCTGCAGCTTCTCTTACTATGTCTACCCAGGCTACCTCTTTGAGATGCTAACCTCCCTCTCCTGGATCTGCTGGGCATTTCCCACATCAGTCCTCTCCAACCAGCTTGGTTCGGGCTTAAATGGGCTCGGGATAGCAGCTCTTGGCCTCGACTGGTCCACCATCTCAGCTTACCTCGGGAGCCCTCTAGCAAGCCCATGGTTTGCCACTGCTAATGTGGCTGCAGGGTTTTTACTCGTCATGTACGTCTTAACCCCGTTATGCTATTGGTTTAACGTTTACGATGCCAAGACCTTCCCCATATTTTCGGACGATCTCTTCACTTCATCAGGTCGAGTGTATAACATCACATCAATCGTTGACTCCAACTTTCATTTGAATGAAACCGCCTACGAGGAACAAGGCCGTCTTTACCTTAGCACCTTCTTTGCCATGACTTATGGTGTCGGCTTTGCTGCATTGACTGCGACAATTGTGCATGTCATACTATTTCATGGCAGGTACTGTGATCAATTGGATTTTTAGTGTGAAATTGACTAAGTGAATGAATCTAATATACTATGGCGCTTACGCAGAGAAATATGGGAGCAGAGCAAGGCGAGCTTTAAGGATAGGAAAGTGGATATACATACAAAGCTCATGAGAAGGTATAGAGAAGTACCTGAGTGGTGGTTTTGGGCCATTCTAGTTGCCAATATTGCATTCACCATTTTTGCTTGCGAGTACTACAATTCGCAACTCCAACTGCCATGGTGGGGAGTTTTGCTCGCCTGCGCCATTGCCTTTATCTTTACACTTCCTATTGGGATCATTACAGCAATCACAAATCAGGTACATACTGATATATCCATGTTCCTGACATGAACTGTACTAATCTAAACCAAATTCTAATGTTTTCACTAATTGTTTCATTCTCATGGCAACAGACACCAGGGTTGAATATCATAACGGAGTATGTAATTGGTTACATATACCCAGGATACCCTGTAGCCAACATGTGCTTCAAGGTCTATGGATACATTAGTATGACACAAGCTATCACCTTCCTGCAAGATTTCAAGCTCGGACATTACATGAAAATCCCTCCTAGAACCATGTTCATGGCACAGGTGAGTTCAGAACGACCTGAAAATCCAATGTACTTGTACATTAATTGGAAGCTAGTACTTAATAACTAACTTTATCTCGTTCAGACATTTAAGCAAACACCTAACCAGCGCTAATACAAACACAACTAGTATAGTAGTATCAAATAACAAACGTTTCCCTCGTTCAGACATTTACACAAACACAGACAGAAGTTCTCTTACCTCCAATTTGACCGTTTCCTTCCTCTTCACAGATTGTGGGCACGCTGATAGCCTCACTTGTGTACCTGGGCACAGCCTGGTGGCTAATGGAAACAATCGACGGCATCTGCACAAAGTCATCAAGCGTGTGGACATGCCCATCCGACACAGTCTTCTACGACGCATCTGTGATCTGGGGACTAATCGGGCCACGCAGAATCTTTGGCGATGAGGGCGTGTACGCCGCCGTGAACTGGTTCTTCCTCGGCGGAGCATTGGCCCCAATCCTGGTGTGGGCAGCAGCCAAAGCATTCCCAGACCAGGAATGGATCAGGCTGATCAACATGCCGGTTCTGATTGGAGCGACTGGAATGATGCCACCGGCGACGGCAGTGAACTATACGACTTGGGTGATTGTAGGGTTCCTGTCGGGGTTCGTCGCGTACAGGTACGCGCCGGAGTGGTGGAAAAGGCACAATTACTTGCTATCTGGTGCGCTTGATGCTGGATTGGCGTTCATGGGTGTGGCTTTGTACTTGTGTTTAGGGTACGAGGATATCTCGTTGAGTTGGTGGGGGAATGATCTTGATGGTTGTGATTTGGCATGGTGCCCTACTGCAAAAGGGGTCATGATCAAGGATTGTCCTGTATTTTAGATCACATACGTCAATTTCCCCAGGTACAAATACGTCATATATTTACCTCTTAAGTTGACTCCACTTACTCGATGCATTTACGTTGGACCAAATCATGACTATTTCAAGTTCATCCTAAATGTACAGAGAATAATGGAAGACTCGTAATTGATCTTAAAATTATTATTATTTATATAAGATACAAATTCAATTACTGTTACGTCTAGAGTAGATGCGCAATAAGCCTTAAATTTATACTCGTTATATTTCTCCTAACTCCTAGCGAATCCGCAGTGTACGGGACGTTTTGTAGTAGAGATAGTATTCCGAGGTCGAACACAAAGACTGAGGTGAGATTGATTCGATTAGTGATTAAGTTTAGTGAAGATCCAGACCTAAGAAAAGAGAAAGAAATAAAGAAATGAAAATCTCAATGTTTTTGGTAGAGTTTTTAGGTGATCAATCAAGGGTCACAAATCATGCGAAATAGACAATCAACTAAACTAACAAATCAACACAAACAAACAAGCTAAACACGAGATACGAGATCAAAGAGAGAAAAGCGGATTCTAGGGGTTGAAAATTCCGGTTATGGCATGGGACTCAAGCTATCTAATCACTCCTTGGATTAACTACAATAAGTTGGGAGTGAGTGTTTCTAGATTGTGATCAATCACCGGGTAGGTCTCATGGTCCACTAGTCCGTTCCTAAGGTCTCATCACCGGGTAAGTCTCAAAGAGCCTAAAGAATGGAATTCTACACAAACCGGATTGTCACTTAGGGATCTAACCTTTCTTCACCGGGTAAGTCTCGGAAGAGTAAGTCCTAAACAACTATCCTAGCACACTTAGTCCAATGGCGGCTTATGAGGCTCACCACTACCTAGAGCTTATCATCTTCGAAATCTAAGAGTAAGAATCACCGGGTAGTTCTCTTCTAACACTTAGTTGCTAACACTAGGTCACCCTAGGATAGATTTAACTCAACAAACACTAGGATTTCAACATTCTAACAATCTAGAACTTAGATCCATCAAATCAAACGAACCAGGCAAACCACGGGCTGTTCTACCACTTCCACGGCCGTGGACTGGCAAGAACAAACCGTGGACTACATCAGTGACTTTGTTCAAGCAAATGAATCATCCAAGGGCAAATCTAAGTCCATCCTATCATAGTCCTAGCCATAACCCTCCTTTCCTTACCCTAGAATCGCATCTATTTAGCCTACAACATACATCATAACAATCGAAATCATCAAACATAAAATAATGGCTTCCATTTCCAAGATAATGAAGAGAAAGAGATGAACAAGTGAAGCAAGTAAAATCAAGCTGAAAGTAAGATTAGAAAGACTCACAACCCTTCAAAAGAAGGTTTAATCGATTCTTACAATCCTAGAAAATGAATCCGATAATCTTCACTACAAAATTTATCAAAGACTAACAATGGTGTGTTCTTCTCTTCTTCTCCAATGGAGCTTTTCTCCTCCTCCAATGGTAGCTCTCCTCTTGAGAGAATCTTCTTGTTGAGAGTGTGGTCAAGAGTGTGGTAGTTGATGGTGGATTGGGAGTCTCCTCTCTCAGCCTTGCAGGACCACTTTTATACTACAACCTTGCTAGAGAAGGCCATGAGATCGTGGCACAACTGTCACAACCGCCTGGCAAAAACCATGGTTGGTTTCCACGGCCGTGGAAGTGCCAGTAACCGTGGTTTGGTGCTTCAGCTTTGCCTTGGATCATTAAGCTTCGATTTGGTGCATGGCTTGTGTTGACAAGGTTCCATGAGTCCTCCTTAGCCCCTAGCTTGCATTCCAATGAGTCCGAAAGTGTGTCATCTCGAGGAACGACCCTCGAATGCATCGATTAAGCTCCCAAATCTCCCAAAATACCTATAAAGCAAACAAAAGTCCGCGTAGACGTCTATCTTGACAAAATACATGATTTGAGTGCAAACGTCGTGAACTAATGCTAGACCATGCATGAATGAGCGGAAAATCTATCTAAATGAGTGTCTAAACCTAAGTCATAAATCGTGTTATCAAAAATACCCCATACTTAAGGTTTGCTCGTCCCCGAGCAAATTCCCAACTATAGACTAAGAGATGACATGATTTATGTATGCTGAAAAATGGCAAAATCGTTGTGGAGTTGTGCTTCTAATATTGGATCACCTTCAAGGTCTTGTTTCATAGCAACGGGCAAGCAATCATGCATTGAATAAATGAAGGCATGGAAAGACGATTATACTTAACTCGAAAGCATGCATGAAATACGAAAATGAAGAAGTCAAGATGATCATGAGCATATTCAATCTAGATCACTAAGTCTTACACACATGCAAGTAGGTCACAAGGACTTGTGAAATAGAAGGCCAAGAAATGTTGTGATTAGGTGGGAATTTTTCTAGGCTATGTGATGCTAATCCGGGAATGGAACTAACTCCACAATTTTACATTTTTATCAACTTCCCCCAAGTGTATGTTTTCTCCATCTTTTCTTTTCTTTTTCACTTATTTTTGAGACAATGACATTGGTGTACAAAAGCCGAAACCTTGGTGATTAGCCGTCCTCGGGCTTTTTCTATTTTTCGAGGTGCATCCACACCGGGCACACATACCAAAGCTCGTTAGGACTATTGGTTTATTTGACTTTGGCAAGGCACAAACACCCGATTATGTGAATGGTGCCGAGTTACTCGTCATTTAAACCAACGTCCCCAAACCTATATTTTTGTCTACACTTCCACAACAATTTCAGCACTTCATTCATGACATTCTTCCCTTAACAACTTCACCCCACACTTGCTTTTCACACACATCAACACACTAGCATGCTCCTATTCCCGGATGGGTCAAAAGAGGTCAAATTTATATCAATTGAGGTGCTCAAACAACATGACCAAGATGAGAAGTAGAGAAGGATGAATTGCCTTAATCACTCCTAGATGGTGTGCAAAAACTAGCATGTAATTTCGACTTTCAATACTCAATCCGTTCTAACAAACATCATGATCACAAATCATTCATGGGATTCAAGATAAGTACTTCAAGTCCACATATGCAATTCATCAATTCAACACATAAGGCCATCCATAGCCAATCCACAAGACAAGATTCATCATTAGGGTCATATCCAAGCTTAGAAAGCACAAAAAATTTCAAATTTTCTGATTTTTTTTGGAATTTTCATAATATTTATGTACAATGCAAGACATGTGACAATATTAAACTATCCTAGATGCTAATCATGCAAAAGATCATGCAAACCCCAAAATACCCCATACTTAGAAACACATTGTCCCCAATGTGGTAATGAAGTAAAGAAGAGTGAAAGAGGGTTCTCACAATGTAAAAAATGGTTTGCTATGGTATTTTGGATTTCTCAAGTGGATTGATGGTGAATGATCCTATCAACAATGGTAGAGAGCTCTAAATGTTCATCAAGGCGTCGGAACCCGCGCTAGGCACCGCTAGCCGTCCAAATCCCGCGTCCGCTCCGCCCATAATTGATGAGGGACTCATCATCATCATCCATATGCCATGCAAGGGTTCCAATGTTACCAAGACTCTAGCACACACACAGAACACACCAAACACACACAAAAACAGAAAAATCAAAAACAAAAACGAAAATGAAAAGGGAAAAACGTTACCAATGGGTTGCCTCCCATCAAGCGTTTCTTTAAGGTCATTAGCTTGACCAAACTCGGGGGCGTCTCATTCTAGGTGAAGTGGGGCAATCATATCCACCGGAGATCCCGGGATATACTTCTTCAAGCGGTGCCCATTCACCTTGAAATCTCCACAATGCTCCCCTCCTATCTCAATAGCTCCATGGGGGAAGATCTTCTTCACCACATATGGCCCGGTCCATCTTGATTTTAGCTTTCCGGGGAAGAGCCGCAGCCTTGAGTTGAAGAGAAGGACAAGGTCTCCTTCACTCAACTCCTTCGGGATGAGGTGCTTGTCATACCACTGTTTGATCCTCTCTTTGTAGATCCGGGCATTCTCATAGGCATCCAACCGGATCTCCTCAAGAGCATTCATATCAAGCAACCTCTTCTCTCCGGCCTCCTTGAGGTCAAAATTTAGCCACTTAATGGCCCAATAAGCTCTATGCTCCATCTCTACCGGAAGGTGGCAAGACTTGCCATAGACTAACTTGTAGGGAGTGGTGCCAATTGGTGTCTTGAAAGCGGTTCTATATGCCCACAAGGCATCATCGAGCTTCATAGCCCAATCCTTTCTCGTCCTAGAGACCGTCTTCTCAAGAATTCCCTTTATCTCCCGGTTGGAGATCTCCACTTGACCACTAGCTTGGGGATGGTAAGGTGTTGCCACCTTATGAGTCACCCCATACTTAGCCAAAAGTGCCCCAAAGTTCCTATTAGTGAAGTGCTTCCCTCCATCACTTATGATCACCCTTGGTGTTCCAAACCTAGGAAAGATCACTCGGTTGAAGAACCGCACCACAACCTTGGCATCATTTGTAGGAGAGGCGATTGCCTCCACCCATCTCGAAACATAGTCTACCGTCAATAGGATGTATAGGTTGCCACATGAAGAAGGGAATGGTCCCATGAAGTCCACACCCCACACGTCAAATATCTCTACCTCTTGTATGTTGTTCAAGGGCATCTCATTCCTCCTTGAGATGTTGCCCGTCCTTTGGCAAGCATCACAAGCTACCACAAAGCCTTGCACATCCTTGAACAAACTTGGCCAAAAGAAGCCCGATTGCAACACCTTCGCACATGTCTTGTGTGAGCTAGCATGCCCTCCACATGGCAAGGAATAACAATGGCGGATCACACTCTCCACCTCATCCTCCGGTATGCATCTTCTAAACACTCCATCCGGCCCTCTCTTGAACAAAAGTGGTTCACTCCAATAGTAGTGCCTCACATCTTTGAAGAACTTCTTCCTTTGGGCATATGACAAACCGGGAGGCACTTTCTCACACACAAGATAGTTCACAATGTCGGCATACCATGGCTCACTTCCTCTAGACACTTGGAACAAGCACTCCTCCACCATTTGCAATTGCTCATCCCGGAACGAGTCATCAATCGGGATGTCATCTCTCTCAAGCTCCAATGTGGGAGTCTACTAAGGTGATCCGCCACAGAATTTTCGGACCCCTTCTTGTCCCGGATTTCCAAATCAAATTCTTGAAGAAGAAGGATCCACCGAATCAACCTAGGCTTGGCATCCTTCTTTGTAAGGAGATAACGGATCGCAGCATGATCCGTATACACTATGACCTTCGCTCCAACAAGATATGAGCGGAATTTCTCAAACGCATACACAACCACTAGCAACTCTTTCTCGGTGGTAGCATAATTGAGTTGGGCATCATCTAGCGTCTTGCTAGCATAATAAATGGCATGTGTGCGCCCATCTTTCCTTTGCCCCAAAACAGCCCCAACGGCTACATCACTTGCATCACACATGATCTCAAACGGTAGACTCCAATCCGGAGATTGCATGATAGGTGCGGAGATCAAAGCGTTCTTCAACCTACAAAAAGCTTCAAGGCAATCCTTGGAGAAAACAAACTCAACATTTTTCATTAGTAGGTTAGTAAGAGGCTTAGAAATTTTAGAGAAGTCTTTAATAAACCTCCGGTAAAAACCGACATGCCCTAGAAAGCTCCTTACCCCCTTCACCGAGGTAGGTGGTGGCAACTTCTCTATCGATTCAATCTTGGCCCTATCAACCTCAATGCCACGGTTGGACACCAAGTGTCCCAACACAATACCTTCACTTACCATGAAGTGACATTTTTCCCAATTCAAAACAAGATTTGTCTCCTCACATCTTTTCAATACCAAAGACAAATTAGCTAGGCAATCATACACCTTTGAAAGGTGGCGGGTGCGTTACACAACCCAAATGGCATTCTCCTATATGCAAAAGTTCCCCATGGACATGTAAATGTGGTTTTCTCTTGGTCATCGGGGTGGATAGGGATTTGGAAGAATCCACTATAGCCATCTAAATAGCAAAAATGAGAATGTTGAGCTAACCTCTCTAGCATTTGGTCAATGAAGGGAAGAGGGAAGTGATCTTTCCTAGAGGTCATGCTCAATTTCCTATAGTCAATACACATCCTCCATCCCATAACCGTCCTAGTTGGGATTAGTTCATTGTTCTCATTAGTTACTACGGTCATCCCACCCTTCTTAGGAACCACATGTACGGGACTAACCCACTTACTATCCGAAATAGGGTAGATGATTCCCGCATCTAGCAACTTAATGATCTCTTTCTTGACTACCTCTTTCATTATAGGATTCAATCTTCTTTGATGTTCAATAGCGGGTTTATGGTTATCTTCCATCAATATCTTATGCATGCACAAAGAAGGTTTTATGCCAACTAAATCATCAATAGTATAACCAATGGCTTTCCTATGCAATCTTAGCTCATGCAACAACTTAACAAGTTCATCATCATTCAAGCATGCATTCATAATCACCGGATATGTAGAATTATCACCAAGAAAAGCATACTTCAAATGAGAGGGGAGGGGTTTGAGTTCAAGTTTAGGAGGACCTTTATCGAGTGGAGACGATCCAAATAACGTTGGTTGAGATGAATCCAAAGCAAATGAAGGCTCTCCAAGGCTCCTTGAAGCTTGATCAACAACAAGGGCTGCTTCTGGGGAAACCACTGTTCGCTCCAAACGGTGTGTGCAAGCTTTAAATTTATAACCCTAGACTTAAGCTTAAAACAAGGATGCGAACCCGCAGTGTACGGGTCAATCGTAGTAAAAGCAAGAAAATTTCAGGGGTCGATCACAGGGACTCGGTGAAACAAAGTCAATACGGTATGCTATGTCAATTCTAACCACAAGAGCGATTAACACAATCAAAGATGAATAAGAAGTCAATAAAGCAAACATGCAATTCTAGGGATTAAAGCATCTAGTTGTGGTTCCAACTCAAGATCTATAGATAAGCGGACAAAGCAGAGATTTTTGCGTGGGGAAGGTGTTACTAAAGTGGAGTAGATCACCGGGTAAGTCTCACTACACACTAATCCTAAACCGTAACTCCTATTACCGGGTAAGTCTCAAGGAATCAAGATAAAGAACTATAACCTCAAACTAACATACCATCTAAGGGAATAGAATCAACCTTTACCGGGTAAGTCTCAGGCTAACTCACAAAGATGGGATGGAAGCACACTCAAACCCCAATAAAGGATAAACCTTTATTACCTACACTTATGATCGTTAATACACAAACTAAGGAATTACCGGGTAAGTCTCATCCTAAGCTTGCATTGAACCAGGAAGGTGTAATAAGAATAGGATTTGGCAAACTCTAACACTTAACTTTCTGTTTTAGGCCGGATAAGTCACCTCGGTCAGAAGAATTCCACCCCGGCCGAGATGTTCATCAACCGAACGAGATGCTTAGGGTTAAGGTTAAAGACTCGAACTTTCAGGATCCTATTGGATTCTAAGATTATTCTATCATTGTTTTTCCCACAACCTTCAGCCAATCACCCTAGAATCACACGAGGAAATTAGCCACTCATCATCATAATGAAAGTATTAAAATAATTGGGAAGAAGGTGAATATTTGAAAAAAGAAGAATTTAATGAAAAGACTTTAATAACTGAATCAAATATCACAACAAAGCGTTCCTTGGATAATAATCCAAAAAGACAAGACAACAATTGAGGGAATTGAAGACAATCTTACAAAAACCCTCCAAAAAGCTATAAAAGCTATGAACTTCAATCTTCCTTCAACCTTCAAAAAGGTTCTTCAAAACTCTCCACTGGAGTATGCTGCTGCTGCAGCGTGCTATAAACCCTGATCGACGGTATAGCGTGGTGTTGGATTTGTGGAAATCCAACCCTTTTTATAGGAAAATAACCCTCCAAAAATAAGATATCTTAAAAAGATATCTTCCCATAAAAATAGGTAAAATATATGATTCTGCATATCTCCTTCCTTCCAGAAGCCAAGCCCAAAAATATAAGATCACTTTCCAAAATTAAAAGATCTCCTCCAAGGATAAAAATATTCTCGCCGCGTCCTAGGTGTTCGCCTCGGTCGAGTCGGTGTCTCTGGATCGCCTCGGTCGAGGTGAATCAATGGTCAACCGAGGTGAGTCACGACAGAATGTGAAATCTCTCGAATCTGCTCCAAAGTAAATCTTTAATCCATGGCTATGCTCCCTGGATGTAGCTCCAAATGACTCATGACTCCTTTTGCTCCCTTTTGATGCAAAATGTACCATATTACCTGCAATTACAACGAAACTAGGTGTAGACCTCGATTCTCGCAAAGGTAGATGAAATGGTAGTAAAATCACATAATGTACATACAAACATGCAGATTATGAAAGATAAAACGTCTAAACAAACCCCAAAATATAGACTATAATTCATGCTATCAAAATACCCCATACTTAGCCCTTGCTTGTCCCCAAGCAAGTTCCTCATATAGAAGACAAGATAGAATGGATTATAGGTCAAGAAAATCAATGAAAAAGTCTTTCAAAAACATTTTATGGTGTGCAACTATCATAGATCACTCTAAGAGAATACTTCTTGGAATTAAAAACTCAATATGATCAAAACATTTTATAAATATAAGAAAGTTGTTCATCTTTGCATAAAATCCTAGAATGCATAATAAATCATAATTATCAAAATTAATCATGTATAATTCAGTTTAAACCGCTAAGCCAATCAACAAGCTCAAGGTCACAAGGGCTTCCCAAAAGAAAAGGTCAAGAAACGTGTAGGGTAGGGATGTATGTAAGGTAATGTGGTGCTAGAATCCGGGAAAAGGATGAACTTCACTTCCACCTTGACTTGCAACATCTTCCACCAATAAGCTTTGCTTATCTCACACTTTTTCTTTTTACTTTTTTACTTTACTTTTTGGGATGCATGGACAGAGGTGCACAATAACCGAAGCCTAGGAAATCTGCAATCATCAATTTCTCGAGATGCATCAAACCCTTGATGCACATACCATGACCCGTTAGGAATATCGCTCAATCCGACTTTGGCAAGACACAAACACCCGGCTATGTGAATGGTGGCGAGTTACTCATCTTCATGATTGACTTCCCCAAACCTAGAATTACTTTCTAACACTTCACTTCCAGCCCACTCCTCATCTTTAACTTGCTTTCACCACTTCGCTTGCTTCCAAATTCCCGGATAGGTAAAGGGAGGCAAAATGTATATGAGGGGCTAAGCATGATCAAGAAGAAGAAGAAGAAGAAGAAAATAAATTGCCTTGGTCTTTCCAAGAAGAAAGTGAGAGAACTTAACCTGCGGTGTCAACCTTCAAATTCAACATAATTTGGATAAAAACAAAGTATTAAACATGCCAATAATTTCAAACAAAGCATTTAGCAACTTAAACATATTATAAAACCCTTTAAACACATAAAGAATTTAAAACCAGTAGGTAAACAAAAATCTTCACTGAGATCATATCCAGATAAATAACACAAAATCATTTTCGAAAACTTTCTGTTACGCACCTCGGTCGAGGTGTTCTTGGTTCAACCGAGGTGAAGTGCCTCATTTCGCCAGAATCTGACTCGGTCGAGGTCAAAATTTTTTTTTTTTATTTTAAAAAAAACCATTTTTCGGTTTCGACGTTTTTCTCAATCAAATAACCTGTAGGTATGCATGTAATATCAGATAATCATATAAATGCAAAAGGGAAGCATAAATAAAATATCCGATAAATAAAATACATCAAAGGTGGTCAAATAACATACATCACGTAGTCAAATAAGTACAAATACCCCATACTTGAGACAAACTGTCCCAGTGGGTATAGTAAAAGTCTAAACATGAGAGTACTCACCGGATAAAAGCCGAACTGCATAAAAGAAAATAAAGAAAATCCTGCAGCTCCTCAGTAGTCTCGATCCGGTGGTGGTGCATATGGATACTGAGTCGGATCGTAAGGATGGCCCATGACACGCTCGAACTGAAGCTGGACCATGATGTGCTGATGATGCTGCCGCTCCTGCATCTCGCGGATATCCAGCGATAATGCAGCGTATGAGTCGATAACTTGATCCGTCAGGTCATCGATCCGTCGGTGAGCAGCTCGATCTCTCACTCCGCGCCTCCTGCGTCTAGCAGGTCTGACTGGAGAAGTCTCAGCTGGTGCCGGCTCAGTGTCCTCCTCATCATCCAAGTCTATAATAGGTGGCGCGCTCGTCCCAGCTGTATCTGTCCCTGTGTCCATCGGGACGCCACCGTCTCTCTCATTCATCGTCTCCTCATCGTCGTCGTCATCCTCAGCCTCCTCCTCCTCAGCTGCAGCAGGGGCAGCTGCTCCCTCTCTGTAATCCTCTATCAGTGTATCCCAAGCTGTCTGCCAGAAATGCGGATCAAAGACTGAAAACTGTGCAGACCAGCGGATACTCTGAGGTGCAGTCCGCTCCCAAGGCATAGCGACGAAGGGTGTAGTCAAACCACGGGGAACTAGAATCCTCCGTGTGATCATCTCCTGTAGTTCGAGCGGCTTGGCAGCCGCCACCATAGTACACCTACTCAGATCCATATCCTGATAAGTAGCGATATGGGTCACTATCCCACCACAGCATATATCTCCCTTCCCTTTGGCCTTGATCTTGTGCAGATCCTCTGCCAACATCAATCCAAAGTCGGGGAATCCACCTGTAACCATGCAGTATAAAGCAAAGAGCTCCCCCTGTCGGACCTTCAGGGGCGTCTCAGTACGCGCCAGAAGTGTCTCGCTGAAGATCCTGTGGGCTAATCGAAAAGCTAGATGGAAGATAAGCTTCTCCCTGGAATCACCAGGGCGCCACCTATCTGCATGCTCCACAACATGAGCAATCTGACCCCAGAACTCTCTAGCTACGGCTCGGGTCGGGAAGTCTACAGCAGTGGGGGCAGGGAAGCCAAAGATATCTCTCCAGTGATCTAGGGGTACTAAGAAGTTCCGGTTCATCAACCGGTACTTCACAGCTCCCTCTGTGGGGAGGTAAGTGAAGGAGCTGACAAACTCAAGGGTCGGCTCTAAGTAAGCTGGGGCTCGGATCTCAGTAAACTGATCCAGCCCGACTGTGGTGATCATCCTCCTAAGATCTCCATCAACGTGGAGACAGTCAAAAGCAGAAATGTCCAGAAATCTAGGTGCGATCACTGGACGGCTAGCAATACGCTCATAATCTACCCGATGTCTCTCGTGGATCACCGGGATAGAAGGTCTGGATGAGGAAGAAGAAGGGGAAGGAGAGGATCTATCTCTAAGGGCTAATATCCTGTCAGAACTCATCTTCAATCAACACTGTCAGGCCACCTCGGTCACTGACAAACTCCAAGAATCACCTCGGTCGAGGTGCAGGTCGACTGGACCGAGGCGAAGACAATCGCGATTCCAACTCTCAGAAATTCAGTTCTTTTCCCCCCTAAAATCACTACAAATGCTTCCTAAGGGGTACTTAAGCTTTTCCTCAACAGATTCAAAGGCAATCAAAGCCCAAATCGAAGTAAACGAACGAGTTAGGGTTTCGATCGTTTTTACCTCGTTCCGGCCGATTCGCTCGAATTTCTTGCAGATCTGCAGTTGCAATCGATTCCTCTACCCTTTAATTGCAGTTTGGAAGCGGAAATCGTCGAAAACGAGCAAGATCTAAGAGGGAGCGAAGTGGAGGTCGCCGCGGTCGAGGTAGGTAAGATAAAAAGGTAAAAATAGATTTTTTCCAATTTATACCGCTCCTGGATCTGCTGTCACCTCGGTCGAGATGGTCTCGACTGGACCGAGGTGGTATGGACCGAGGTGGTATGGACCGAGGCGGTTCTCCAGAAACCCTAGTCGCCTCGGTTGCTCAAGAATCAACTCGGTCGAGGTGTTCTGACAATAACCGAGGTGCTTCTGTCTTCTCAGAATCTCGAACTTCTGTCCTTCCAGTTGTGCTCCTTCCTTAGATATTCCCTGTTGTCTGTCTAGAACGCCAAAAACAAAGCAAAGCAAAGCAAAAACAAAAACTATCTAAGCTAGACTAGAAAACGGGAAAAAGAAAGCAATACCTTGGGTTGCCTCCCAAGAAGCGCTTGATTTAAGGTCGCTAGCTGGACCATGATGCGTCTCAAACGAGGTATATTGATGCAACCTCCTCAACCGGCGTTTCCGGTTGGTATTTCTTAAGCCTATGACCGTTCACCTTGAAGCTTCCACTAGTTTCACCCCATATCTCAACTGCACCATGAGGGAAAACATGTTTCACAATATAAGGTCCGGTCCATCTAGATTTCAACTTACCTGGAAAAAGGCGGAGGCGGGAGTTGAAGAGTAGAACTAAGTCTCCTTCGTTAAGCTCCTTTGGAACGATACGCTTGTCATGCCATCTCTTCGTCCTTTCCTTGTAGATTTTGGCATTCTCATAGGCGTTCAAACGCAGCTCCTCCAGCTCGTTAAGTTCCAATAGTCGCTTCTCGCCAGCCTCCTTGATGCCAAAGTTCAACCATTTGATAGCCCAATACGCCTTGTGCTCCAATTCAACGGGCAAATGGCAAGACTTCCCATATACCAAATTATAAGGGGTGGTACCAATGGGAGTCTTGAATGCGGTCCTGTATGCCCAAAGAGCGTCGTCCAACTTCATGGACCAATCTTTCCTCGTCCTAGAAACGGTCTTCTCCAAAATTGTCTTGATCTCTCTATTCGAGATCTCGACCTGTCCACTAGTTTGAGGGTGATAAGCGGTTGATACCTTGTGGGTTACCCCATACTTCGTTAGAAGTGCTTTAAACTTCCGGTTGATGAAATGCGTTCCTCCATCGCTAATGATGATGCGTGGAGTTCCAAATCGTGGAAAGATAGTTCTATTCAAGAACTTCACAACCACCTTGGCGTCGTTAGTGGGAGAAGCAATGGCTTCAACCCATCTAGAGACGTAATCAACTGCAAGGAGAATGTAGAGGTTTCCTCCGGAGGATGGGAAAGGTCCCATGAAGTCAATCCCCCATACATCAAAGATTTCCACTTCTTGGATGTTATTAAGCGGCATCTCGTTCCTCCTTGATAAGTTCCCTGTTCTTTGGCATGCATCACAAGAGACAACAAAAGATTGCACGTCCTTAAATAACTTAGCGCATGTTTTATCGGTGCTAGCATGCCCCCCACAAGGAAGTGAATGACAATGCTTTATGACGCTATTAACTTCATCTTCCGGAATGCACCTTCGAAGCATCCCATCCGGTCCGCGCTTGAATAGCAGCGGCTCATCCCAGTAGTAATGTCGTACTTCCTTGAAGAATCTCTTCTTTTGAGAGTACGTCAATCCGGGCGGTGTTTCCTGGCAAACAAGATAATTCACAATATCAGCATACCAAGGACCTTTATTATCAGAAAGTTGGTGGAGGGAATGGTCCGCCAACAGTGGGTTAATGTCAGAGAAGGGAGTAAGAAAATTGTTATTCTCAGCAATCTCAGTTGACATCATCTCGCCATCGACCTCGGTCGAGGCGCATAGGTGTTGACCGAGGTGTTCTTCGGTCGCCTCGGTCTGTCCAGAAAGTGCCTCGGTCGAGGTACTGCTACTGGATCCGAGACTGGAGATCCTCGTCTCCTGGATTAGCTTCTCAGTTTTAGCCCCTGGATCCTCTTCCAGTACCTTCAAGCTCCGTATATCTGCATCACAAGAAGCATCTATACCTTCCTCCATTAAACTGAAGCTAATAACTCTTTCGAGTGGGTCGTTAATAAGGATAGAGCTCACCAATTCCCTTGATTCTTCTTCATCGTAGATGTTGAAGATATCATCAGTAAGTTGCTCCCCTTTCATGGTCGCAAGTAGTGCGAACTCCACCTCATCGCCACCAACGTTGAATTTCAACTTGGCGTTCTTGCAATCCACGTTGCAACCCGAAGTTGCTAGAAATGGCCTCCCGAGAATAATAGGGACAGGATAATCTGCGAGAATGTCAAGTACAACAAAATCTATAGGTAGATAGAAGTTACCTAACTTGACCGGAACGTCTTCCAAAATGCCCACGGGATGGGTAATGGAGCGATCCGCCATATAAAGTCGAATCTTGACCGGCTTGGGCTCTCCAAGACCGATCTTCGTTAGAGCTGTCAAAAGTTGACCCGACCCGTGAAACCGACCCGACAAACCCGAGCCCGAACCCGACCTGGCCCCGAAAATTTTTAAAAAAAGAAAATACCCGGAACCGACCCGCTTGATATTGATTTAACCCGAAATAATAAATAACCCGAATGGTCGAACCCGAAAATGACCCGGACCCGATAAAACCCGAGTAGAATAACCCGATAACGACCCGACAACCCGAAGTAACCCGACCCGAAATGACCCGATAGCCCGAAGTAACCCGACCCGAAATGACCCGATAGCCCGAAGTAACCCAACCCGAAATGACCCGATTGCCCGAAGTAACCCGACCAAAATGACTCGATAGCCTGATGTTACCCAACCCGAAATGACCTGTTAGCCCAAATTAACCCGACTTGAAATGAGTCACTAGCCCAAAATATCCCGACCCTAGAACCCCTTGATAATGTGAAGTAAAATGATGTGATAGTATGAACTATAAACGATGAAGAAGTCCAAGCCAATATGACATGTTAATTCGGAGTAAATTGATAAAAAAAAAATAAAATTACACATTTAAACCTAAAATTTTAAAATAATAATACTCTTATATGTATCATAAGTTCATTACTCTTACATGTATCATAAGTTCATGATATGTATAGAATATGTTAAGTTTTCATCTTTTAATTTTCTCTTACAATATATAAAATTATTCAATTTGAATTAATAGAATTTGAGTTTTGAGTTAAATTGATAATTTGACATGATTTATCAAGAAAGAAAATAGACGGTATTCATCCCGGTCCGGCTCTAGTGAAGCTCAAAAACAACTTCATGGTGAAGTTGTATGGGTCTAAACCGTTGATTAAGTTTAAAGGTTGAGATCATCTTGATAATTATGGCCAATAATAATTGAGATCATCTTGATAATTATGGCTAGTGAATAAGAAAGATAATTTATGAAAATTTAAGAAATTTAATAGTACTAAAAGGAAAGCTAATATTGATAAAATAAAAATCTAATATTTCCATATAAGTAGTGTCTCCTCCTTTGCTAGTCACTAACATTTATGGATGTTTTGTACCGATATTTTTATTTAATCTAATTGTGTAATAATTAAAAATTTTGTATTATTATTTTAATGAAATTTAAAATATCATTTTTTTTTCATTTAGATAATTGTCGATCAAAGGTTAATATTAATAAAGAATATATTCAATACATTATTTTTATCTTAATAAATCAAAGTAATTTATGTTTATTTTATCAAAATAATCTAAAAAAAATAAAACAGAGAACAATTGTAACCAATATTGAATAGATTTAAAAATACTAAATAAATGTGTTTATTATTGTATTTCCTATTTAATAGCATTACTTTTTTATATTCATAAAATTTAAATGTCGAGATCTTTCAGCAAATTGCAAATTAAGGTTATAAAATAAGAAATATAATTGTAAATATTGAGATCTCCCGGTAAATTAAGGTTAGAGAATAAGAAATATAATTTTAGTATTTTTTAATCCATTCAATATTAGTTACATTTGTTCTCACACCCTTATATTATATTTTATTTTTATTAGATTACTTTGATTAATTGAATAAACATAGATTACTTTAATTTCTTAAGATAAAAATAATGTAATGAAATATTTTTTTGTTAATATTAACCCTTGGTCGACAATTAGGTAAATGAAGTAGAAGATAATTTTGAATGCCATAATAATAATAATAATAATAATAATAATAATAATAATAATAATAATAATAATAATAATAATAATAATAATACATTTTAATGAATATTAAATTAGATTAATTAAAAAATATCAATATAAAAGCATCTATAAATGTTAGTGATTAACAAAGGAAGAAGATAAACGGCTTACATCAAAATACTAATAAATGTGTTTTGTTTTTCAATATTCTCTTTCCTTTTTAGTACCAGTAAATTTCTTATATTTTCATAAATTATCTTTCTTCACTAGCAATAATTATCGAGATAATTGTAATGATCACTCGTGTTAAATATCTCCCGGTTTTAAATTCGGATATCCATTCCGATCCGTATTTGGTTGGATATCCGGCATTTTTCCCATGATCGGATCGGATAATTATCCGGATGTCCGGTTGATCTGGAATCCAAAATATAGTATACGAAATGATTTGGTTGGATCGGATCGGATTATTATCCACGGATATCCGGATGATCCGAATGACTTTTGTTTGACCCGATTGATCCGGATATCCTCTTGATCTGAATATGCAAAAATGATTTAGCCGGATCCGATATCCGATTGATTTGAATATCCGTTTGATCCGGATATATATTTGCTACTTTGTTTATCACAAAATGTAATAAAAAAACAATTAAAAGGCACAAAACAAATCAAAGTAAAAATGATAAGTATATAGATGATAAAAAAAATATAGAATATTAAATTACGTTATAATAAGAAAATAAATAAGGTTTTAAAACAGTAGATATCTATATCTTTACATTTTATAACTATATCTGAAAACGAGAGTACGAGACTAACTTATAATTAAAGATTATTGTAGACATTCGTTCATTTAAATGAGACCAACTTCTATTAAAAGATTATTATTAAGACCAAATTATAATCATATTTATAAGAATTAATATTTTAAAAGCATACCCACTTATAGTAAAAGATTATTATGAACTTATAAAGTAACCAAGTGTGCATAAGTTATTAAGTTGTAACAAATTAACATTATTAATTCATTGTTTTGGCTAACTCAAATATTTTCCCATTAAATACATATATTTTTTTAAATATAAATATTAGTACATACAATTTTGATTTATCCTTCATAAAACAAAACGGGTACTCGGATGCCTAAGATGATCTGGTGAGGCGATGAATCCGATGATCTACGGATATTTGGATATTCGATTATCCATGGATATCCGATGAGCCACTGATCCATGAGTATCCGGATAGGCGGATATCCATGATTATTCAAATATCCATGATTATTCGGATATCCGTTGATATTCGGATGCCTAAAATCTTGATCCGTAACCGATCCGGTGATCCAGGAAGATCTCCCGTATCGGATTCTAACCGGATCAAAACTGATACTAAAATATCGGGGTTTTTCGGATCGAGTCAACGAAATTTTCAAACCAGATTGGCGGATAAAATTGGTTTTACCGCCCATACTAATCATATTGGCAAATAATTATCCAATCCAACTAAAATCATTTGCGGATTCCATATTTTATTAGACCAAAATATTCACATAACTAGGTAATTTTGATTTAACTCGAAAATTGCACCATCCAAAACTGACCTGAATAAAGATGTTAGAAATCATATCATCTTTGAGCAAACCGAACTTGACCCGCCTTAATTGGCACCTCTCGAAACATTAAAAAACAAAAATAATCCGGCCCGAATTGACCCGAGAATCAACTAAACCGATTTGTTATGGCCCAAGAACCAAGTCTACCCGATAACCCGTTCAAACCTGAATAACTAGTACCCGACCCAAATTGACCCGATCCGAAACAACCCGCTAACAAAAACAAACCTATTTATACCCGACTCGATTTCAACCCGACCCTGTTTGACCCGACCCGAACTCGACCCGCGGACCCGTTTGACCCAACCCGAAATCGACCCGCCAACCCCGTTTGGCACCACGAAAAGAACCGATACTACCCGATAACCCGTTGTAACCCGAACATTTGGTACCCGACCCAAACCGACCCGACCCGAAACAACCCGTTTAAAAACCAAGCCTTCTTTTTACCCGACCCAATTCCAACCCGAGCTTGTTATAACCCGACCCGAACCCGACCTGTCAGCCCCGTTTGACAGCTCTAATCTTCGTGCATAGTTCCATCGGGATGATACTCACGCTGGCTCCTAGATCACAAAGGGCTTCGCAAGTGACATCCCCAACTTGAATGGGAATGCAAAATGAGCCGGGATCTCTCAACTTAGGTGGCATCTTTTCCTTCATGATCTTGATAAGCTCCGAAGATTTATATGTCATCCTAACTTCACCAACATCCTCCAGCTTCCTCTTCCTTGATAAGATTTCTTTTAAGAACTTCCCATAGGCGGGCATACCTAAAATGGCATCAAGGAAAGGAATATTAATATGTAGCTTATTCATCAAGTCAAGAAACTTACCGAAGTGCTTGTCTAGATGTGCTCTGGCTCTAGATTGAGGGAATGGAAGTGGTGGCTTATATGCAGGAGGTGGAACATAAGTTTCTGTCGTTCCTCCTGCTTTCTGTTGCTCTGCCTCGGTCGGCATCTCGGTCGAGGTGTTCTTCGACTGGATCTGGACCGAGGTGGTTTGCGTCGAGCGAGGTACTGGATCTGCAGTTTTAAGTCCACTCCTCGTCGTTATGGCCATGCATTGGCCCTTAGGGTTAGTTTCCGTCTTCGCTGGAAGCTTCCCTGGATCTCTTGGCGCTTCATTCGCCCTACTAGCAAGTTGTTGTTCGAAGGACTTTTGGGCCCTCGAAAATGAAGTCATAGAATTCTCCATAGCGCTAAGCTTGATCAAGATCGCTTCTAGAACTGCGTCTTTCTTTTCCGGTTGAGACGAACCTGATCCTTGCCCTTGGCTTTTCAATGGAGTAGAAGAAGAAGAAGAAGGGGAAGAGAGGAAAGGGTTAGAGGAATCATTAGAGTTGGAGTTTGAATAATTGTTACCGTAGTTTTGGTTATTCGCCCTCCAGTTGTTGCTATTGGATCCTCTATTGTTGTTGTTGTAGTTGTTGTTTCGGGGGCCGTTGTTGTTGTTACGGTACCCGTTATTGTTGTTGTTCCTTTGCCCTAGCTCCTCCTTCTTAGTTTGAGCCATCAAGAGCTCCTTCAATTGCTTCACGTCATTCTTCAACGACGTGAGTTGATTGTTGTTGGATTGAGTCTCTTGAAAGTTGACTCTTTTAACTCCACCTTCAGCTCCTTGGTGGGTATATTTCTCCATGTGCAAGGCTTGCTTCTCAATGAAGTCCCAAGCCTCGTCAACCGCCATGTCCATGAAGGTACCGGCGGAGAGTAGTTGGAGATTGAATTGGGTGCTTCCGTCCAGCCCTTTGAAGTAGATCTCCAACAACTCGATCTTTGGAATCCCATGATGTGGGCAATCCAAAAGGATATCCTTGAACCGCTCCCAAGATTTAGACAAGCTCTCCTTGTCCTTCATGATGAAAGCATTGATCTTCCCTCTCATTTCAGCGGTCTTTGAGGGGGGAAAGAATTTGGTTAAGAATTCCGTAGTCATCTCCTCCCATGTGCTAATTTTTCCTGGAGGAAGAGATTGATACCAAGTAAGAGCTCTATCTTTTAAAGAAAAGTAAAAAGGTCTTAGCTTGTAGTTGTTATTTTCAATTCTGGAAGGTCGCAAGGTTTCCATCAAGATCTCGTAATTTTGAAGATGTTGATGCGGCGACTCCTTCTCTAGCCCTCCGAATTGGCATTGGCGAATCATGGACAGAACTTGTGGTCGAAGTTCGTAGTCATGATCCGCTGGATCTCCTAGGTTCACCCCTGGACGCCTCAGCTGTTGATTAGGGTCCATCCTTTGACCTAGGGTTTGTGGGATTCCTGCAAGAAGAACATCTCGGACTGGCATCCGAGGTGGAAGTACATCGGCCGGGGCGTTAGGTACTGGAATCTGCCTCGGTCGCGGGTCAACTACTAGATCCTGCATCGGTCGAGGATCAACAGGAGGATCTTCCCTCGGGCAACTCCACGGTTCCTGGCACATCCACGGCCGTGGACCTTGCTAAGCTTGCTCTTCGGAGCTCTCCAGAGAGTTCTACGGCCGTGGAACTCCTTCCACGACCGTGGTTCCTACATGTACTTAGCATGCTCTCGTGAGCTTCAAATTCAGCTCTTGTCTCCTTTTCTAGTGCTTTCAAGGCCTTGATTTCTTCATTGCAAGCCTCCTCAACACCTTCCTCCATCAAACTTAAGCTAAGAACCTTCTCCAAGGGGTCCTTGATCAAGATCGAGCTCACAACTTCTCTAGACTCCTCTTGCTCGACAATGTTGAATACATCTTCATCAAGGGTTGGCCCTTTCATCATTGTGGACAGCTTGAACTTGATGTTCTCTTCTCCAATGTTGAAGGAGAGAATCCATTCTTACAATCTACCAAGCATCCGGAAGTGGCTAGGAAAGGTCTCCCTAAGATGATGGGAACCGGATAGTCCGCCGGAATGTCCAAGACAACAAAATCAATCGGCACATAGAACTTCCCTAGTTGCACCGGAATGTCCTCCAATATTCCAACCGGGTGAGTGATAGAACGGTCCGCCATGTAGAGGGTCATCTTGACCGGTTTTGGCTCTCCTAGCCCAACCTTGTTGCAAAGTGCAAGCGGTATGATGCTTACACTTGCCCCAAGATCACAAAGGGCTTCATACTTCACTTCTCCCACTCCAATTGGCACACAAAAGGATCCGGGATCCCTTAGCTTAGGAGGCATCTCCTCCTTCATTGTTTGGATCAATTCCGAGGATCTCTTTGTCATCCTCACTTCCCCATACTCCTCCAACTTCCTTTTGTTGGAGAGTATTTCCTTTAAGAATTTGCCATATGCCGGCATACCTAAGATAGCATCCATGAACGGAATGTTAATATGCAATTTAGACATAAGTTCAAGGAATTTACCAAAATGCTTGTCCAAGCGGGCTCTTGCTCGTGATTGTGGGAACGGTAGTGGTGGCTTGTATGGAGGTGGTGCCACATATGTTGGCTCAACATCCTTGCTCTTGACTCCATCTTCTTGCAATATCTCTTCTTCTACCACTATTTGCTTTCCCTTAGCATTTTTCTTGGGCAAAGGATCCTTCATGCTCAACCCACTCCTTGTAGTGATGGCTAAAACTTGGCCTCTTGGGTTGTCTTCGGTTCTTCCGGGAAGCTTTCCCGGATCTCTATGAGTTTCACCCGCCTTTTGAAACACTTGTGCTTCGAACACTTTTTGAGCCTTGGAAATGGAAGTCACCGTGCTCTCAAGACCACTCAACCTCCCAAGCAATTGCTCAAACATCATCTCGGTTCTATCCTTTGGGGGTTGAGTAAATCCGGGTGGAGGTTCTTGTGAAGCCTTTGGTGGTGGAGCTGCGCTTGTGGAAGCGGGAGGGTTCAAGGCACCATCCGGGTTAGAATAGGAAAACCCGGGATGGTTGTGGTTAGGCCGGTAATTGTTGAATTGCCGGTTGTTGTTGAAGTTCCTTGGGCCTTGATAGTTGTTATAATTACCCCTTCCCATGTAGTTCACATCTTCCTCCTTGGAAGACAAATTAGCTTGCACTTGCACTTGGGAGGTTGCTTGATTCTTCAAAGTTGTAGCACACAACTCCCTCAAAGACTTTAGCTCGTTGTTGATGGCGTCAAGCTTGAAATTGCTCATGGTGACTTCACTCACCTCATATGATCCCGCCTTTCTCCCATCACTCTTCCTATGGGAGTATTTCTCAACCACTAAAGCTTGTTTCTCTACAAACTCCCAAGCTTCATCCACATGCTTTTCCATGAAAGTTCCACCGGAAAGAGATTGAAGCTTGAATTGGCTATCTTCATCAAGTCCTTTGAAGTAGATCTCCATTAGCTCAATTTTTGGTACACCATGGTGTGGACAATCTAGGAGAAAGTCTTTGAACCTCTCCCAAGACTTGAATAAACTCTCTCTATCCTTCATTACAAAGGCATTGATCTTCCCTCTTAACTCAGTAGTCTTGGAAGGTGGGAAGAACTTAGTCAAAAACTCGGTTGTCATTTCCTCCCAAGTACCAACTCGCCCTTGTGGAATAGATTGATACCAAGCCAAGGCTTTATCCTTAAGTGAGAAGGAGAAAGCCCTAAACTTATGGTTGTTGCTCTCCAATCTAGGCGGTCTAAGAGTCTCCATCAATATCTCATAGTTCATCAAGTGTTGATGAGGAGAATCTCCTTCCATCCCTCCAAATTGATTATGCCGGATCATTTGTAGAACTTGAGGGCGGAGCTCGTAATCATGGGCTGCGGGATCTCCTAAGTTCACACCCGGACGGTGTGCTCTTTGTGCCGGATCCATATGTTGCCCTAACGTTTGTGGCTCTTCCATAGCAATGGGCACAACCCAAATATTAACCGCTAGCTGCGGTTGTGGTGGAGGTGGAGGAGGTTGTTGACGGTTAAGCTCTCTTTGCATAAGAGCTTGCCTAATCTCTTCAATCTCCCTCCTAGTTGCCTCTTGCCTCTCATTAGCAAGTCTCCTTTCATTCTCCAAAGCTTCATCCCTTATCCTAATTTGCTCTAAAGCCTCATCCAATTCAGCTTGGAGATCTCTTCCGGCCATCTCTTTTTCTTTTCGAATGCTCTTGGATCTAGATCTAAGGGTTTTCTCCGGTTCGGGATCGAATGGAGCTAAATCCTTGCCACGAGATCTTCGCATACACCTAAAGAGTAAGAGATGTCCTGAAAATCAAAGACACAAACCAAAAAGAGATCAAAAGAAATAAGAAAGACCTACACTATAAACAATCACAAATAATGACTCAATCTAGACCTAGTCCCCGGCAACGGCGCCAAAAACTTGTTACGTCTAGGAATAGATGCGCAATAAGCCTTAAATTTATACTCGTTATATTTCTCCTAACTCCTAGCGAACCCGCAGTGTACGGGACGTTTTGTAGTAGGGATAGTATTCCGAGGTCGAACACAAAGACTGAGGTGAGATTGATTCGATTAGTGATTAAGTTTAGTGAAGATCTAGGCCTAAGAAAAGAGAAAGAAATAAAGAAATGAAAATCTCAATGTTTTTGGTAGGGTTTTTAGGTGATCAATCAAGGGTCACAAATCATGCGAAATAGACAATCAACGAAGCTAACAAATCAACACAAACAAACAAGCTAAACACGAGATACGAGATCAAAGAGAGAAAAGCGGATTCTAGGGGTTGGAAATTCCGGTTATGGCATGGGACTCAAGCTATCTAATCACTCCTTGGATTAACTACAATATATTGGGAGTGAGTGTTTCTAGATTGGGATCAATCACCGGGTAGGTCTCATGGTCCACTAGTCCGTTCCTAAGGTCTCATCACCGGGTAAGTCTCAAAGAGCCTAAAGAATGGAATTCTACACAAACCGGATTGTCACTTAGGGATCTAACCTTTCTTCACCGGGTAAGTCTCGGAAGAGTAAGTCCTAAACAACTATCCTAGCACACTTATTCCAATGGCGGCTTATGAGGCTCACCACTACCTAGAGCTTATCATCTTCGAAATCTAAGAGTAAGAATCACCGGGTAGGTCTCTTCTAACACTTAGTTGCTAACACTAGGTCACCCTAGGATAGATTTAACTCAACAAACACTAGGATTTCAACATTCTAACAATCTAGAACTTAGATCCATCAAATCAAACGAACCAGGCAAACCACGGGTTGTTCTACCACTTCCACGGCCGTGGACTGGCAAGAACAAACCGTGGACTACAGCTGTGACTTTGTTCAAGCAAATGAATCATCCAAGGGCAAATCTAAGTCCATCCTATCATAGTCCTAGCCATAACCCTCCTTTCCTTACCCTAGAATCGCATCTATTTAGCCTACAACATACATCATAACAATCGAAATCATCAAACATAAAATCATGGCTTCCATTTGCAAGATAATGAAGAGAAAGAGATGAACAAGTAAAGCAAGTAAAATTAAGCTGAAAGTAAGATTAGAAAGACTCACAACCCTTCAAAACAAGGTTTAATCGATTCTTACAATCCTAGAAAACGAATCCGATAATCTTCACTACAAAACTTATCAAAGACTAGCAATGGTGTGTTCTTCTCTTCTTCTCCAATGGAGCTTTTCTCCTCCTCCAATGGTAGCTCTACTCTTGAGAGAATCTTCTTGTTGAGAGTGTGGTCAAGAGTGTGGTAGTGGATGGTGGATTGGGAGTCTCCTCTCTCAGCCTTGCAGGACCACTTTTATGCTACAACCTTGCTAGAGAAGGCCATGAGATCGTGGCACAGCTGTCACAACCGCCTGGCAAAAACCACGGTTGGTTTCCACGGCCGTGGAAGTGCCAGTAACCGTGGTTTGGTGCTTCAGCTTTGCCTTGGATCATTAAGCTTCGATTTGGTGTATGGCTTGTGTTGACAAGGTTCCATGAGTCCTCCTTAGCCCCTAGCTTGCATTCAAATTAGTTCGAAAGTGTGTCATCTCGAGGAACGACCCTCGAATGCATCGATTAAGCTCCTAAATCTCCCAAAATACCTATAAAGCAAACAAAAGTCCGCGTAGACGTCTATCTTGACAAAATACATGATTTGAGTGCAAACGTCGTGAACTAATGCTAGACCATGCATGAATGAGCGGAAAATCTATCTAAATGAGTGTCTAAACCTAAGTCATAAATCGTGTTATCAATTACTAGTCAAAATTAGTAAATCGAGAGGTCAAAGTGGTAGACGGACTCATGTTTTCGCACTTAAATGGATAAAAAAAAAGAAAAAGAGAAGCTGGCAAAACATCATGCATAAACTAACGAGATTTTACAACACCAAGCATCTGATCAGAGAGAAAAGTAGGTCGAAACGTGCAACCAAAGAAGATAAACAAAAAGAACTTGTCACTCGCAAAAGTGCACAAGAAAGCTCTCAAGAACTCCCGGTGAAAATATCAAATTTGAACTCTCTTTAAGCCTTCAGATTTCAATTACATGTATGCGACTCCTCCAAACGAAACAGGGTCAACCCGTCTTCCAAGAAAAAGAACCAATCACCAAGGTGTGCAACCACCCAAAAGAAAAAAAAAAAAAAAGAAGAAGCAAAACGTCGGAAGATACATGAGTTTGTCAACCATCTCATTTTGTTATTTGAACAAGTTATGTGTATTTTTTTTATACATAAAGTTCGTTAACTTTGATGTTTGTTGATTAGGGTACAAAACTTTTTTTAAAAAAAAATAATTTCTATGGTTAGAAGAATGTAGTGATAGGAAAAAAGCACTTAAAAAGTTATTTGTTAAAAGGAATGGGCTTAAACATAATTAAGCTCAAATAGTAAGATGGATAATAGGTTTTAGTTGTAAGATTATAAACATTTTAATTTGTAATCATCTCTTCCTCGAGGGTTACAAGGAGAAAATGGCCATCATAAGAGGGGGAAAATGACGGACAGCGGCGTGGACAAACCAACAAACCAACAGAAAGCGATTTACAAATATTTGTTAGAAATGGTGGTCAACCGGTAGTCAAGTGACGGTTAACCGGCGATCCGCTTCACAAATGTGGACTTTCGATGGAGGTTGGTGATGACAAATTTGATCGAAGGAATGAGTTTTTTGGAGGACTGAAAAATTCATAGCCAAACTAGGGATCCCCCGGTTGTTATGATTTCGGGTTGTCTTCCCCATGTAGAATAATTTGTCTAGGGTTTTGATTTTTTTAATGCGGAGATCTTACTAAAGAGAAGGTATGACAATTTATTCAAATATGTGTTTTCAATTTTGCTTGTTATTTAGTGACTTGTCACGACAGGGGTGTCACCTTACTCTTTGTTAAACTCCTTGGCATGCTCATCCTCTTGCACTCACTCCCAATGTGCCCTAGTCTTCCGCAGGTATAGAAGTAGTTTGGGAGTTGTTCATACCTCACAAGAGCCCAGATTCGTTTACCCAAAATATTTATGAGAATCCCTCGTCGTAGGGGTTTCTTGATGTCTAGGGAAACCCTAATAGCCTGTTATCTTCATCATGGACAATAAATACCCCCATCAGCTCTCCAATTTTCTTAGCGATCAATTTTGAAGCAACTCCCAATAGAAATCCCAACACTTTTATCCAGAAAGGGACATTTGTTAACGTCATCTTTGACGACTGAGTGATGACCGATTCCTTGAAAGCGAGAAGTGCTTTGTCAGTTTTTCAAGGGCCTCCTTCCAACACCTTGTTTTTATCCTCAACCTTTGCAAATTGAAATATGAATTAGTTATGCTTCAGTTCTGTGAATCCAAAGTTATTCGACAGCTTCCATGCGCCTTTCATGATTTTTTTTAATGCAGAAGTGTTGAAAGGTCTTTGGGTGAGTACAATACCAATCAAACCAGTGGAAATCGTCACATGTGTTTCCTCCTCCCTTCCCTCGACGCTAACAACATTCCTCCTCTGTCAAATGAATTTTCCCTTTCACTTTCTCTATAGAGTCTATACCTCTACCAGCCCTACAGACCTACTAGCTCTTACCTTTCTCGGAGGGAAGCCAAGACCGAAAGACGGAAGTTATAGATCGCAAGCCACCGTAGTTACCTAAAATGCCTCTAGGGGTTTTTAGGTATTAAGGTGCCTTTTTTGGTATTAAGGTGCCGTTACATCTATTACTTCGTGAATCTATATACTTTACTAAAACAAACGACACTAATACTGACGTGGCGCACCCACAATGTTTTTCAGATTAAATATTGAAACAATTTGGTTTACTAGGCTTTTTTGAGTTTTAGTTTTAGTAAATGTACCCCTTGAAAGAAGAGTGTTTAGAGTTTGAGAGAAAATACAAAAGGTTTGGGTATATTTACCTAATTAAAAAACTAAATGGCCTAGTTACTAAAAGTAAAACTCAAAAAAGCCTATTAACCAAATTAGCCCCTAAATATTTTATTAAATAACATTTTAAGCCAATAAATCTTTTTTACTAAAGTATATAAATTTTTAAATATAACCGGCACCTTTAACGTGAAAGCAAAATCTGGAACTAGATTTTTTTTTAAATATTCTCATCAAATCTTTTATAAAAAGTATTTTTATTATTTTTTTTAATACTAACGGGATCAAGATTTGTAACACCCCAAATTTTACAACTTAGGGAGTTACTGGTTAGGACCGCACAGTGGGTCCCGACCTTAGTTTGACAACAACTTAACATGATCTTACAACAAGGCACAGATAAGGAATAACTAAAAATCAGGCTTCAAAGCCTCTGCTGAGCCTCAATCCAGTGACGAAATCCATAGAAATGTCTTCCCACTTCCAGTGTGGTACTGGAAGTGGGTGTAGCTCTCCTCCGGATCTACGGTGCTCAATCTTGACCTGCTGACAGGTCGCACACTGAGCTACATAACGGGCCACATCAGGCTTCAAACCACCCCACCAGAAGGAACGTCTCAAGTCCCTATACATCTTACTCGCTCCTGGATGTACGGAGTAAGGGGTAGTATGAGCCTCACCTAGTATCCTCTGCCTCAGCTCACGGTCTGATGGCACACAAACACGGTCCTGTCGTCTCATCACTCCATCGGCACCAATAGTGAACTGAGGTGCCTCATCTCGTGCCATCCGGTCCCGGATCCGGGTCAACATCGGACAGGTCTCCTGCTTCTGTCGGATCCCACCCAACAGGTCAGGGAGTAACTCTATGGTGGCTAACTGATGAGCTGTATCCGGGAACTGGATCTCTATCTCTAACCAAGCTAAGTCTCTCTGTAGCTGTGGCTGTACTGTCAACCGGGCTATCGCCTTCTCCCGAGGCGTCTTCCGACTCAAAGCGTCAGCAACTACATTCGCCTTTCCGGGGTGGTAAAGTATCTCAAGGTCGAAATCCTTGATCAACTCTAGCCACCGCCTCTGGCGTTTATTCAACTCCCGCTGAGTGAATATGTACTTCAGACTCTTATGGTCTGTGAAGATCTGACAGGTCGCTCCATAGAGATAATGACGCCAGATCTTAAGAGCGTGCACTACTGCTGCTAACTCTAGGTCATGAGTGGGGTAGTTCTCTTCATACGTCTTCAGCTGTCGAGACGCATATGCTATAACCTTACCCCTCTGCATCAAGACACACCCCAAGCCCAGCTTGGATGCATCACTGTACACTACGAAGTCCTCTGTACCCTCAGGCTGTGCTAAGATCGGAGCAGACGTCAATCTCTTCTTCAGCTCATCAAAACTCTGCTGACACGGCTCAGACCAGACGAACCGAGTAGTCTTCCTTAGGAGGGAAGTGAGTGGTCGGGCGATCAGGAAAAACCCTTCTACAAACCGACGGTAATACCCTGCCAATCCAAGGAAACTGCGAACCTCCTTCACATTCTTCGGAGGTTGCCAAGAAGACACTGACTCAATCTTCGCCGGGTCGACCTTAATCCCCTCAGCAGTCACTACATGGCCAAGGAATGCCACCTCGGACATCCAGAATCACACTTGGATAGCTTAGCATATAGCTGACTATCCTGTAGAATCTGCAGCACGGTCCTTAAGTGTCCAGCATGCTCCTCTCGACTTCTA
>BSUD01000001.1:20445308-20537331 GCA_033239045.1 Fagopyrum esculentum | reverse complement strand
ACGGCTCAGACCAGACGAACCGAGTAGTCTTCCTTAGGAGGGAAGTGAGTGGTCGGGCGATCAGGAAAAACCCTTCTACAAACCGACGGTAATACCCTGCCAATCCAAGGAAACTGCGAACCTCCTTCACATTCTTCGGAGGTTGCCAAGAAGACACTGACTCAATCTTCGCCGGGTCGACCTTAATCCCCTCAGCAGTCACTACATGGCCAAGGAATGCCACCTCGGACATCCAGAATCACACTTGGATAGCTTAGCATATAGCTGACTATCCTGTAGAATCTGCAGCACGGTCCTTAAGTGTCCAGCATGCTCCTCTCGACTTCTAGAGTAAACTATAATGTCGTCGATGAAGACCACTACAAACTGGTCTAAGAAGTCGATGAAAATCCCATTCATCAACTCCATAAATACTGCTGGCGCATTAGTGAGCCCGAATGGCATCACTACAAACTCATAATGACCATACCTAGTCCGGAATGCCGTCTTAGGTATGTCCTGATCTCTCACCCTCAGCTGGTGATAACCCGATCTCAAATCTATCCTCGAGAACACTGACGCTCCATGCAGCTGGTCCAGCAGATCATCTATGCGAGGCAATGGATACTTATTCTTGATGGTGACCTTGTTCAACTCTCTGTAGTCGATACACAGTCTCATCGATCCATCCTTCTTCCTCACAAACAGCACTGGTGCGCCCCAGGGAGAAACACTAGGGAGTATGAAGCCCTTCTCTGCTAACTCCTCTAACTGCTTCTTCAGCTCAAGCAGCTCTATCGGGGCCATGCGGTACGGGGCCTTCGAGATCGGTCTCGTGCCCGGCTCTAACTCGATGCTAAAATCCACACTCCTCTGTGGGGGTAGCCCTGGTAAGTCGTCCCTGAAGACCTCTGCAAACTCACATGCGACTGGTATCTCCTCTACTGTCAGGCTCTTGCGCTCCTTCATGGCATAACACCAGAAGGCCTCGCAACCCTGTGCTATCAATCTGGCTGCCCTCACTGCACTGATGACTGTGCCGGACTTTCCGAGGTCCCAACCTCGGAATATAACTCTGTGGCCCTCCTCCGAGGCAACAGTCACAGTCCTCCTACCAATATCCAAGACGGCTCCATGTCTAGTCATCCAATCTATCCCTAGTATCACGTCCTCATGTGCTAGGGGCATGACTAGAAAATTGACTAACCAAATCCGGCCTCCCAGGTGAATAGGGCAGTCATAAATCTCTCGAGATCCTCTCACCTTACCCCCATCTGGTAACCCAACCACAAAAGGTACACCCTCTACTGTAGCTAAGGACAACCTATCTACACATGCATCTGATATAAAGGAGTGCGTGGCACCCGTATCAAATAAAACGCGCACAGGTAAGTCATGGATCCAAATGGTACCTGTGGTCGGAGGTGCCGCAGGCTGCTCAGTGCTCCTCAGCTTAAACACTCTCGATGGTCCTCCTCTAGTGTCAGTGGTACTACCACGTCCTTTGCCACGACCTGACTCCTGTGCAGCACTGTATGAAGCAGGATGTCCTGGAGCCCGGTACTGCTGCTGCTGCTGACTCGGGGCTCGGTACTGAGGGGGTCTCTGTACACTCTTCTCAGCACCTGCAGGAGAAGATCCCTGCTGAGAAGAAGCCTTGCCCTGACGGCAGAAAGTAGCCCTGTGTCCCGGCTTCCCACAAGTGAAGCAAGTGACTAGTGGTTTCGGGCAGTCCGGCTTAATGTGATCACGGCCACCACAGTTAAAGCACTGTCGATCTCCACTGGGTGTCCGGACTGTAGAGTGGTAGCTGGACCTCCCCTGAGTCTGTCCTCTACTATAGCCTGCTACTGCCCCACTGCTACCAGCATGTCCTGTCCTCTGCCGCTTATCCGGCCCACTAGACTGTGCTGCTTTCCTAGAAGCTGGCCTATCTCTCTCATAAGCAGAGGCCCTATCCTGATAATCAGACAAGGTCTCACAGCGGAATCCAGCCAGGTAGGATCGGGTACTCTCTCTCAACCTCCTGGAGAAAAGGTAAACATGCTGCTCTTCTGGAGGTGCAGACGGTCCAAGCAAAGTCAACTCCTTCTGAAACTTCTTTATGGCTGCAGCAATCGGGATATCCTCGAATCCCGCCTCAATGAAATCCTGGAATCTCTCCCTCCTCAGCGAAACTGGGCAGTACCTGTCTCTAACAATGGTCTTCATCTGCTCCCAGCTGGTGACTCGGCTACGAATGGTACGCCACCATGAATGAGCATCATGTGTGAAGCAAGTCTGTATCAAATCCACCTGTCGGTCCACGGGGCAACGTATTGCCTCCAAAGCAGTCTCAATCTTCCCTATCCAGTGTTCCACCTCTAGCCCTATCTCTCCGCTGAATGAGGGGACCTTCTGAGAGTTGAACGCCTTCAACCACTCATCCGGTTTCGGTGCTCTGACCCCAGTAGGTGCTCTATCAACATCAGTCCTCCTCTCAGATACAGCCGGCACCTGAGACACTCCCTGTGTCACCTGAGCTGACCTAGCCGGCTCCACTGGTGGTACTTGAGTAAGCCTCTCCACTCTGGCAGCTTCCTCCCTGCGCTCAACATAGGCTCTGAACTCTCTATACTCCGATGCTCCAATAGAGACACGTTCCGACTCAGTAGAACGAGCTCCCTGCGCTCCAGACCTAGCGGCGGGCACCGGCCTGACCTCGGGGCCTACGCTCTCAGCTACTTCCTCTACAGCAACCGCTGGTACGCTTGCTGCAGGTGGGTCATCTCGAGGAACTCGTCCTCGACCTCTCCCTAGCGGAGGTCTACCCACACGACCACGCCCTCTGACAGTAGGGGTGCTATCAGCTCGATCCTGTCTGACTGGGGGAAGGGGGGACGACCCCTACCTCGGCCAGTCACTTGTGCAGCCCTAGTACGTGCCATCTGCACGAATAGTAATAACTACAGTTATAAGCTAGCTAATCTATCATAACATTACAAGTCCATAATTATTCTAAGATTACCGAGATCCGCAGAGGTAGTGGTGGTCGTCCGTACTTTCTATCCCAACCCGACTCTGTATGCATTTAAAACCAAAATTTTTCGTTGGAAAACTCAGACCCCTTTCGGGTTCTGTTTATTTACTTATACGACCTTTTTAGAAGATTCAAGTGCCATTGTTGCCAACCTAGAGCTCTGATACCAAATTGTAACACCCCAAATTTTACAACTTAGGGAGTTACTGGTTAGGACCGCACAGTGGGTCCCGACCTTAGTTTGACAACAACTTAACATGATCTTACAACAAGGCATGATTTTTTTTAATGCAGAAGTGTTGAAAGGTCTTTGGGTGAGTACAATACCAATCAAACCAGTGGAAATCGTCACATGTGTTTCCTCCTCCCTTCCCTCGACGCTAACAACATTCCTCCTCTGTCAAATGAATTTTCCCTTTCACTTTCTCTATAGAGTCTATACCTCTACCAGCCCTACAGACCTACTAGCTCTTACCTTTCTCGGAGGGAAGCCAAGACCGAAAGACGGAAGTTATAGATCGCAAGCCACCGTAGTTACCTAAAATGCCTCTAGGGGTTTTTAGGTATTAAGGTGCCTTTTTTGGTATTAAGGTGCCGTTACATCTATTACTTCGTGAATCTATATACTTTACTAAAACAAACGACACTAATACTGACGTGGCGCACCCACAATGTTTTTCAGATTAAATATTGAAACAATTTGGTTTACTAGGCTTTTTTGAGTTTTAGTTTTAGTAATTGTACCCCTTGAAAGAAGAGTGTTTAGAGTTTGAGAGAAAATACAAAAGGTTTGGGTATATTTACCTAATTAAAAAACTAAATGGCCTAGTTACTAAAAGTAAAACTCAAAAAAGCCTATTAACCAAATTAGCCCCTAAATATTTTATTAAATAACATTTTAAGCCAATAAATCTTTTTTACTAAAGTATATAAATTTTTAAATATAACCGGCACCTTTAACGTGAAAGCAAAATCTGGAACTAGATTTTTTTTAAAATATTCTCATCAAATCTTTTATAAAAAGTATTTTTATTATTTTTTTTAATACTAACGGGATCAAGATTTTACTAACTAAAAACAAATTCTTTTTTTCAATACTAATCAGTTATTTCGAATATTTGAAACGTTTTTTTAATAGTAACGGGATCACAAATCTAAACCTAACATAATTTCGATCAATTGAAACTAATATTTTTAATTAATTTATATCTATATATTTTACTAAAATAGACGACACTAATGTTGACGTGGCGTCTCCACAATTTTTCTCAGATTAAATATTTTACTAAATAACAAATTAAGCAAATAAATCTTTTTTACCAACGCATATAACTTTTTTCAAACTAATTGGCGTCTTCAACGTGAAAGAAAAATCGGGATCTATATTTTTTTTTAGAAAATATTCTCATCAAATCTTTTATAAAGAGTATTTTAATTCTTTTTTTTAATACTAACGGGATCAAGATTTTACTAACTAAATATAGATTCTTTTTTTCAATAATAATCAGTTATTTCGAATACTTGAAACCTTTTTTTTAATAGTAACGGGATCACGAATCTAAACCTAACATAATTTTGATCAACTAAAATATTTGCTAATTACTTTGATATCTTTTATATTCTATAAATACCTAAATCATCAAGTTTAAGATTTCATATTACTGATCTTTTTGCATGTTTCGATTTTCAGGCTTCGGTGAGGAATCCTTTCATCTGCTACTCATCTGCACAAAACAATAAGCCTGGTATGCTGTATGTTACTAAATTTTACGTTATAAACTTTGTAGAGTTTAACCCTTCATGATTATACGTTACAAATTTTTCTTCTCGGATTTTTTTTTATCTACTTTTAACATTATAGAATGGGATTTCACCTGTTTCTTCTCGGATTTTATTCTCCTCGGCGTATTTCTCAACCTCTGTTTCTATATGTTCAAAATATTTTTTTTAGATCAATATTTGTGGTTGTTCTTGATTCGATTACTTTACACTAAAGTCGATTCAATGAGCTTTGTCTTCTATTTAACAAAAATTGATTAATATTTTTATTTTCAACAATCGATAGTTGTTGTTGATTCAAATTTTATAAACAACAATAATAATTTAGATATTTTCTGCAAAGATTATTCAGTTGAAGATCTTATTTACTCGCTTAACCGGATAAACTCTGTATTTTTTCAAGTATATCTAGATTTTGTTGTTTAATTAGTGATTTAGTATAAAAACTAGTCTAATACCCGCAACTTGTGCGGGAAAAAAAAATGAAAATTTATTATCTAAACAATTTACAATTCATTTTTTTTAAAAAAAAGCGCTAAATGTTAAGAAGAATATATTAATATCAATCTGATTAGATCATGTAACAAAAAAATTAATTATTAAATTTATAATAATTGTCAAAGTGTTAAATAAAAAAAATTACCTAACAAATTTCTAATTTATTTTTTTAATATTATTACCTATAACTAAAAAATTAAAGTTTTTGTTAAAAAAATTTGTTTTTTTAAAATCAATTATTTTCTTTAAAAAAAATTGATTTAATAAAATGATTATTAAAATCTTTATTAACGATAATACAAATTTTTTAATAAAATATTGTTATTTCTGATATTGTAACTAATAAGATTTAAATGTTAGTTCGGATTTATTTTGTAAAATTTAGAATCCAAACAAAATCCATTGAAACCTCTAAATTCAGTTAGGTGATATCGTATTTTTGTAAAATTATTTTTATAACCGTAAGATATTGAAAATGATGACATGGAATTATTTTTGTTGAATTGGCATGATGAGATGGAAAATATTTTAATTTTGACTTAAAACATTTATTGAATAATGGCATAATAGTAATTAAAATGTGGCAAAATTGTAAATATTTGACAAAAAGTCCTAGGTGGCATGATTAAGGTGTTGACATGTGGACAAAACGGGTTCTGTTTTAGTAGTATATATAGATCTAATCCGAAAAAAAATATGAGGTCACCACGTCAGAATATAGATTATACCCGCACAAGGTGCCTATGCACTAATTATCAAATTAAAACCAAAAGCAAATAAGTTCGTGAAGTTGGAAAATCTACACCATTATTTAAAATTAAAGATCTTCTCATTAATTAAGGACATCGAATAAAAAAAATAATATAAATTATGTTATGAATTTAGAAAGTCAATATTATAAATGAAAGATAAGAAATTACAGAAAATATGGGTGAATATTTTCCAATTAGATTAATCTAAATATTTAAATATTAATATTAAAGCAAAACTCCTTATTATCACCTCTCATCATTTCATTTTCTTAGCTCCACGTATTAATTTTACATTTCATCTTATTTATAGTTATTGCCTAATCTAGATTGAAAGTCCACGTACAACCTCGGGAGACAAACCTCGGTCTAGAATCTAGGGCGAGATATTGGTTACATGCCGAGATTTATAAAAACTCAAACCGAAAAACGTGAGTTTGATGGATTGATAATGGAAAAATAAGAAGATGATTTATGAAATGAAATAAGTGGAGATATAGGAAGATACGAACCAAGAGATCTCCGCAAAGAACTTTGACCAATTATGTGTCAAAACCCCTTAACGAAGAGCTTACCTTAACCCTCACTTCTTTAAAGTTTAACCTAACACAAACTTTCTAAGTAAAATCAAGCACAAGGAGTGACTAAAATTGACCAGAAGTACCAACCTTTAAGAAGATTAACACACACAAGCACAATCTAGCAAATACTCACAACGATTCAATCAAAGCTCTCTCTTTGATTGAATAGAAATCAATAAAACACAAACTTGGTAAGTAAAGCTGCAAGTTCACACAATATTGTGGGAATAATAATCAAATTGAGTCTACCTAATAATCTCACCTTCTAAGCCTATTTATATGTGAGTTCTAAGAAAAGATAAAATCTACAACTAAAAGATATAATCAACAAATACCTTTCAAGAATGTTTTAAGAGCTTTAAAGGTGTTAAAAAAATAAAAATATCTATAACTAATAAGATCACGGCTAAATCTCAAGACTTTCGACAATAGCAAAATCTCGGTCGGCTTTATGGAAATCTCGGGCGCGGTTTATGTCTTTAGGCCGAGTTTTCTTCTCTAGAACTCTTTCCACGTGCTAGCCACCTTCTATGCTTGTTGGAACTTCTTGGTCCCTGGAAGGTCCTTCCACAGTAGCAAACAATGTCACTAAAGGAGACTTAAGTGTAAGTAGGGTCTTTTTGAGTGTACATGCTGCTAAAAAGCTAACAACTTCATCTTGGATGATTTTTGCTCTTGTTCTAATGATGACTCCTTCCATGATAGGGTTGAAGATATTGTGGTTGTTTTGTCCTTCAATGCCTTAGTCCATGATCTAGTAGTTGATTTTTGAGGTAGTGATGGGATGATCCTTCATTAGTTGGTATTTCATTCACAAAATAATTTTTTAATTCTCTTCTCTTCTAGAATAGAGAAAATGCACATGAAATAGCATAACCTATTAGATAAATAGGAAAAAAAACAATTAATTAATCTCATGAAATGTCTTGGCCTTCTTCCTTTATAGCATTTATCAACAGTTTTAGTGGATATTTATTAATTAATTGATACGCCCCCCGGATGGCATCGCCATCCGTGTTTCCGGCTAGAAGGACCCGCACATTTTGAAGACCGTTATTATTATTCGGCTATTTAATAAGAAGTCTTTTTGTATTCGGAACTTTAATTCCGGAACTTAATTCCGTGAATTAAATTCCGACCTTTCATATTTTAGGCTTTTCATATTCGAAACTTAATTACGACTTTAATTCCGTCATTTATGTTTTGACCTTTGGTTAACCCTCATCCACTATATAATGATGGCTTGACTCATTTGTAAGAAGATGTCTAAGTTGAATACTAAGTATTGAGAAGGAAAACCCTCTTACTTAGTTTAGGCATCACCTTCTTCTCCCACCCTCTTAAAGTTCTATCTTGGATCTAGTCTTTGATCCAACCCTATCATAATCGAGGATCCTTTTGAAGGATCAACTATACACTTCCGCCACCCAAATTCTAAGGTTGATCCAACACGAACGATCAAGAAGAAGTAGTTGAAGTTTCTCCTCGATCTAGATCACCCCGTATTTATATCATTGGTATCAGAGCTCGGGATCGAGGTTAAGTTCTTTACTTCTGTTCTTGATTGTTCATCAAATTTTTTTTCTCTCTCTTTGGTGTTCTTCAAAGTTATTCAGTGTTCTTTGAAGATCTTCAACTGTTCTTCGGTGTTCTTCGAAGATCTTCAACTGTTCTTCGGTGTTCTTCGAAGATCTTCAATTGTTTCTTCATCGTTCATCATGTTCTATGATGATTATGATTCTTATAATGAGGAAGATGAATGGCTACCTCCTCCATATCCACCGAAGGCCAAGCAAACCACCCGGAGGTACCAACGGAGAGAATACTTTGAGTATGAGGAGTGGTTGCCTCTCTCTTTGAAGAACACCAAAGAGAGAGAGAAAAATTTTGATGAACAATCAAGAACAGAAGTAAAGAACTTAACCTCGATCCCGAGCTCTGATAGCAATGATAGAAATAGGGGCGATCAAGATCGCCCATACTTATATCATTGGTATCAGAGCTCGGGATCGAGGTCAAGTTCTTTACTTGTGTTCTTGATTATTCATCAAATTTTTTCCTCTCTATTTGGTGTTCTTTGAAGATCTTCGTAGGTATCTTCAAAGATCTTCAAGTGTTCTTCGTTGTTCTTCGAAGATCTTCAAGTGTTCTTCGAAGATATTCAAGAGTTCTTTGAAGATCTTCATCGTTCATCATGTTTTATGACGATGATGATCAGTTTGATTTATATGGAGAATGGTTGTCTTATCCTCATGAGTTAAAGCTCAAAGCGGCCAACCGAACCTCCCGGAGATACCGACGGAGACAATATTTTGAGGATGAGGAGTGGTTGCCTCCTCCGGACCCACCTAGGCCGACTTTTTCGATGAACGGGCACCGATGGTATCCACACCAGCAAGAATATTATGAGGATACCTATGTTTCTCCAAGACAAAGTGCCTATCTTGAAGAAAATCCCTACAAGAAACAACAAGAAGAGAATAAGTCTTTAAGGGAAGAGATTGCAAAATTGAAGGCACAAATGGTTTCTCTTATGACGGCCGCCCAACAAGAAGAACCTGAAGCGGTGTCACAGTCACGGAGTGAGTTGGTTGTCCAACCATTGTGTGATGAACTCAAAGATGTGGGAAAAGTCATCATTCAAGAGGTCTCCCTAGTTATTCCGATTCATCTTGTCAATCCGTTATGTGGAGAGTACTTTCAAGATGACAAAGATGAAGCCATCATTGAGAAAGAAGAAATCATCGACTCCGACAACGGCACAATGGTGTTGATGGAATACAAATCCAAGTCGTATGATCCGAGGTTTGTCTTTACATTGCCAACTAACTTAACTCCCGACTTGCCGTTCAAAATTTTCAGTATGCCTCCACCATTCAAAGTCAAGCCCAATTACGGCATAAGAGGCAAAGTCCACCGGGTCACCACCATGTGGAACTACAAGTTTGAGCCTCCCGATCCGGAGTTTGTCCTCTTTATGTTCCACAAGCTTGGCGGCTCCACCGCTCCTTTGAAAGACTACAAGTCCAAGCCGCCCGACTTCAACAATGAGCATCCAGTGCTGCATGTCAAGGGTCTTGTTCCTCAAGTGCCTCCTTTATTTTTTTGACGGTGAAACGAGGACGTTTCATATTTAAGAGGAGGAGAATGATACGCCCCCGGATGGCATCGCCATCCGTGTTTCCAGCTAGAAGGACCCACACATTTTGAAGACCGTTATTATTATTCAGCTATTTAATAAGAAGTATTTTTGTATTCAGAACTTTAATTCCGAAACTTAATTCCGTGAATTAAATTCCGACCTTTCATATTTTAGGCTTTTCATATTCGGAACTTAATTCCGGCTTTAATTCCGTCATTTATGTTTTGACCTTTGGTTAGCCCCCATCCACTATATAAGGATGGCTTGGCTCATTTGTAAAAAGATGTCTAAGTTGAATACTAAGTATTGAGAAGGAAAACCCTCTTACTTAGTTTAGACATCACCTTCTTCTTCCACCCTCCAAAGTTCTATCTTGGATCTAGTCTTTGATCCAAGCCTATCATATTCGAGGATCCTTTTGAAGGATCAACCGTTCGCTTCCGCCACCCAAATTCTATGTTTGATCCGATTCAAACAATCAAGAAGAAGTAGTTGAAGTTTATCCTCGATCTAGATCGCCCCTATTTCTATCAGACGGTATCTAAACCGGCAAGAATATTATGAGGATACCTATGTTTCTCCAAGACAAAGTGCTTATCTTGAAGAAAATCCCTACAAGAAACAACAAGAAGAGAATAAGTCTTTAAGGGAAGAGATTGCAAAATTGAAGGCACAAATGGTTTCTCTTATGACGGCCGCCCAACAAGAAGAACCTGAAGCGGTGTCATAGCCACGGAGTGAGTTGGTTGTTCAACCATTGTATGATGAACTCAAAGATGTGGGAAAAGTCATCATTCAAGAGGTCTCCCCGGTTATTCCGATTCATCTTGTCAATCCGTTATGTGGAGAGTACTTTCAAGATGACAAAGATGAAGCCATCATTGAGAAAGAAGAAAGCATCGACTCCGACAACGGCACAATGGTGTTGATGGAATACAAATCCGAGTCGTATGATCCGAGGTTTGTCTTTACATTGCCAACTAACTTACCTCCCGACTTGCCGTTCAAAATTTTCAGTATGCCTCCGCCATTCAAAGTCAAGCCCAATTACGGCATAAGAGGCAAAGTCCACCGCGTCACCACCATGTGGAACTACAAGTTTGAGCCTCCCGATCCGGAGTTTGTCCTCTTTATGTTCCACAAGCTTGGCGGCTCCACCGCTCCTTTGAAAGACTACAAGTCCAAGCCGCCCGACTTCAACAATGAGCATCCAGTGCTGCATGTCAAGGGTCTTGTTCCTCAAGTGACACCTTTCTTTTTTTGACGGTGAAACGAGGACGTTTCACATTTAAGAGGAGGAGAATGATACGCCCCCGGATGGCATCGCCATCCGTGTTTCCAGCTAGAAGGATCCGCACATTTTGAAGATTGTTTATTATTATTCGGCTATTTAATAAGAAGTCTTTTTGTATTCGGAACTTTAATTCCGGAACTTAATTTCGTGAATTAAATTCCGACCTTTCATATTTTAGGTTTTTCATATTCGGAACTTAATTCCGACTTTAATTCCGTCATTTATGTTTTGACCTTTGGTTAGCCCTCATCCACTACATAAGGATGGCTTGGCTCATTTGTAAAAAGATGTCTAAGTTGAATACTAAGTATTGAGAAGGAAAACCCTCTTACTTAGTTTAGGCATCACCTTCTTCTTCCACCCTCCAAAGTTCTATCTTGGATCTAGTATTTGATCCAAGCCTATCACATTCGAGGATCCTTTCGAAGGATCAACCATTCGCTTCCGCCACCCAAATTCTATGTTTGATCCGATTCAAACAATCAAGAAGTAGTTGAAGTTTATCCTCGATCTAGATCGCCCCTATTTCTATCAGACGGTATCCACACCGGCAAGAATATTATGAGGATACCTATGTTTCTCCAAGACAAAGTGCCTATCTTGAAGAAAATCCCTACAAGAAACAACAAGAAGAGAATAAGTCTTTAAGGGAAGAGATTGCAAAATTGAAGGCACAAATGGTTTCCCTTATGACGGCCGCCCAACAAGAAGAACCTGAAGCGGTGTCACAGCCACGGAGTGAGTTGGTTGTCCAACCATTGTGTGATGAACTCAAAGATGTGGGAAAAGTCATCATTCAAGAGGTCTCCCCGGTTATTCCGATTCATCTTGTCAATCCGTTATGTGGAGAGTACTTTCAAGATGACAAAGATGAAGCCATCATTGAGAAAAAAGAAAGCATCGACTCCGACAACGGCACAATGGTGTTGATGGAATACAAATCCGAGTCGTATGATCCAAGGTTTGTCTTTACATTGCCAACTAACTTACCTCCCGACTTGCCGTTCAAAATTTTCAGTATGCCTCCGCCATTCAAAGTCAAGCCCAATTACGGCATAAGAGGCAAAGTCCACCGCTTCACCACCATGTAGAACTACAAGTTTGAGCCTCCCGATCCGGAGTTTGTCCTCTTTATGTTCCACAAGCTTGGCGGTTCCACCGCTCCTTTGAAAGACTACAAGTCCAAGCCGCCCGACTTCAACAATGAGCATCCAGTGCTGCATGTCAAGGGTCTTGTTCCTCAAGTGACTCCTTTCTTTTTTTGACGGTGAAACGAGGACGTTTCACATTTAAGAGGAGGAGAATGATACGCCCCCGGATGACATCGCCATTCGTGTTTCCGGCTAGAAGGACCCGCACATTTTGAAGACCGTTATTATTATTCGGCTATTTAATAAGAAGTCTTTTTGTATTCGGAACTTTAATTCCGGAACTTAATTCCGTGAATTAAATTCCGACCTTTCATATTTTAGGCTTTTCATATTCGGAACTTAATTACGACTTTAATTCCGTCATTTATGTTTTGACATTTGGTTAGGCCCCATCCACTATATAAGGATGGCTTGGTTCATTTGGAAAAAGATGTCTAAGTTGAATACTAAGTATTGAGAAGGAAAACCGTCTTACCTAGTTTAGGCATCACCTTCTTCACCCTCTTAAAGTTCTATCTTGGATCTAGTCTTTGATCCAAGCCTATCATATTCGAGGATCCTTTTGAAGGATCAACCAAACGCTTCCGCATCTCCAACTCATAGTTTGATCCAACACAATCGGCAACTCATAGTTTGATCCAACACAATCGGCCTAGTTGATGCTCCACCTACACCCTGTAGGTGGAGCAACAACTAGCCCCTTGTACGGCCGATTTGCTTGTTGGGCTCGATCAATGTATACCTGTCAATACAGTACACACACAACCACAAGAAGTTGCGGGAAATAATAAAAAAAAAATTTTACTACTAATCAGTAATCAGAACCTCAAAATTCATCAAGGGTATTATACAGTTCCAAATATACGTTGACATTACACGGCAAACATGACTGCGTAAGAAATAAGTTATCAATGTGTAATGTAACAGCAGATGAGAAGAGCGCCCTCGTATGTTTGCACCATGACAGTTTCCCAAATCGTCAAGATCACAATTTCAGAGCAGCTTTTGCCATTAGAAGAGCGCCCTCGTATGTTTGATTTCCACCAATGAAGCCACTCATGTGGATAAACACACAACCAGGGATCCCGGACTCCCTTGATAACTCCTCATCTCTTAATCCTCGCCACGGGAGAGCCTTCCTGCTCTCAAACCGGTCCGGGGATACTCCAACAGCTTGCACTCTCCACCCCTTGCTTCTGTCATCCTGCATAATAAATGTTTGCTCAGAATGGCTGCTACCCTGATTTTGTGCAGCAAAGAAAGAAAGAGAATTGCTACCTCATAGAGAACGTATTTCACGGGAGGATCAATCTTCATTTCCTCCTCCAGCTCAAAAAGATGAAGCTTCCACTGCATGTAAAAGCAGATAAGGATATGCAGGGAGGAGAATCACTACACGAGAGAACATGAATTTTGAACTTACTGGGCAAAATGGATCCAGGACAACAATCTCTCCACTAGGATCGACCTCCTTTCTTGCTGACACACACTTCATAACTATAGATCGAGCTGGCAACCATGATTTTACGTGAAATCTGACACTCTGAAAACAAAAGAGGCTGTAAAATCTGAATAAATAGACAACAGTAACTGACCAACTAACGATTGCATTTGCAAACAGATGTGTTTAAAACTTTCAATCAAAAGCAATTAAGCTAAACCAGATATGAGAGTAGTGGAAAGAATCTCACCTGTAAGAATTCGTCGCCAGCCAGATTCATGGCTTTTTGAAAAGCTTCATTCTCCTTCTCAGCAGACTGATCAGTATCGGTCCAATCCAAGTTCAACTTTCCTACTCTTGAGGATAAGTGTGTGTTGTTAACATATCTAGGAGGCTGGTCAGTGTCATACTGATTGATTCCGTTGTCAACAGCATCAATTGCCTGTATCCATAATGAGCAACATCAAACAAAAGTAATATAGGACACAGAAAATTAAAAAATGAAGGCTTTTTTGCATATAAAGCAAACTTGCAGAATACAGAGAATAAGAAGAAATGATTTTCCGTGAATTATCCTTGATTTCATTCATGAGCACAGGTGTATCACATATGAACAGAACCGACAGTTGTTTACCGTGAACATTCTAGAATCGGACATCTACTACATCAAGGCATATTACTGCTGTATCCTTAATTAAATATGTTAGGTGACAATTGCTAGGACATATGTGTTACTACAGATGAACCGTGAAAATGGGAAGTAAACACAGGCAATCATTTACTTGGAGATTCTGCATATAACTAGAACTTCTATCCCAATCACGTTTCTCTTTCAGAAGATGGAGCATCAGCAACCCCCGAATTAATGCTGCTCAAGACGGAATTAGCTACTGTACTTTCCAACAACAAACATTCAGCTACCAGGAATACAATCTGGAATTTCATCTACTACTACAAATTCTAAACTCAATATTCAGCTAACGTAAAAGAACCACAAACACCATGATACTCTAATAAAGCTTTCAAGGGAGTCCGGAGAAAAGAGCATAAAATACAAAAAAAAAAGAGAAGAAAAAAGGACATACCTCCATGAAGCTCTTGTAGATAGCTAGGAACAATCTGAAGACATCAGGATGTTCTTGATCAGCCTGCAGTTCCTTTGCAATTATCTCCATTCCAAAATGCTGAAGGGTCAAAAAACACAGAGGAAAATTTAATTACACGATCCAGTAGGTCGAGGAATTTCAGCAAGCACATCTACTGATAATAAAAATATCTTTACAAAGATATCATAGACAAGGGAAAAAACATCTTAGTAGTAGCCGAAGCTGGAGTTCAGGCAAGTATAGAATCGGTCGGCAATCATGATTTAATAAATGAAGCTCGATACGGATCACTTCCCACAACAGCAATTTGGAAAAGTAACAGAACAAACCACTTTCAAAATGCAATACCTTATAGACAAGACCAGCACTGCTAAGTTTAGTAGAGAAGCCATGGCCAAAAACCTCCCCAAAACCCTTCTGATGGTGATCGAACCGGTATCTACTCGGATCGTACACTCCTCCTACGTCCAGCACCGCATCCAGTGTTTCCAACACCTTAAAACCACAAATCCAAACCCTAAAATTTTCTTATAATGTCTATACACAATCAGTAAAAACAACACTAAAGAGCCGAATCATTTTCTTTCTCAGGGGAGAAAATAAGAACCTGAGGATCGCGACTTCGAACGATCTCGGCACCGGAGAACTTGTCAGTGAGGCGAATCATGAAGCAGCCCAGGGCTTCGTCGCAGTGGAAGCTGCCATTGTGAGTTCCTACACGCTTGACGGCGCAAGTTGCAGGGAAATCAGTTGAGAAGGAGCGAACTCCGGATTTTTCAACGGCAGTTGTGGCAGCCATGCGAGGGAGATGGAATTGGAAAGGGAGAGAGGAAGGGAAGGTGAAGACGAAAAGCTTCTGGTTCAGCAAGTTAAACCCCTTCGCAGCCCCAAACATAGCGCACTTGTATAAACTTAAAACCTCTGTCGCTTCTGACTATTCAGAGCTTGAGGGGAAAATGAAACGGCGCCGTTTCACTCTTAGCGAATGTTTGGAGTTTGTGTACAGATAGTTTTAACGTTCATTTCCGTCCATCCAGTTTTGCAAAGAGATTTGCCGGTTGCAATGCCAGGAGGAGCCGTCAGCCTCAATCCGACAGTCTCTCTCAGTCCTAAATCTTTCTTGCCGGCGACCTTCCATTTCCCTGCGACCATCAGATTCTTTGGCCAATTACCGGCAAAGCCGTTGGTGCTTGCAAGATGCGCAGTAGAAGGAGGCGGGGAGAACGGAAAACTGAAAGGCGTGCTGTCGAACATGGTGGGAGAGAGAGTGGACGAGCTTCTCAACAAGGAAGAGAACAAGGAACTTCTGGATAGGCTAAGTGCGGCAAGCGAGAGGGTGGAGAAGGCGAAGATGGAGCTCGCCGATATTCAAAGGCAAGAGATGGAAGCGGAAGTGATGAAGGAGTATATACGGAAGATGGAAGCCAGGGCTGCTGAGGTAAATCTCGAAACTCAATTTCAGGAAGATGATGTTGAATTTGCTTCCGATTTTTGTATTGTTATGATGAATTTGAACACACGTGAGAAAATTCAAGGAAGATGCTGCGGAAACTGCTTCCGATGTTGAATTCAGTAGGAACACCGGTGATTTTATCTTAATTATATCCTTGCGACAAATTGATCGAATCATATGTTTCTAATCAGGACCAAAAACTGGATTTGAGAAAAATATGCTGCAGAAACTGCTTCCACAATTTGAATTCGTGACTTTTTGAATGAGGCATTGCTTTGATGAATTCAAAACACATGCAATTTTAAACAAAATATATATTAATGTTAGTAATTAGACCGAGGGAATGATTGATGAGGTTGAATCTTGCCGCTGAATTGAAGATTGCAGAGTGCCAAAGGGAAGTGGAGGAAGCAAAAGCCATGATTGAAGAAGCCGAACTCTCACTATCAATGGGAGCAGATGGTGGATCAACGGTTGAAGGAAGTGGAGAAGTTGATAAAGAAGCTGAGAGGTGGGAGTCTGTAAAGGCAGCCTCAGTCTCAGCATTCATTGGCTCCCTAGCGAGTCTCCCGATTTCCTTGGTGCGCGCAACTGATCTTCCCCAGTTGCTGCTCCCTCTGGGCATCACATTCGTGAGCTGCGCTCTATTCGGAGTCACTTACCGGTATGCAGTCAGAAGAGATCTTGATAACTTTCAGCTCAAGACTGGGACTTCAGCTGCTTTTGGAATTGTTAAAGGTATATGAGTTTTATGACTGATGATTCTTGTTAAGTTATGAATATGGAATGTTCTGACCGTGTAAGGTTTCAGGGCTTGGTACATTGAATGGTGGACAACCTCTTGAGCTCAACACAGCGAGCTTCGTTACACATGCAAGTAATGGGGCGTTACTAGTTTCGCAGGAACTCGTTGTGTTTCTGTTTGCCGCTGTTGGTCTGGATCTGTGTTTTAAGCTGGGGCTTCTGAGCCCTTTCCCTATCAGTAGTAGTTCTACTGCAGAAACAGACCAAAGATGACCTTGGCCAAATGTACAACATACTGCCTGATTTGAGGTTGTAATTTAACAGAGATTCAACAAATCAATCCAAGTATTTATACACGTGTGTATACACAAGTCATGAGTCATTGGCATATATAGCTTCCTAGACCTAAGGGGGCTGCTGCTGCAACTTGCATCTGGATGTAAAATGAACTCGCAGACATAGAGCATTGCATGATTTTGGGAAGGCTTTCGGATGCCCTCTAAAAGCCTCCGTGTTTAGGGTGACACGAAAATAGGTCATTCACTTCGTTGAGTAATTGTCACCATGTTTAGGGGAACTACCAAGTCGGGATCACCATCTTAGTCAATATATTTGCAATATTTTTACTTTCCGGAATCTTCTTCAACTGTAAAATCTTTATTTTTAAGAGATGTCTCATGTAGTGATACTTTAGTTTTATATGTTTTGTCCTTCAATGAAAGGCTGAATTCTTAGCCAAGTAAATGATGCTTTGATTGTTACTTTAGAGATTACACTCTGTATGATCCTTTCCCAATTCATACAAGAAATTTTGCAACCATATTATCTCCTTGCTAGCCTCACTCACTACAACAAACTCAACTTTCGTAGTAGATAAAGCCACAACTTTCTGCAATTTAGAAGCCTAAAAAATCATAATACCACTCAATGTCAAGACATACCTAGTTGTACTTCTTCTCTTGTCAAGATTACTTGATGTCAAATCTATCAACATATATACCTTGCTAACTCCTTTTTGCCTTCAAAACACAACTTATGCTCAGTGGTTGCTCATTGGTACCCTTCAAGTATCTAAGGATCTTTTTCACTATTTTCTAATGTTGTTTTCCTAGATTGTCCATGATACGACTAACAATTCTACCGCATGTGTAATATCAGGTCTTGTTCACACTATTGCGTGAATCAAAATACCAATAGCTAAAATATACAAAGTTCTTTGCATTTGGGCAATTTCTCTTGCATACGTAGGTGAGTCCTTATTAGACATCTTGAGGTGGATGCCTAGGGGGACCTTAGTTGGATTAGCATCGTGCATATCGAGTCTCTTCATAAGCTTCTTGATGCATTCAACATGTAAAAGATACAACTTTCGTTTCTTCCTACCTCGATCAATCGTCATACCCAAAATCTTCTTAACATCAACATGATCCTTCATGGAAATTCACTCAAACAACTATTTTTTCAACTGGCTCACTTCTCAAGCACTAGATCTCGTTGTTAACATGTAATTAGCATTTAACAATATTATAAAATAGATGTTGCCGAACTTCTTAAATTAGAAGCAATGATCAGTTTCACTAGTCATGAAATCAATATTTGATGCATGAATCCGTCAAACTTTGTGTACCTTTGTCTAGCTGCTTGTTTCAAGCCGTACAATCTTTTCTTCAATCTACACACAAACTCATTGTTACCCTCACACTAGTATACCTCTAGATGTTTCATGTAGATATTCTCATCATAATCACCATGTACAAATATTGTTTTTACATCCAACTATTATAACTCTATATTTTCTACAACCACCAAACTCGACGCTAGAAGAATAGTTTTTAGGTTAAACACAAGAGTGAAAAAATTATTATAGCCTATACCATATTTCTACTAAAACTCTTTTACAACCACTCTTGCATTGTAACGCTTATTGTCATCAACCTCTTTCTTAATTTTGTAAAACCACTTGTTGTGCAATGTCTTCTTACCCTTTGAAAGCTCAGCTAGTTCACATGCCTTGTTGGTTGTCAAGAGTTCATTTCATCATCTATTGCAAGTCTTCACTTTCTTATATGCTCATTGTTAGATGCCTCTGTATAACTCTCAAACTCACCACTATCAATAAACAACAAGTAAAAGTTAGAGGGAGTATACCTATCGAGCGATCTATGTTTTCTAGTGGACCTACACAATGGAATTTCCAGTATGTGTGGTTCTTCTTGCAACCTTATTACCTTTAGAGTGATGTTAATTGAAGCCGACAAGGACGCCGGAGGAGGCGGAGTCCGCATGCGCGAGGACTGGCGCGCATGCGGACTCCGAGTGAGCGTGACCGCGCGCACTCGGAGTCCGCATGTGCGCCAGTCCTCGCGCATGCGGACTCCGCCTCCTCCGGCATTTTTTTTTGTTTTTTTCGTTGGTTTTTTGTTGTTGATATGTTTTATTTTTTTTTTCAAACTAGAGTTTTATTTTGTGAATTCTCCACTTGGTTTTTTTTATTATGAATTATCCATTTGAGTTTTATTTTTTTATTTGTATTATTATTTCATTACACTCCCGGTAAACAAAATCAAAATATCAAGTACCACTAAAATATGATGACAACAATATATCAAAACCGCTAAAACATTATGACAACAGTATATGAAAACGACTTAAACATGATGTCAACAACATATGATAATGTCCAAAACATGATTACAAGCCAATTTCTGAAAACGGCTAAAGATATCCTGCAGGTAGTGTCTTCAACTCCCGATGTCCGACGAAGCTCCTCATAATGTGCAATCCTTGCAATGAACGGCGCATCCCATCCATCAACACTTCTGAAAACGGCTAAAGATATCCTGCAGGTAGTGTCTTCAACTCCTGATGTCCGACGAAGCTCCTCATAATGTGCTATCCTTGCAATGAACGGCGCATCCCATCCATCAACACTTGGGTCGTGGTATTTTTTCCAATAATCACTCAACAACGGTAACGGGGCAATCTTATCTTGTTCATCCGGGTTTAACATATTTGAGTCCAATCTTTCCCTAACCTTGTTCAGCGTCGCTTGATTGGGGTTCGAACGATCATCATCATCATCATCATCATCACCAATATCACCATCGGAAAACTCAACCGGAATCCAGTGAACTTGCTTCCAAAATGCGTGTATATGAGACAAATAAATAGGTCTACGAGCCCTGATTGCTAGCCTAAAGTCATGCACACATGGCACTCCACGAACCTCTCTCCAATAACTATCCCGACACCCTTCATCATCTCTTGTATGTCGAGCCTTGGTGTAATTATTCCACAAGAGCGTGAAACACTCATTTGTGACGTAGTCGCGGAGCAAGTTAAATATCGGTATACGCACCTACAAAAAAAGGTTTATTACATAACGAATAAATATTTAACAATGTTTACATCAATTCAAATTTCGGTATACCCACCTCTCGTGGAATCCTCTCCCGTGACATCTCTAGAGAAGCTTGTAACTTCTGGACTTGGTCTGTGACTATCAAATGTATGCTATCACAAACCAACTGAAATCCTCCAAAACTAGAATCTAGTGTTTGCTTCAACAACTTGTGCGCGGACTCACACCTACAAAGAAAGGTTTATTTCAAAAAACGAAGAAATTTTAACAATGTAGTGATTGCCAATAATCTCTCATTTCCAGCAAACCGCATTGGTAACTTCCATTGGATCTCGACTCGAACAAGGCATGAAAATGGGATATGAAGAGGGCTTTCGCTTCCTTATTGCACAAAACAAGGGCCGCTCTGTTAACTATGTTGCACTTTATGTGAAACGTGAACAATATATGCTTCACATCGGGAAATACTACACCCAGGGCACTTATAAGACCAAGCTCACGATCAGTGGCAATCACCTCCAACGTCTTTCCGTATAAAAAATAACGGACGCCCCTCAAAGCCCACTCGTAGTGATCTCTATTCTCCTGTGCCATGAAAACAAAAGCAATTGTGAATGTCTTCTTGGTGCTAGTGATGTCTACGATCTCCAACAATGACATATTGTACCTAAAAGTATTATTTTAAAAATACACATCATTTTATTCTTAAATGTCTAAACTACAATTCCGATTCTCTATTCTAACATTGCTAATTCTATAATTTCGATTCTCTATTCTAACATTGTTAATTCTACAATTCCGATTCTCTATTCTTAAATGTCTAAAACTACAATTCCGATTCTCTATTCTAACATTGCTAATTCTATAATTTCGATTCTCTATTGTAACATTGCTAATTCTACAATTTCGATTCTCTATTCTTAAATGTCTAAAACTACAATTCCGATTCTCTATTCTAACATTGCTAATTTTATAATTTCGATTCTCTATTGTAACATTGCTAATTCTACAATTTCGATTCTCTATTCTTAAATGTCTAAAACTACAATTCCGATTCTCTATTCTAACATTGATAATTCTACAATTCCGACTAAATTAAACGACATAAAAGTAAAGTATAAATGAGTTTGTACACTTACTTCAAGTTGTGCGAGAATTTCTTCCGGATCACTATATTTTTCAATATCGAACGGCCTAATAGAGCTTTCACCATCGGATTCTACATCTACTTCTTCGGAAAACGACGACATTTTAACGACTTTTTTTTGTTTGCATTGTTGAGGCTTGGATGTAAGTGAATGATACAATGACTTCACATGTTATTATATAGGCTCGGAAAAATCTACAACGGCTATATTCTCCAACGGCTATAATCCAACGGTCCCTTTTTTTAAAAAATATAACGGGCAGAAGGACGCACATGCCCACTCCGCATCCGCGCGAGTCCAGGCGCATGCCCACTCCGCATCCGTGCGAGTCCACGCGCATGCGGACTGGGCATGCGCCTGGACTCGCGTGGATGCGGAGTGGGCATGCGCGTCCTTCTTCGCGCGGGCGGACTCCGCCTCTATGAAGGCGCGAGTCCGCCCAAATAGTAAGCCTGTTACCTTTAAATGGGTTTTATATGCCTAACTCACCACTTCATGTTCAGAATTGGTAGCTTTTGGTGCACTCTACTTATCCTTGTTCAGAATTGGTAGCTTTTGGTGCACTCTACTTATCCCTGTACAAACCCGCTCATTGAACACAACATCTAGAACATCTTTGGAAGCACACACTTCAACATCATGATTCTTGCACGTTCATTCAACGTCCTATTCATGAGTTCAGCTACTCCGTTATTTTGAAGAGTACCTTTCAAGGTATTTTCTATGCGAATTCTATTTTTTGCATAAAATTTTAAGGCCTTTTTCAATTTCAATTAAAGCTTTATATTTTTTGAAAACATTGAAGACATTAAAATTTTATTTTAGAAAATAAACCCATAATTTTCTTGTAGAGTTGTCAATGAGAGGCATGCAGTATAGTATGATGTCCTACCAAGACATCAAATTTTTTTCTAGAAAACTCACCATGTTTTGTTTCCCGAGAACAAATCCTCACATTGACCAATTTCAACGGACTTGAGACTTGATAACAAATCTTTCGAACACAACACTTTCAACCCTTCTCACTCAAATGACCCACCGACAATGCCACAAATTTGCATTGTCATTCTCTCCTATAACAACAATATTGTCTTGGACATTGTTGGTCATGTACAACTTTCCTTCTTTATTGCCTCGAGATAAAACCATGACTCCTTTGGTTATCTTATAATTTGCATGGACAAAGGTTACAACATATCTATCGTCATCTAATTGGCCGATGAAAGCAAGTTTCTTTTGAAACCAAGAATGTGTCTTACTTCATGCAAGTGCAAAACCAATTCATTGATGTGTGAATCCAAAATCCTTTTTCCACGATTTATAATGGCTCATCATAAAAAGATAGATCTTAACGAAATTCTAAGAGTATATATTTCCATCATGTCAAAGTTGTTGCACGAGCGAAATGAAGCTCCAAAGTATAACACTCATGATTCTAAAGGGTTGTTAACGCTCAAGATTAATGTGTATACCATCTTTTGTTTGGTTGCATTTGCTGCTAACTTATTCTATAGTAGTACGATGCATATATTCTTGTGGTGACCGTTTTGATCACAATTTCAACACTTGATCTTGCTCTTGTCTTTGGGTTTGTTACTTCTTTTCGGCCTCAATATGTTGCGATTCGATCTTAATCTTGTTCTATCCCTGTTTCTTGCAATCAAGGATGATCACGAAGTAGATCCCTGTTTGCTGGAAAACGTGTGTGCAAAAAGTCTTAAATTCATAACCTAAAATATAAGTTTCAACGATATACGAACCCACAGTGTATGGATCAATCGTAGTAACGGCAAATACTCCAGGATCGATCTCAGGGATTTGGTGAAATCAAAATCAGCAAAAGCAATCTAGCTAGGATAATAATGCAAATAGCAATGATCAAAAGTAAAGAAAAGAATATGTAATATAATTGGGAAACACAGACTCTAGAGATCAAGGTATCCAATTATGGTTTTCGATTTAAGACTTCTAAAGATGTAAAGGACAAAGTTGGGCTTGCAAAGGAAGGTGTTTCAAAGGTGGGGTAGATCACGGGGGAGGTCTCACTATCTACTATTCCAAACTAAAGAAACTTATCATCGGGTAAGTCTCAAAGCTTCAAAGGAAATGAATGATAGTCTCAAACCAACCACTCAACCTAAGGGAATAGAATTAACCATCACCGGGTAAGTCTCAAGTTAACTCACAAAGGCAAGAGGAAGGCACACTCAAACCTAATAAAGGATAAACCTTTATTACCTAGAACTCATCATCGTTGGAAACCAATCAAGGAAATCACCGGGTAAGTCTCTTCTCAAGCAAGGATATAGGTTAGAAAGGTTCAACAAGGCTAGGGTTTGGGCAATCTTTTACCAAGGCTTAAGCATAAAGCATGTAGGCACGACAGAAGAACGGGTGGATCTTGGGAAATCTTGGCCGAGATTCTCAAGAACAACTTGTGGAAATGTAACTACGAGGGTTAAATCACAACTCTCATGGTCCAATCTGTTTGTAAAGGTCAATCTATCATCATCTAAACCATAACCTTCAACCAATCACCCTATAATCGCAAGGGTTTTAGCCAACAATCATCATATTCAAATCAATAATCATATATATAACCAAGAACCGACTGCAATAAAATAAACCAAAAGAAACACAAGAACTGTAACGCAAGGCGTTCTCAAATAACATAAACTGAATCAATCCAATAACAAACTCCGTTCTTGTGTTCTAAAGGAAAGAAAACCAAAAACTAGAAAATCTCACAAAATATCTCTCAATCTCCAATGTAAATCAAGTACGGGTTGTCAATCCGTTTCTAAGTGTGAATCCAATGACGTCTCCTTCCCATTGATGTTATGTTCCATAGTGTGAGATGTGTCTTATCATCCTTGTTGCAGCCTTATCTTATATAACAAAGCTTAGGGTTTGAAAGATTTCATTTTGGACTGAAAACGTAGAAACCAAGGCCCGGCCCGAAGAAAATCTCCGTCGTGGAAATGTGTCCTTGTCCGAGATTTCTTCTTTGAGGCGTATTTTCTCTTTGTTCTTCTTTGTATCTTCTAAAACCCGACTTTACACTTCTTTTCAAGCTCTTAAATGCTTCCATTGTGGTCCATTCGGATCAACCTTTCATGAATGCTCTATTTCCGCCCGAATTAGCGCTAATTCGCCTACAATTATCACAGAGCTTGTGTAGATCTTGATTCTAACATAATAGATGAATATGACCATAAATGCCATGAATGTATGTCTATGTACGCTAAAAAAAGGAAAAAACTATTTATATGCACATCTATACTAAGGTCATATTTCATGTCATCAATCCCGATTCCTTCTTGCGGACATCTTTGCTAACAATCACATTTCTAACTTCAACAAACCTAACATTTTCCTTTCAGGTTGTGGCACTTAATCGTAATTGCTCCACTCTAACTTCCAATAAGAGGGAACAATAAGATCAATAATTTTAATTTTGTCATCAAAATCTATCGACATAGAGCTCAATTGTGCGATTATTATATTGAACTTGTTTAGGTGATTGGACACCACTACATTCTTTGCCGTTTGTAGGTTAAACAATCTCCACATCAGGTCAACCATGTTTATCGTAAAAGGTTTCACATACATGACATATAGGGTTTTCAACATCTACTTTGTCATTTTTGAATTGATCGTGTAGTGTGCAAAATTAATGGACAACAACAGACGGACTCCGGATATCGCTTTTCTAGTTCACCAACTTCCACTCGTCGTCCTTCATGCTCTCCGGTTTTTCGTTCAAAGGTTGATGCAAATCTTTACCGTACATGTAATCTTTGATATACATATTCCAAAACTCAAAATCCATCTCATCAAATTTCTCCGGTGGAAAACTTCCGTATCCCATGACGATTGCAAGAACTAAACTTTAATACAATTGTAAGGATTGTAATGCAATCTAGAGAGAAAAGAAAACACGAAAATTAGTTACCCAATTTACCGCAAACTTGTTACTACATTTAGAGGCACTACCGATCCTAAATTTACACAACCCGTCAAACTCCATACCCCTCTCCACATTGGTCTTTGTAAAGTAAAACCAATTTCTCGATTCTTGTTCTCTACTCTCTAGCCCAACCCAATCCTCTCGTAATAGGGTTAGCTCCTCGCAGCTCTCCCTTTAAGGACTGTGAATGGGTAGTTGCTTTATTAGCTCCGGAAAAGGAAGAATGAATAGTGAAGTCTCTAAGACCGGTTTCCCGACCCTCGGCTCCTCTTGCCCTTGTTGTCGTGCCGTGGTAGAGTCCCTATAACCAACAACTTAAGGAGCATTAAAGTACAAATACTCCCTCCAATAAAAAAAATAAATACCATTTTAACATTAAATTTTGATCATATTTAAGTGTCATTTTAACTTTTCAAGATCATTAATTAAGCAAAAGTTATGAGAGTTTTTCTTGAAAATTGTCTTTATTGATTAGTTTTACATTAATATTTTTTTATTTGTTAAAAAGAGGGATGAATATTAAATAGGGGTAGGATCAAGAAAAAATATATAAACTTAAAGTTATTTAATATTTTTTCATAACAAAATGTGTCAAATGTTAAATCTACAACTAATTTGATAGAAAAGGGTATATAATGCAGGTGACTATATGTATTGTAATTCAGTTTCATTATGAAATCTTATCATGCTTGTATAATGGATTTGTATAATGCCGGTGACTATACTAAACATCTCACGTTATTCTGGATACTTGAGTGGCTCGTACAAATTTGCGAAACCTCTCATATTATTTGACATTTTGACGCACAAAAAAACTCTCCCACCAACGTGTTAAACGATATACCGAAAGTGAAGATAACGACCCAAAGGATGTCAAAGAAGAAGAAAAATCTTGGTAAAATTGGCAAACTAGTCTTTTAAGCAAATCAATTGAGAAAAAAGACTCATACTATTTGGGATTGGTATTTTGACCCCCTATAAAATAGAATAGAGGAAATAGAGTACAAAAGAAGGCAAAGTTTGACAACCCATCGGATGTGACATGTTGTACTATCTCACATGTCACATCAATCAGAAAAAGGAATTTCCAACATTCTTATTTTATCACCTATTACCCAAAAATCCGCTTACCCAAATAATGTCACAATCATACCCAAAAATAAATTTGTCAAAGTACATAAACATACTCGAAAACAACATACCCAAAAAATCAAATATCAAAATAAAATCATATCCATAAATTGGATAATATTTTATATTTATACCCAATTTAAATATCACTTAATACAAAAACCATACCCAATTTAAATTTGTCATACCCAAAATTTTCAAAACTCGATATTATACACAAACATCAATATCAAATGACATTTGATCATTACCCAAAAATTCGTTTAAATTTGATCATTATAATACAGTTTGGGTAACCATAAAACATACCCACGATATTACTTTAAAAATATACTTAATAATAAGAAATATACTACAAAGCCAATACACATATAAAAGCATACCCAAAAACCCGTTTACCCAAATAATGTCATAATCATACCCAAAAATAAATTTGCCAAGAAATATATTGCCTCTATTTTCACAATCATACCCAAAACCATACCCAATAAATATACTACAAAACCAATCCATGTAAAAAAGATACTTAAATCAAAAGTAAACATCTAATCACCATCATTTCAATTAGAGAAATTATTACCCCTATTTTTTAGTTTCCATACCTATTTTTTCTTCCTTTTGTATAGAGACCTAGTTTCCAAAAGAGAATTTCAAGGGGTCCTATTTTCCTAATTAATTCAAAAATCTTTCCTAGTCAGCATCCGGCAAAGCATAAGAAATCCGAGGCAAAGAAGAATAACAAAAGAGGAATAAATGTAAAATTAGGCAGAAGGATGAAAAGGAGAAGAAAATGAAGGAAGCAATTACGTTAATGATGCTAGTTTTCGATTTAGAGAAGGGAACGTAGGAAGCAATTGTGGTAATGGAGATTAGAGTACTAAGAGCTTGTTTAGCAAATGGTTGTGTTTTGCGGGTTTATGAACTAAATGGGTTTATACGTGTCTATGGTTTATTTTCGGGATTATAAACTCGTCTAGTTTATAAATTTTATTTTTGTAATGATGTTTAGATAGGGTTTTTTTGTGGATTTATTTTCATTCAAAATACATTTATATCCCTAAAAGAATTACAGAATTAAAAAGAAAACCAGGGTTATAAGATTTCTATGCACTCAAGCTTCTCCTGCCTTGTTTGACATATTTGTCTTCAACCGTTCGACGGGAGACAGACACCATTGCTTGTCACCGCTATGCAGCGTTGTCTTCGTCGGATTCTACTTGTCCCCGCTGTAATAGCTAGGATTTTCGAATTCTAATTAATGTTGATTAACTTAATCAGTGATAGTAATTGACATATAACTCGCGAAGATTGCGTAAATGTTGAGTATAAGTCCCACCGTTATGTTCCTGGCGTAATTTTGGGCTTATGGTGAAATTTTTACTTTTTCCCCCGGGTAATTATTTTTACCCTCCGGTATTATTTGGAATATTTGGGAGCTCCAATTAATAAAAATGCAGTTGAGAGAAATGATCAGGACATCGGACATGTCCTAGATATGAAATAACATGGAAAGTCAAAACGGCCAAAAGAGTCGCTATTTCGTTTCTTAACGGCTAAGAAAGACGGCTTAGGAATACACGTTTTCCGAGACAACTGTGGAATAATTATCCCTACAATATTCAAGATTTATTTTTCCAATTTCGAGAAGTTTGGAGAAGGGGGTTCAACCCGCCATTGGATCGGTTAAAAGATAATTATCGACTTCGCTAAAGGATAATTATCGACTTCACTATAAATAGCGGAAAATCGTTTATTAATTCAATTCCTTTCACGTTTTCTCGTAAAAGCTCTGATTTCTCTCAAACTTCAAACTCAGATCTACTCTCCGTTTCTAATTCGATTTCAATTCCGTTTGAGTTTTTGGATTCCTCTCTTCATTCTCTTCATATCGGTACCAAGTTTCTGCATTTTCGAGTAGATGAAGACTTGGTCGAGCATATATGTCACCAGGACAGTCCATCGCTCATATTCCGGTGAATTTGATGTTGTACATGCGTAGCCTGCGTCGTTGTGATTCCGAATCTTCTTTCACATCGTCAATCGGGTTAGTAACGAATAAGTTATGAATTTATTCGTTTTCCGTACTGCGATTTGGCCTAAATTGACCTTAGGCTTTTCAAAATGGATAATTAGAAATTCCATTATGATCATTATATTATTCTGGTGTTTTGGGTTGTTTGTTTGATGAAATCTGATGACAGGTGGGTTTAGAAATGGTCTGCGGGCAAAATGTTATTCTGGCGAAATTTAACTAATTAATTAAAGGTTAATTAATTAAATTAGGATTAAATTTGAGATTGAGGAATACTGATTAGATGCATGCTAGGTGTCAGAATGAGTTGAGGATCATGATGATGTTATGGATATCGGTTATGGCTTTAAGGTTTAGTATGTGTACGAGTATGATGAGATGTTATGTTGAGGATATGCCTTAGGCATTTATGAATGTGTTGAGGATCTGAGGTTTAGATTTGAGATATAGGTTGGTTGTGGTTAGTGAGGTTGTGGTTAGTGAGACGAGTCTCTTAACCTTTGCAGTATGTGATTGTGTGTGCCTTGCTATTGCAGGCGTTGATTACTTCCCCAAGAGGAAGCTGTGACGTGGTACAGGTTACGAGTATATCAGGTAAGTCCATAGGACTTACTTAGCGTGCAGTTGTGGATTGTATGATTGTGATGGTTGTGTGTGTTCATATGATTGTGCATTTATAACCTAAACAGGACTAGGATGACCATTTATTACATTTATTTGGCCCAAGTGTATTATAACGGGCGGTAACCACCGGTCTCCGCTGCTGGTTAGAAGGAGGTGCCTGGAAGCCAGTAACACGGGGGGCGAGTGACGATCACCCCCAATGCAAACCCTTGTGTTAACGGGGAAAGGGACGAGGTTCTTTAGGTTTCTCGTGTTACAAAAGAAGTTGAATTAGTAATGGAATAACGTAATGAAAGATAATAAATGAATGTGTGTGGCATTGCATGTATGAGATGTTGATGTGTGGTTGTGCTATTACCTTCATGCTTTTCATTGCTGTAGCTAACGGTTTCATACTGTGTTGTAGATGATCTGCAGGTTAGGAAGACTACAGGGTTAGACAGATGGTGTGGCCAGCCAAGGACTTCTGTACATTAGGATGCGTGGGATATGGGATCTTTTGTAGCAGATGTTGTGGTTTGATGTTTTGTACTCGGCTCTGAGTTTGTAAACTCTTTTGATGTATCATATACAACTTTTATGTATTTGGTTTTAATCTACTTGTGCCTTGTTGTAAGATCCAGTGAACTTGTTGTCACGCTAGGGTCAGGATCCATTGTGAGATCCTAGCCCAATGTAGCACTCAAGTCCCGTGGATTTGGGGTGTTACACTAGCTATGCGTTATCCCTTCGCTCTTGCAAGACAATAGCCTCGTATATACGTTCATCAAGCAAACATTAAGCACAAAGAAGACAATAACAATAAGCACAAATTCAGCAAACACTAACCCTAAGCACAAATTCAGCAAATTCAGTAGAAAAAAATTCAACGAACAATATATTAAACTTGTCCTAACCCTAAAAATGCAAAACTTTTTTATGCACATGATTTCATTGCATCTCTTCCTGATGGCTATGACACCCTGGACAGTGATAATCTACCAGTGGAGGGCAGAAGCAGAGAATAGCCATTGCTCGAGCAAAATTATAAGAAACCCCAGTATTTTGATTTTTGATGAGCCAACAAGTTCTCTTGTGCAGAAAGTGAACACCAATTGTCAATCTTTGGCTCAAACATGTGGGGTGCTTGATAGTGATTTTTGCCTCCAAAGAACAATAGAAATAAGAATGCAGTGTCCTACTAGCAACATAAATGCACAAATTCAGCAAATCATGTGCATAAGAAATTCAGCAAATTCAGTAGAAAACATCAACAATCATGCCTAAGAAGAAGAGAAGAGCGAAGAGAGACCTTTTCGCAGCCAGAGTTCGCATCATTCGACGGACCCCTTTCCTTGTCGCAGTTGTCGCATTGTCGGACGGAGAAGCCGTTGTCATCGCAGTCTCACAACCGGCAGTCGCAACCTCTTTGACGGACCCCTTTCCTCTTCATCTCTTCGCTTCTCTTCTCTCTTCGCCTTCTCTTATCTCATTGGCTCTCTTCTTTCGTCCCTTCACTTCTATCGTTAGGGCAAATCAACAAGGTATTGCTTCAGGGCGTTTCGGGTATATGAAAATAATAAAACCCCCTCTAATAAAAATAACCTTGAAATGAGAAGGTTATTTTTTACGGATTTAAAAACTCAAATAAACTCGTTCAAATAAAAACCCATTCACATGTAAACGTTATCAAAAATCAGTAAAGGTTTATAAACTAAATGAAAGGTTTATAAACCTTTGCTAAACAGGGCCTAGTTTGAAGCTTCAATGAAGATCTTAAGTAGAGGAGAAGATCCAAAATATAAGAGAAGTGTCTTAAGTAGAGGAGAAGATCCAAAATATAAGAGAAGTGTAAATGTGCTAGAGAAGATGAGCTGAAAAAATTAAATAAAGAGAGAATAGATTTTAAACTTAATGATTATTAGCAAATTGTAACACCCCGAATCCGCGGGATATCGGGATGCTACGGGCGAGACCTCACAATGGGTCCCGACCCTTAGCTTGACAACAATTTCACCGGACCTTTCCAACATGGCACAAATAAAGGCAAAAACTCAAATCGTTTATAGTGTATGCAAGAAACTAAAAGTAAAAGTACAAAGTGGAAACTCAGCCGAGTCCTCAAAACGACACAAACTCAAAGCATAAATCCGAAACCATAAGTCCGAACATAACAAAAAAAAACCTAAAACGCCCCCGTCCTATAATGTACGGCGACCCTCGGCTGTCCACTCCTCCACCTCACTCGGCAAAAACTCAAATCGTTTATAGTGTATGCGAGAAACTAAAAGTAAAAGTACAAAGTGGAAACTCAGCCGAGTCCTCAAAACGACACAAACTCAAAGCATAAATCCGAAACCATAAGTCCGAACATAACATAAAAAACCTAAAACACCCCCGTCCTATAATGTACGGCGACCCTCGGCTGTCCACTCCTCCACCTCACTCGGCGGCGTCCCTAACCTGTGGGGCATCTACACAAGCGGTTTAAAACCGTTAGCTCTATTCCAAGCATTAGAAACATGGTGAAGGCACAAACACACTCATACATCATAACATCACATAATCATGCTCAACAAACAAGTCCGGTTTATTATCTTTATTTATTAGGTCGTATCCCGTTCTAATTCAACTTCTTTTGTGACACGAGAATCTCCCGAAACTCGTCTCGGTCCCCACTTACCGCGTGGAACGGTACGGATGCATCCGCCCGTCTAACCACACGAGCTAGTCGCCAAGAACCTCCTAACTCTACGCAAGAGCTAGACAAGTTGTCACCGCCCGTTATCATACACTTGGGCCAAATAATATATAAAGGTCGGTAATCCTAATTCCGGTTTATAAGTTATAATGAAAGAAATAAAACACACACCACCAAACACTCAATGAATCTAATACATAGAATACAAGCTAAGTAAGTCCGAAGACTTACCTCTCTCAAGGTAACTCGAAACCACTCTCAACTTCCCGCAGGAAAACGCTCTAAGCCTGACCAAGCGAGGCACTCTATCAATAACCAACTAAAAAGCTAGAAGTTCTCGGACTTCTCCACACACACACACACACACACGATATCTAACTCTAGCATGCTAGGTCCAATCTATTATCTCGAGGATCATCATAAGATCGTAAGGAAGGTAAAACAACAAGTTCCATATCCAATAACTAATACCTAGGGTTCATGGCCACTACATGGCATTTGCTTGACGTTATGCTAAGTTCCTCTAACAAGTTATACTACCATAACCGAACTAACGAAGGAGAAGTACTCACACGAGATCCAAAGTGAAGCACGGTCTACGGAGTCAAGAACGAGTTCGATGGCTTTTATTGGGCGCTTCCGGACCTAAGAACAAACTAAGAAAAATTAGCTTAAACGCTAATTTTGAAATGAAGGTTTAGCGCATAAAGATTTTCCAAATAAAACTCCGTTTTCCAAAGCCGAGGTTAAACTCGTTCAAACCAATTCCAGGCAAAACATTAAAAATGGAAAGTTGATTGGAAAAACCGAATTTCAAATTATCCAACACTCGGATTTAAATCATCAAAGACACCAAAATAATTTGTAAAGGAGTTGGGTCACAAATCTTAAAAAAATTAAGGGTTTAATAATATTAATAATTTACTGCAGGGTATAAAAGTTCCTTTTCCAAATTTATTGGGTCAAAACTGCAATTACACACAAAATGTGCACAAACTGTAATTATCCATAAATAATGGGGTCACAACAGGAATTAGGTGCAATAAGAGGGGCACATTTACAAATAATTTCCAAAGCCCCTTTCACCCTACTGTAAACGACGGAAAGAGGAGAAGAAGGCAGGGAGGCTTGCGGCGGTTACTAGGCGGAGGGAGAAGACGGCCGGCGTCTCCGGTGGCTGTTCTACCGGCGTGGACTCGGTGGCTGGCGGTGGTTCCGGCTCTTCCTGCCGGCAGTTTCTACACCAGAATAGAGGTTCAGCCATAGCCACCATTAAAAGAGAGAAAGAGCAAGGAGTGAAGAAGAGAAAGGAGGGGAAGATAGAGCGGTCACTCACCAATCCGGCAGTCCAGGCGGCTAGTGGCGGGGCGAGGCTGTGTCGGCTCTTCCCGGCGGGATCCTAGCGGCACCGAGGCGGTTGTGGCCTTCAGTTCGTGATTAGAGCAACGCCACACGCAAGAAAGAAGCGCAGGGAAAAGAAGAAAGAGAGAGAAAAAGAAAAAGAGAAGGGAAGGAATAAAAAGAAAAAAAATAAACAAATAAATAAAAGACTAAAGAGGCTTTTACAACACCCCACTCGATTAACATTCGGAATTGAAGTTCCTGGATCGGTAAATCCTGATTTCTGACAAAATTAAATGAATAATATATGGGAATACATACATGTATCACAAAGTAATATAATACCCAGTAAAATTATTTTATTTTTAAAACTATAAAAAAATATACTTTAAATAAGAACTCGAGGTATAGTGAATCGAGGGAAAGGAGAAAGGCAAAGTCGGAACGCACCCGAATAAACGGGGCGTTACACAAATCTTATCTATCTTATATACTAAAGTAGAGCGTAACTTGCCACTTGGCACAGTTTGATGATGTCACCTCATCATTTTGCCACATGTCACAATTTTATGAAGTCACTATAAATTAATTGATATTTAATTAATTAAAATGGTTAAAATTTGCAATCTAATTGTAAAGATCTTAATATTTTTTTATTTATATTTTTTAATTTTCGATTGAACTTTATTATTTTCTAAAATTTATAAAAAAATTTTAATCTTAATATTTGATCAAGTATTTGTAATTTTTATTTGAACGTTGTTATTTTTCTAAATTTTATTTTTTAAAAAGTTTTAAAAATTTTGATATTTTATTTTCTTATGTTTTTTTAATTTTAAATTGAACTTTATTTTTTTCTAAAAATTATAAACTTTATTTTTTTATTTAATCTTTTGTTTACTCAAATATTATAATTTTCAGCTGAACTTTTTTTCTTCCTTTTCTAAAATCTATAAAATTTACTTTATTTAATCTTAAATATTGTTTATTTATTTTTTTAATTTTAACTGAACTTTGTTTTTTTAAAGCTTATTAACTTTTTCTTTTTATTGAAAATATGTTTGTCTGCGGTCCTTGCGGATACATATTTTTTTTAAAAACCTTTTCAATATTTTTTTTATATTAGTAGTTTCACATATATTATTAGTTGTTAATTAATTCACTATTTAAATGTAACCATGTGATTTTAGGATATTATAATTTTTAATTTACACATGCTACTTATTTTATATAAATCTCTTTTATTTATATTTGTATTTTATCATTTAACTTTTTTAATTTAAATTTTATGATATGTGTTACACATGACCTCTTATTAAACATATTTTTAGTAGATGTTAAAATGAATAGTAATATAATTTTATTTTAATTCTTGAAATTAATTTAGAAATTCTTTAGTAAAAAAACTAATTGGGTTACATATTCGTGCAGTTTTTTCAAAATATTTATATGCTAAACAATTAAAGCAGAATATGAATTTGCACTTCACATAGTTCCATGCAACCACATCATCAAACTTACAAAAATCGATTATTCGTCAAGGCACGTCACAGTATTATTTAATTGATTTGTTAATATATTAACAATATTTGTAATCACTTTGGCTACATATCCAAGTAGCTCGAGAATATTATACCGGGTTCCTCTTTTACGACTGTCGTTGTAGGGTTTGAATTCTTAGTTGATTTCTATTCATAATATGATAAAATTCAAACATACAACAATCATCACATGATATGTAAAATAATTTCTAACGTAATAAATTATCAAATATTTTTTTATAAACACAGTTATTATCTAACTCGTGCAAGGCACCTAGTATCTATTAAAGCAGAAGCCTTTTTTTGCACGTGTCAACGCCACGATTCTCGAAACCCAAAAAAATTGTTTTAAAAAGTGATTTCTAAATATTAATATAAATTAAAAAGTGATATCTAATTTGTAAAAATATTTACATAACATAACTTTTTTGAAGGATTTGTCTAAATTTTTTTAATCATTTTAGTTAGCGAAAAACTAGATATTAAGTTAATAAATAAATAATAATAATGAAACTTCTCACATAATTTTCTAAATTTTTGTATATATTTATCTTCTCTTCGTTCATCTTCTCATATACCTTCTCCTTTGACATTTTGTCTTCGTCAAGTATTCTATTTTAAATAGTGTTTTGGTGTTCGGTTGGAGTGGAGGGAAGCATGCATGTATTGATTTGACGGGGGTCTCACCGCTTATGGGATTAGGGAACGGACCTTTTGTTGTGGGTCAAGCAGCTTGTAGAGCGGCGTCAGCTAAGGTGGCCAAGCATGGAAGGGCATGTGTTGAAAACCAACACGTTTTTCTTCCATTTGCTTTTGACACGTTTGAATTTTTTGCACCCGATGCTGTTGATATTCTCAATAGGGTGCAAAGAGTTATGCATAGTAATATTATGTTCTCTAGATTTATAGATGTTGTTTTTAAAAGGTTAGGTTTTGCCATCCAAAAAGGGGTAACGGCGCAACTTGTTGCTCGCTTACCTTCTACTTCTATGTAAATAGTAATACCGTATAAATAAAAAAATGATGAAGGGTTTGAAAATTAAAAAATAAATAAATAAATAAATAAATAAATAAAAAAATAGTGTTTTACGATTCTCTTTCTTTTGATTTTAGATTAATTTTAAAAGATATGTTTAAATATAAAAAGGAAATTCTAGCTTTCATATGTCCGAGTTAAATATTTTTTTTCTTCGAATTAATGAATTCAAAACTCCAATATATTCAATCGAATATTTTTTTAAAAAACACGTCACTTCTATTTGTTTGAAATATTGTTCGTAATAAATCTGATACTAATCTACAAAATGAGCCCATATCTCTTTTTTTTTTTTTTACGGTATTTTTAAAGCAAACTTTTTATTTATTAACATTTAATTTGATAAAATTTTATTAACCCTCAAATTATTTGTTAACTCTATTTTTTCATATTTTATAGATAATGTTGTATCTTTATTTTCTTTTCTATAAATATTATCTAATATTTGTCATATTTTTTTATTGGTACCAATCTATATATACTAATAAAGCAGTACTCATTTTGTCCACGTGTCAACTTCTAAGGTCGTCCACGTCAGCTTTTTTCCAATTTATTTACAGATTTGCCACAACGTATTTACAGATTTGCCATTAATTATTTTATAAAATTTTTTTTTTCTTAGTATTTGTAAACAGTGATCGTGCCACGTCAATTTTATTAAAATAAATAATTAAAAAAAATAAATCTACTTATCTACTAATCAAAATTAACAAACTGATCTATTGTAACTTGATTTGTTGAGAAAATCTAACGCAAATCTTCTAATAAGATTTGACACATTTGTTTAATTTAAAACTAAATCAAAATTTGCTCCTCTATCTAAATCTAAGTAAAAGTGATAATATATTAAGATATAAATATAATACTCGAATAATAATCTTTGTAATAGAACTTTAATTATGTTTTTTTATTTATTTTAAAAAAATTAATCCTCATATGTTAGTCATATTAATTAATAAAAATAATTTTTACTATAAATTGATATCAAATATATGATGCATGAAAGTGAAAATATAATATTTATTTAGACAATCCCGCACAAGGTGCGGGCACTAAACTAGTAGATTATTACATATCAATACATTAATTATATGAGTTTAAAACAAAACGAATTACAAAATAGGTAAATGTTCAGGTACGGTCCATATATTGCGGTACGGTCGTACGGCCGACCGTACGGGCGATACGTGTCCTGAAATTTTTTTTTTTTTTTTCTGAAACGATTTTTTTTTCTTTTCCGGAAACGAATGAAAATTTGTTTGAAGAATCATGTTATAATTTATGCACTATTCTCCTATAAACTTTGAACTATTCCCATATAATCCATGAACTATTACTTTTTAATATAATCCATGAACTATTACTTTTTAATATAATCCATGAACTATTCTATTATAATTCATGAACTATCCCATAATAAGTTTTGAACTATTACTTTGACTTCTTTATAAATTTTTGCACTTTAAACTATTCTATTATAATTCATGAACTATCCCATAATATGTTTTGAACTATTACTTTCACTCCTTTATAAAATTTGCACTATGAACTATTCTATTATAATTCATGAACTATCCTTTTAGAAGTTATGAACTATTCCTTAATAAGTTTTGAACTATTACTTTCATTCCTTTATAAATTTTGCACTATGAACTATCCTATTATAGTTCATGAACTATCCTTTTATAAGTTATGAACTATTTCATAATAAATTTTGAACTATTACTTTTACTCGTTCTTCAGAAAAAAAAAATAATAATAATAATTTTTTTTTTCCGGAACACGTGTCGGCCGTACGGACGGCCGCACGGCCGTACCGGTATAATGGGCCTTACTTGAACACTTCCCTAACAAAATATGTATAACATAGAATTACATCTAATCCAATATTATTCAAAAACCGCACAAGGTGCGGGAATTATACTAGTTAGCAATATAAGAAGCACAATTTTAATTATAGGTGTTATATTGTAAAAAATTTATTGAACTTATTTTTTTTTATTTAGTGAGATTATTAGAGTTAATTTTCTTATTTTTTTTATAAAACAACTTCATAATTTAATTAGCCACATTAATGAATAGTTTACTTATTTTGTGATTTTTTGAAAGTGAATACATTTTAATTCATAATATTCTTACAACTATATTTTTTTAGAAAAATCACTTACTAAATAAGTTTAATATAACCAAAATATAAATTTAAAATAACAACTTCATAATTTAATTAGGAACATTATTGTTTTATTTAGTTATTAAATATACTTATTAAATTGTGTGAAATTTTATTTTGTGATATTTTGGTTTTTTAGTGAGAAGTGATAATTCATAATACTCTCACAAATATTTTCATATTTATTTAGAAAAATTACTTATAATCAAAATTTAATAAAACAAATTATAAATTTAAGTTGAGAATGTTATATTACAATTAGCCACATTAGTATAATTTTCTTATTATAAAGTTGTTGTAATATTGTTTAACTTTCCCATTCCATTTAATATTTGCAATAAAAGTTTTAAATGAAATATAATAATATATATATATATATATATATATATATACCTTTTCCACAATTTTACGTATATATCACATTCGATAAGCTCATAATTCTCAAACAATCAGCAAGCTTATAGGTAAAAAAAAAATCAGCTAATTCAGTCAACTTTATTTATCTATTCAACCAGATTCGGATGCAATAAACTCGTGTTTTTAAACGGGCGCTTAATAACAAGATGAATAAACAATACACTGATATAGCTACTATCCATACACTGGACATACAATACACATGCACCTGTCAATAGCTCCACCAAATTAAATAAAAGCAATTGAATGCGAAATTGGAAAATGTACAGACCGTGATGAACCCTAAAGTATGGGCTATTCTTTGCACTTTCCAAACGAACTGCCATATTATCCTAAATGACAGGACAGCCATGGGCACCGCTTGCAGCTGAACACGATGCCAAGTCGCAGCCATCGGTATGATTACCCCACCAGCTAAGCGAGATCCCCTCGTACTCTAAGCACAGGTACACCGCCACCGCCATGAATGCAACTCCGGCATCGAGTGCGCCGGAGAGCAAGTAATTGTGCCGCTTCCACCACCCCGGTGCATATCTGTACACCACGAATCCCGACATGAATGCCACGAATATCCATGACGTGTAGTTTATTGCAGTGGCAGGCGGCATTTCTCTTGTTGCTCCGATCAGAATCGGCATGTTGATAAGCCGAATCCAATGCTGGTTGGGGAAGGCCTTGGTTGCGGTCCAGACGAAGACAGGGGCAATAGCTCCTCCGATGAAGAACCAGTTAATTGCGCCGTAGACGCCCTCGTCGCCGAAGATCCTGCGTGGTCCGATTAATCCCCAGATGACGGAGGCGTCGTAGAAAACGGTATCTGTTGGGCACGTCCAGACGCTGGAGGACTTCGTGCAGATGTCGTCGACGGTTTCCATTAGCCACCACGCTGTCCCTAAGTACACTACCGAGGCTATTAGAGTCCCCACGATCTGTTCATAGGCAAAATAAAAGGTCAAATTGGAGGTAATGGAGGTTCTTGTTTTGCTGGTTAGGTGTTGGTGAAAATGTCTGAATAAGGGAAACTTTGCTATGAGATACTGCGTGCAGTCAAGGTGTTTGTTTAAATGTCTGAAACATAGTCGAAGGACTGCTTGAGTGCTTGTGATTTGCTAACCGCTGGTTAGATGTTTCTGAAATTGTGTGAATTAAAGAATGGTTTGTGACACTATAGTGTCCATGATAGCTATCATTTCCAAATTGAAACTAATGCAGTGGTGGCTTGTGGTTGGTTTGCTTGCACGTTAGGTGGTTGTGAAAATGTCTGAAATGGTTAGTGCCTTACTGGTCATGGTGTTGGCATTTCTCAACTACGGTAAGGGGCAAGATGGTTAAAACATAAAATGTGAGTTATTTGAATCTGAAATTTTTCTGAATGACAGAATGGTCAATGATAAGATAGTGTTCATGATAGATGTCATTCATACTCGAGTTACAGGTGGGTTGTTTCGGACTCACCTGTGCCATGAACATGGTTCTAGGAGGGATTTTCATGTAGTGTCCGAGCTTGAAATCTTGTAGGAAGTTGATAGCCTGCTTCATGCTAATATATCCATAGACCTTGAAGCACATGTTGGCTACCGGATATCCTGGGTAGATGTAACCAATTACATACTCTGTAATGATGTTTAACCCTGGTCTCTATTATTTTTCACAATCCATGAAAAAACACCGTAGTCAGAAATGGTATGATACTAGGAGCTTGTGTTATGTTAGTTGAGTTTCAAAATAACCTGATTTGTGATGGCAGTGATGATCCCAATGGGAAGTGTGAAGACAAAGGCTATGGCACAAGCGAGCAAAACACCCCACCATGGCAATTGAAGCTGAGAATTGTAGTACTCGCAAGCAAAGATGGTGAATGCTATATTGGCAACTAGGATGACCCAAAACCACCATTCTGGTACTTCTCTATACCTTCTCATGAGCTTTGTATGTATGTCCACTTTCTTCTCTTTGAAGCTCACCTTACTCTGCTCCCATATTTCTCTGCACAGAACCACCAATCCGCCATAGTATATATAAGATTCATTCACTTGTCAAATTCAGTTAATTACCTGATACAGTTCCATTTGATTTCAGTACCTTCCATGAAATAGTATTACATGCACAATTGTAGCAGACAGTGCAGCAAAGCCGGCCCCATAAGTCATTGCGAAGAAGGTGCTGAGGTAAAGACGACCTTGTTTATGATAGCCGTCTTCATTAAGACGGAAATCAGAGTCCACAATTGCTGAGATATTGTAGACTGTACCTTTTGATGTGAAGAGGTCATCTGAGTATATGGGGAAGGTCTTGGCTTTGTAAACATCAAACCAGTAGCAAATTGGGGTTAAGACATACATGAAGAGTATAAACCCGACAGCCACGTTGGCAGTGGCAAACCACGGGCTTGCAAGAGGGCTGTTGAGGTAAGCTGATATCATGGACCAGTCCAAACCAACAGCTGCAATCCCGAGACCTTTTAACCCCGAACCAAGCTGGTTGGCAAGAACTGATGTGGGAAATACCCAACAGATCCAGGAAAGGGAAACTAACGTCTGAAAGAGGTAGCCAGGGAAGACATAGTAGGTAAAGCTACATACAAAGGCAATGAGGAAGAACTGGATCCGTGTAAGTCCTCCTTTTCGCCTTTCTTCCTTCTCATGCAGTGCTCTGTGAATTGCCACGAAGAGTTTGAGGGCCCGTTTGGTTTAACTCCGAAAACGAAACGGAATGGAAACGAATTTAATTGATATGCATACCCTTGTTCATGAAATTTTTTGGGAATCATTCCTTATTGTTTAAGTACAAGGGTACACGCATGGACTGGATACATTTCTATTCCGTTTCCGGAGTTACAACCAAACGAGGACCGAGTATGTTGAAATACTATTCACGTTTACTATTAAGTCTATAAGATAATCTTTACTATCTGATTTTTTTCCTTTGAAACATTTTTTTTTCTTTTCATTAGATTCCAACCAAATGAAGCCTAAATCACAGCCAGGTTCATAATTTAAAATACTGTCGTTTTCCTAATAAATATCTGTGTACCTGAATAGAGAAACTTGAACCAGATTAGCTGGCCACCACATCTCCGCCGGTTCCACCAGATACCGCCGGAAAATTCCTGCCCATCCAAACCCCAACACCTAAACCCACACAAAATCAACTATTTCAATCACACACATACCTACCCTAAAGAAATAATAATCATTTCAAGTTTTGAACTCACCTGTGTAGTGATGCAAACAATCAAGGAAACAAAGAAGGTAATATGCTTCTTGTAGAACAGCTTCACAACTGAGACGATGTGAATAGAGTAGACAGAGCCAGCCCCAGCGTTGGCAAAGATGGTGATAAGAACATGCTCCTTGACATTGAAGGGGCCCGGGTTGAGGCTGAACTCGAAGCGGGTCCCCTTGAAGAAAACCCGGTCTGGGAGCTTGGATGCCATGAGCTGCCCCAGTGGAACCACTGCAATCTGGGCTGAGATGGCGGTTATGGTGAGTGGTTCTCTTCTATACCAGAAGAACTGATTAAGGAAAGAGAGGATAACGCAAGAGAGCGCGCCCAAGACCCACATACGGAAGGTCAACACCGGCAAGGTGTAGTCATCTGTTGTGGGAACTGTCAAGGCTACTTGCTTCACAGGGGAGTTCTCTTCTTCCTCTTGAATCTCTTCTTTTGGATTAGAATTAGATGATGGTGATTGACGGCTATGATCATCATCTTGTTTGGTCTGGTGTACTGCAAGAGATGGGTGAGGATCATCAGATTAGCAGAGGGTGCATATGAAGAGGAAAACAGGAGACTTACACAAGGGGGATCTAATTTCCTGTGATGATTCTTCCATGTTTTGTGTGGTTGAATTTTATAAAATCATAGGAAAAGTGTATATTTAGTGTGATTTTCAACTGCAAGAAAGGTGAAGCATGTTGAGAGATTCACTGAAAAGATTCTGATAGAGTATATGTGGAGAAAGGGTAGTATTTGTTTTTTCTTCATTACTGACCTTACTCATCATCGACGATGGATGATTAGCGTAAATTTTCAAGGTCAGCATTTACTGGTCAATTCTAATTTTATTGGTGACTCACATCCACCTAATAATCTAATATAGCCAATATAAAATTAGATTAAAAAAATACAGAATTGATTACTTTGTGTGATTCATTTATATTTCAGGGATATATCGGACATACATATTTAATAAGATTCTCTTTTGTGTGTGATTATTGTATTTGAAAAGACAAATTTTAATCTCATAAAAAGACAAATAATGTATTACCCGCACCTTCTTCCAGGTTGAATTTTAATAAATTATACTACCTCCGATCAAAAATAATTTTCATTTTAGCCTTTGACACAATTTTTAAAAAAAATATTAAATAACATAAATTTTGTAAAATTTTTCTAAATCTTATCACTTATTTAATATTCAACCTTCTTTTAAACCAATAAGAAAGATTTTAGAACTAAAATTAATTATTTACACCAAATTTCAAGAACATTTTTTTATAATTATTGTTCATTTATTGGCCTAGAAAACTTAAAACGACAGATAATTTTGATCAAGTTTCTAATGCTAAAACGACACTTATTTTTTATCGGAGGGCGTAATATTTATAATAAATGTCCATAATCACACATCTCTTGTTTGATGAAGACAACCTCCTATTTGAACAAGCTACTGAATGCGAACCCATTCTCCAGGTTATTAGCACTTTTGAAAACGCTTCAGGACCACGTATCAATTTAGCAAAGTCATTAATTTGCTTTAGCCGAAATGCCCTTGATGGGGATCAACATACTATCTCTACAATTGCTCTTGATGAACAAACTAGCATTAGCCTTCTATGAGAAGGGTTATGTAGAATGGCTCAATCCCATGGTGATTCTCTGTTGAATAACTCCAGCTTGCCTGATATTGGGAGGCTCACTTATCATCCAGGATCAGAGGCGGAGCTAGGGGGTGGGATGACTAGGTAGTGGCCCACCCCAACAAAAAAATATTTTAATATATGACCCATTTTTTCAATTAACTAGAAATTAATAATAAAAAAAACTTTAAATACCGGATCTGATATTTACTTCATGGATGTCCATCTTTTTGTTTCACGACAATGATAACGGTAATTAAGTTTTAGATAGTTATTTACGAAGTATTAGTTAATATATTTACATTTTATATATTCACCTAAAATGTAGGTTAGTTTAGTAGAGCTAAACTATACTAAATTACGTACATATGTAGTAAGTGGTAAAATTCCGCCCACCCATCGAAAATTTCTGGCTCCGCCCCTATCCAGGATGGACAAAACCTACAGTGGGTTTTGTTAAATTGAATGTTAATGCACCTAGCAGGTCAAATTTTTTTAAAAATTATTAGGTCAATATGACATCAAGATTGCAGATTATTAACTCTAACCTACAATAATCTATGTATGTTCATCCTTGCATATCTTTCAAAAAAGTTTTTAAAAATATTAGGTCAATATGACATCAAGATTTCCTAATTGATGATTAGTTGGTAGTAATTACACATTTTTTATCGGTTTGGAAATAAAGATAAACATCTCAATTCCTTATTAATAAGAGATAAAATAATTACATAATGATCAATAAAAAAAGTATTGAACAAGTACTTATTGAGTTTTTTTTTAGAGAAAAGGGTTAGTAGGCTAATAATGAAGTAATGTAGATTAACTAGTCTATTATGTAACATTAGTGATAAAGTAGGCCCCTAGTAATTTTCAGATAAAGATAAATTCCAAAAAAAATTGATACCCTTGCACAAATTAAAAAGATGTTGTTGTGATAGTTTATTATATAAATAAGGATATTTAATGTGGTCCCCTACAAATCAGGAAGCTGTTAGAAGAGATAATTTCATTCTTTTTGAACGTGATCCCAGAATCACGACATTTCCATTTTCTTCAGCCATAACCACCATTTCTACACAGGAAATCGCCTAATGTCGTCAACAATTTCCCTATTTATGTGCGATTTTTGGTGATTTATATTCGTTTTGATGATCTGTTTGTTAAATCGTTATTATTGTGTGATAATCAACATTCGATTTGTCGATCTGTAGATCCAATCGTTTATTTTGTGCGATTTACAACATTTTTGGGACGAAGAACTCGATCTGTATATCCAATTGTTTTGAGACATTTTTTTCTCGGTCTGTAAGATATGTACGTTCAATCGTTTAATCGGTGGTCATTTTGCACATTTTGTTGCTTCAAATGTAGTTGGCAATGTAAGTTGAAGCAACTGTCGTTGAGAAGGTATTGTGATATCTCTGTGTAATTTATGTATCTGGTTAATATTATGTAGTTCGTAAATTTATGTGGAGGTGATTTTTTATGTACTGAGTGTCAATAATGCTTAAGGTGACGAACATAATTTTATGTGTGTATGTGTACATAAGTTCGGTTTATGTTTATGTTTATGTTGAAAATATTTTGTACATAGTGAGATTAAGTGCGAAAAACTTATGTCGACGTACTTGATTGTACATAATTGTTGGCAATATAAATGTGATTTATGTTTGTGTGATTAAAATATGTATGTCGATAAGATTACGTAGATAATGTGAAAAGTGTGAAATACTCACACATTACATAAGTTATGTAATGTGTGAGTTATGTAGTATAGAATTTTATGTGGGTTTGAATTTTTTATGTATTATTTGACAAGTTTGATTTAGTATAGAATTCTATGTATATGGGTACATAATGAAGGTTTATGTAATTGTTGGTAATATTGTGTACAGAGCGTGAGGAAAATATTGACATACGAAATAATTTGATGTACATAAATGTTGCTTTGAATCTGTTAAAGGATTATGTACGTGATCAATTTATTATTATGTACATACTAAAGTATTTATTTGCACTTTCTAGGAATAGTTATTTGTACATTATTATTATGTACACACAATATGATGTTATTTAACGCATATATAATATATATATATATATATATATATATATATATATATATATATATATATATATATATATATATATATATATATATATTATGTAACCTTTTTTGTAGGAATCATGGGGGTGGTGTTTGTGACAATTTATTTTGGCGGACGTTGGAAATTTGATAAAGGTGTGTGGAGCTACATTGAAGTACAGTCAAGTAAGCCGTTGTTGCTATCAGTTGAATGCACATTTGATGTGTTAAGGAAAAAGATTGCGTTGCTATTTGGAATATGTCTAACACAGTTTGATTTATGCTTGTCGTACAAGAATCTTTTCAATGAGGGTCTCAACCATATGATGTTAACACAAATGATGATTTGGGTACACATAAATGGTCTCCCACAATTTAGTTGGAGTGTCCCTTTATGTGTGAACAAGGTAGCATTGCATACGAGTGTGGGAGGGATTTCAACCGAACTACATGGTGAGAAAGCTGCAATGAAAGGTGGAACACAATATTCATGACATATATTAAATTAGTAAGTACAAAATGAGGTAGCGGATTTAGAACTTGATTTATGTACAACATGTTCTAGTGTGATTGTAAGCGAGTCTGTAGAATATACAAACAATAATGCGCTTGCAATAGTTCCACATTTAAATAGTTATGTATCATCAGGGGGCGATTTGCACCTACAAGTTGGGAAGATATATCATTCGAAGACTGAAGTTAAGAACGCATTGTGTCTTCATTCAATTTCTGAATGTTCACAATACAAGATAGTAAAGTCAAAAATGAAGGCAGTCATTGTTAGATGGGTAGATGAAGATTGTCAGTGGAGGGTGCGCTTTTCAATGCTCGGTCAATCAACATACTTCACCACAACAAAGTATGTTCAGACACACACATGCTCGTTTCATTTACGGCGGGCAGAAAATAGGAGAGCTTCATATCACGTAATAGCTGATAAGGTTAAGACAATGTAAGTTGCATGTATTTTTTGGTCTAAATTTATGTATTTGCTGATGCGTGTAAATTATATGTTATGTATCATACTTTTATTGATGATCAAGTTTATGTAGGTACGGTAATTCAAAGAAATTACCTTCGGTGCATCAGATCATCATTGTAATGAAGAATTTTACATCGAATTGACGCTAGCTATTGGAAGTGTTGGAAAGCTCAAGAGACCGTGAAGGACATGATTAGAGGTACATTGGAGGACAATTACAACACAATTCCGGCATATTTATTTATGTTGGTGGAGGTGAATGAAGGAACGATTGTGGACATCGTACACGACGATGAGAGTAGGTTCAAATATGTTTTTCTATCGTTCGGACCGTCCGTTCGGAGTTTGTGTGTGATGAGAAATGTACATAATATAAGAAAACCTGATTTTTGTTTATATTTTGCATTGTAGATTCTGTTACATAATGTTGGATGCATTTGTTTTCGTACATATATTCATGTTCATTTTTTATGCATAAGTTGGTTTGTGAACACGTCTACGGTTTATGTAGGTAATCGATGCATGTCACTGCACAAGATGCAAATCAACAAATATACCCCGTTGCTTTTGGAATTGTTGATAGTGAAAATGATGCATCTTGCAATTTCTTTTTCAAGAATATGAGACGTGTCGTAACGGACATCAAAGAGCTTGTGTTTGTGTTCGATCGACATGCATCGATTAAGAAGGGTATAACATCGAATTACCAACTAGCATTCCATGGGTACTGTATTTGGCATCTAAAAGATAATCTAAGGAAGAGGACAAGATCAAATAGGATCCTACAAATGTTCATTGATGCGGCAACGAGGCATAAAAACAACGATTGCATTGAAATATTACATAGGATATCGGAGGTACAGAAGCATGTAAATTATGTACTTTATAACTTATGTTATGATGATTACTGTTCGCTCCAAATGGTGTGTACAAGCTTTAAATTTATAACCCTAGATGTATGCCTAAAACAAGGATGCGAACCCGCAGTGTACGGGTCAATCGTAGTAAAAGCAAGAATTCCGGGGTGTCGATCTCAAGGACTTAGGTAAAACAAAACCAATATAGGTAATCAATGCAACTAATAACCACAAAAGAGATTAAAGCAATCAAAGATGATAAAAAGTCAAATAAAGGAAATATGCAATTCTAGGATTAAAGCATCTAGTTGTGATTCCAACTCCAGATCTCAAGATAAGCAGACAAAGCTGAGGTTTTGCAAAGGAAAGGTGTTTCTAAAGTGGAATAGATCACCGGGTAAGTCTCACTACTCACTAAGATGGGATAAAGGCACACCCAAACCCCAATAAAGGATAAACCTTTATTACCCACACTTATGATCTTTGGTAAACAAACAAAGGAATTATCGGGTAAGTCTCATCCTAAGCTTGCATTGAACCAGGAAAGGTGTAAAAAGAATAGGATTTGGCAAACTCTAACATTTAACTCTCAGTTACGGATCAGAAAGGTCACCTCGGTCAAACGAATTCCACCCCGGCCGAGATGTTCATCGACTGAACGAGATGTTCTAGGGTTAAGGATAAAGACTCGAACTGGGATTTACGATTATTCTATCATTGTTTTTCCCACAACCTTCAGTCAATCACCCTAGAACCACACAAAAAAATTAGCCACTCATCATCATGAAAGCAATAATCAAATATATGGGAAAAAAGTGAATAATCGAACACAAAAACCTTAATAAAAAGGCTTCAATAACTGAATCAATTATCAAACAAACAAGCGTTCCTTTGATCACAATCCAACAAGACAAATCAACAAAAGAAGGGAATCTAAGAGAATCTTACAAAATCCTTCATAAAAGCTATAAAAGCTATCAACTTCCTTCCTTCAATCTTTCTTCAATCTTCCAAAATCCCTCCCAACTGCTGGATGCTCTCAGCCCTCTAAGCATGGTTGAACTTGTGGAAAATCCAACCCTTTATATAGGAAAATTATCCTCCAAAGATAAAATATCTTGAAAAGATATTTTCCTAATAAAATATATCTATCTCTCATAAATAAATCCCTAAAATATATGATCTTCCTTCCAGAAATCCAGCCTAAAAATATAAGATCTCTCATTCCAAAAATAAAAGATCTCAGCCAAGAATAAAATATATCTCGCCGCGTCCAAGGTGTTCGCCTCGGTCGGGACGTTCCTTTGGATCACCTCGGTCGAGATGGTACTGTAGCTGACCGAGGTGGCTCTAAACTAAATGTGAAATCTCTTAAATCTGGTCCAAAGTAAATCTTTAATCCATTTTCATGCTTCCTGGATTCTTCCTTAAGCTCCTAAATGTAGCTCCAATGACTCCTTAGCTCCTTTAGCTCCATTTTGATGCAAAACGTGACATTTTACCTACGATTACAACGAAACTTGGTGTAGTCCTCGATTTCCACAAAGTTAGATGAAACGACAATATAATTACATAATATACATCCAAACATGCAGATTAATGAAGATAAAACGTCTAAACAAGTCCCAAAATATAGACTATAATTCATGCTATCAATTACCTTATACATGATTTATGTATGTTTAGGAGAAACCGAATGTGGGAGAATTACTGAATGAAATTGGTATTTCAACATGGGCACGATCTTTGTCACCTTCAAAAAGATACAAAATAATGACTAGTAACAACGCAGAGTGTGTAAATGCATTGATGAAAGAAGGTAGAGAGTACCCTGTCATGACAATGTTGGATGAAATAAGACAATTTATGACACGATGGTTTACTGAACGGCGTCAAAAGTCCAAAACTTATGTAGAGGTATCGACTCCTAATAAGATTGAGACAATTATTCATAAGCAATTTGATACGTGTGGGATGTACTTTGTGTGCGTCCTTGATGCAAACAAACTGGAGTTTGAAGTAAAAATGTGTGAAGAGCACGTGATTGTTTGTTTGGAGAATTAAACTTGTACATGTAAAGAGTTTGATAGTGAAGAAATACCATGCATACATGTCGTTGCAGCTGCAAAAGGTGTGGTAGAATGCCAAAAGTCAGATTCCGTTCGACGTGGGAACAAAGCAGCAATAGGAAATGCAGTTGTTGCGGCTGCAGCGGGCACACGAAGAGGACTTGTCAGAATCAACCAAAATAGAGTTTATGTTTATGTAGAACAACTAGTTTTGACTAACATTGCTTTACATCGTTGTTTGTTTAACACATTTGGTGGATATTACCGTAGTTGCGTTTTGCATATATTGTCAACTAAAACCTGGCTTATCATACTTAACGGTACATGATTGAACTAGTTAACTGAACTACATAGTTACCATATTTGCGTTATTTATAATGTTACATATTTAAGTTACATAGGTACATAACGTCACAGAGGTTGGAGAGTACTATGTATATTGATGCTGCTACATATGCTTGTACACATACAGACACTTATGTATATGCAAAAGTATTATGTTGGCACTAAAATAAAAGAAACAGTGCATAGTGTATCACTACATAATTATGTTCGAACTAAATAAATACATAATATTAGTACTTGTGCATAAAGGCTTGGTTATAATATTGTTTATTGTGTACTCAAATATTAGAACGTTTGTAATTAACTATATCAAACATTGCATAAAGTCTAAGGCAACAAGTATGTTCATAATATATGTCTACATAGCAAACACAAGCCCTGCATAAAGTGACAGTACATAAAAGTCTGGCTACATAAGTATTTTCTGAAAATGTTGGTGCATAATAAAATCAACAATTCATATTGTTTGAACACAATCACATTTCTTCGAACCATTTCTTCCAATCTCTTGTAAACACAGCATTTGCAAACTGCTCCCTAACCGCTTGAACGACTTTATCATCGATGTCGCTGAAATCCTTCCTACCAGATGCAAGATATTGAATGTATTTCAACGTGTATATTCCACAGCTCCCCCTACATTGCAAATAGAGAAAATAAAATCAGTTTATGTTTTGTTTTGGTTAACACAAAAAAAATCTGACACAAACTTAATTAGCAAAATAGTGTACATACCCATCAACATTTGTGTTTAAATCATTTTTCCTGATCACTTTCAAAAGAATTTTGAGCTTCTCTTCCAGTCTAGCATGCTTACCATGGACCCTCATAACTTGTGGGAACATAACAACAAGGGGTTCGATAAGGTTCTGTAATTTGTCCTCCTTTATGTACATTACTTGTGCGTCGCACATATAAATGCACCAGTCAATAAGGTTTATTTCCAATGCTACCCAGTGAGTGTCGAGAAGGTTAAATGGGGAGTAAATGATGTCGACATCGTACAGTGGTTTGTGGAACATTTGTGGAGCATCGCCGGTGATGACTTCAAACATACTTTCCTTGAAGTTTGGCTTCTCATTCTTGATGTCCACGAAATTTGCAAATGTAGTACAGTTGTAAGCTCGAGTCCATCCGGTTGGTAGTACAGCGATGCGTCCATATGTTTCTGGATTTTCACAGATGCTCTTACGGATATGCATAATCAACTCGTCAATTACCTCTTTTACATTGAAATCACATGACAATATTATTTAATTGACATAAACAGATATGTACATAAGTTCAGTGTATGATACAAACCTCATCTTTAATCCAACCGCCAAGCTTAATAATAGCTTGAATTGTGTCCTTGAATATGTTCTTTATGAAACCCCTTACTGACTCATTCCCATCTTTATTCTTTACCCAATTGTATAGGGTTTGTCGCTCTTTTGATATTAGCATACCCATGTGTGATTCTTTATGTAGCTTGACATTTTTTCGGAAGGGTGTACGCTTGTATTTATTTTCTTTGGGCATCCTTAAACCCACCTTCCTTTCCGGCACATGTGTTTCATAATTCTGTACATAAATATATATCTTGTGTTAATACATAAACATTAACAAATATCATTTGCACATAAATTAGTAAATGCACACAATTTTCTACATAATTTGCAATTCTAAAAACTACATACAGTTCATATACATGTACATTATATACTACGTAACATAACAGATACATAATCCTTAAGTTTATGTGTCGATCACTGGAATTGTACATAAAGCTGATAGTTTTCGATAAATCTATCATACTTGACTGGATTCACCACCCAATTCCTCTACCATTGCATCGTCCATGACATATTTGGTAGGAATTTGATCGACATCAACTGTTTGATGATGACTTTTCGTTGGGTGAGATTGATGAACTTCTACTGAGGCATATTGTTTCATAGCATCATTTACACAACTCTTTATGTGCTTCTCATTTCTCTTGCTGGACATATACACAGTTTTGTCTAACTGCTCGTACAGAGTACCTAGGTCTCTTACATACGTCGTTAGATCAGCAATCAACATGCCTTGTTTATCCACTGTTTCGCACAAATTACTCTGTGCTTTTTGCATTGTATCGACTCTTTCAACAAGAATATCTTGTCCCTTCTACAGTGCATCCATCTTTGCCATCAACACTTGAACCGTGATGGTTGTGCTTGTTCAAATTGAAGGCTGTTTATTATGAACAGACATAAGGTACACCATATTTATGAACATACATAAGATAGTTATTGTACATAAAACTGCATTTATTTTACTTACTTAGTTGTGTCGTGTGGCACAGGGATGGACTTCTTTGGAGCAGAAGTATTAACATTATCTCGGTTCTCTGTATGTGGCTCTGAAGGGATATGCTCTGTATTGAATGGTGGTGGTGAATCCTTGGCCTTATTAATGCGCTTGGATGATCTACATATGTGTTAAATGATACATAACATAATGTGTAAGTATGAATACATATAAATTGATGTCATTTGTTTATATAAATTAGTTTAACCTTGTTGGTTCTAAAGTTGGCCTGAGATCTTCCTTTTTCCTCTTTCCTGTGCTTTTGGATGTAGAACTATATGTGTATATATGAAGTATTATATTTCCTTATACTACATAAATCTAATCAATACATATAAATTGATGTAATATATGTACATATAACTAAATTTAACCTTTTGGCTTCTGGATTGGGTATGACATCTTCCTGTTTCCTCTTACCTAAACTTTTGGATGCACTACTAGATGGTTTATCAGCCTGAACCTTTCCTGTTTAACATAATCAACAACACATCAATATAATGTTTGAGGTAGTACATAAATGTCTATTATATGTCATTCAATTTACATAACATGAAAACCAATGGTTACTACATACCAATATCTTTTGGTGGGTGCACAAAGTCATCTTTATCATCCTTGTCATCGTTAATTTTGCAAATGACAACATTCTCAATACTAGGCCTACATAATAACACAAACATGGTATACATTATATATCACTATGGGGACAACCTAAACTCTTGCTCCTTTGCATGATAAATTAAAGACCTAGTCACTATAGGGACAACCATATCAAATCCAATACCAAATAGTGCATCAATCATGTCATCATCACCCTCCATATACCAGCTTGAAGAGTTTCAACAAACATGGTATACTTTAATATACTCTTTTTGAAGAGTTTTAGCAATACCCTTTAGCTCATTATAACTAGGGTATAGCTTGCTATTATAAATAGGGTATAGCTAAACTCTTGCTCCTTTGCATGATAAATTAAAGGCCTAGTCACTAGGCCTACATAATAACACAAACATGGTATACATTAATCTCCTCTTTTTGAAGAGTTTCAACAATACCCTTTAGCTCATTATAACTAGGGTATAGCTTGCCACCCTTCTCAGATTTGGATACATATCTGAGGCATGAAGGGGTTGCTTCTGCATTCAAAATAGTTGCAAAATGCTTTGCAAATTTTGGGATGGAATTGAACACAAGTATCTACAAAAATTACAAAAATACCAAAAATGAAAACTATAATTAATCAACCCAAATTGTTCATTCCACATATGTATACATAACAGTGAGTACATTGATGTTGAAACTCTAGCTAATAAATACATAATTCATTATACATAATGATGTAATACAATTACTATAATACAATGAGTACATGGGCATGAAATCAATAAAACAATATCCAGTAAATAATAATTTGCACATAAGCATGCCACATGTTTAGTACATCTCGGTAATATGTATAAAATCAGTACATATACATAAGCATGTTATACATAAGCATGTTAACCAGGAAGTACATAACAGTAAATAAATAGTCCTCAACCGATGGAAAAATTAGAACATATACATTACCTGTAATGCCAAAGGGAATCCACCAATTTGGTATCCACCACTGTTTCTCTCCTTACCAGCATAGCACGATTGAAAAGGATCTCCTCGTTATGGTGTAAGCAAAACGACCCCATGGAAATTTGTTGAACAATTCCATGTCACTTAGGAGATTTATCGCATGTTGTGTTATCAACATCTTTCCATTTTTTGATGCTAAAACACCTTCAATAAACAAAATGAGTGTCATTTTGTACTTGTTGGGAGACTCCTTGGGTTCATCCTTGAAGATCTGCTCCAAGTCATCATTTGAGCATCTTTCAATCCCAATTACATCTCGCATGTCAACATCCTCCATTTCTTCTCCGGATGAGCCAAATTCAGAAGAATTTGGGAGTCCAGTAATCTCGCAAAACTCCATAACACTAAACCTCAAAAGAACGTTGTTAACTACAAACCACATTGAATAGTGTCTTCTCGTCTTGACCTTCCTCATTAGCCTGAAATGTATTAGCTGATTGAACATTTTTATTTTTGTGCTCATCTCCAATAGATGACCAAAACTTGACGCCTTAAATCTGTTTTTGTCAGCTATGGATAATTCATCCAAAATCATAGGGATGAGAGGAAACCTCATATAACTATTAATTCTGGCATTTATTGATTTCTTTGTCTCTTACCATTTGTAGGTGAACTGCATAAACATAAAATGGAAAATGCGTTTATGGTTATGATCAACAAATGTACAATATGTAGTGCTCATTTAAATTTACTAACCTTTATATGCGGGTTATCGGAGTTGATAAGTCTGTTGACATCTTGGGTGCAAGACCCTCCCATCTCTCTACGCTAAAATGTACATAAGGTAAAAAACTTCACTATGAATTCCTAAACTAATACTATGTACATCATATTTGTATATAAATTAGAAAATAAATGATATGAATATAGAAATGTAATCATAAACTATTCAGATTAGTAATGATATAACATAATAGTGACTAAATATTAAATTATGTACATAATCAACACTTAATTTATGTTTTTATGTGCTTAACTATACTGTTACATAAGTCCTGTGAGTAATATAACAATTTGATTTCAAATATTCACTTTTTTAATGCGACGTGCTTGAGCTTCATCTCTTTGTTCCTTCGTTTGATTTTTGACAGCCATTTGTTTGGTTCTAACCATTTTGTTCTTCAATGACATAGTAAATAGAAAAAATTCTCAGTCAATTTCTGGCTAAATACTAGATTACATAATTGTATCTGTATGTATTGAATAACCTACATAATATTATGCACATAATAGCTACATAAACATTGCAACAAAAAAAAACATTGTACATGACTTGCAGTGGGTATATAATACAAATTCAAACATAATTATGGCAACCATAACTTGAGTCAGTCAAAAAATTGGAACATAAACTTAAAACAGACGACTATACTCAGTTCATAAGAAATTAAGTACATAGTCTTCAAACATAAACTGAGTCATTCTGTAATTATATACATAGTCTTCAAACATGAACTTATTCATTATGTGATACATGAGATACATAAATGGTTGATTCATACTGTAATTGGATACATAAACTGTGATACAAACTGTATATAAAAAAATCAAACATATCAAATTAAGTACATAATCTTTAAAGATAAACTGAGACATTTTGTAATTATGTACAAAACTGTGATACATGAGATACATAATCTAATATACAACAGTTTGTCATCCTCTATTTATGTACATAAATCTGATCCATTCTATAATTAGGTACATAAAATGGTATACATACATAAATCATACAATATTGAAGTTATAGAACATACATTTACATAAATTAGACCATCGACCACATATATAACACAGTTTTTTGAGGAAATATCAGTACATAGACTTCTTCTTCATTTAAAACACATGCAAAACATAAATTATGTGCATAATCTTGCATCACAGTTAATTCGTATACATAAATTTCACAGAAATGGCTAATTTCCAAATGAAGTTTCATAACAGCCTAAAACAGATATGTTATTCTTTGTCTAGTCGGATTCCAAAACCTAATCGATATACATGACAAAATCATGCTTCATAAGACCATGCAAGGCAACGAAATTGAAAGGCCATGTAGTTACAGATCAACAATGGCGGTTTTTAGTATGGATTTTAGGGAAAAAGTTCGTCAACTGTTTTCGGTTTGAAGCAAAACCATAGCCATTAAAATGGTATAATGTTCAGAGAATTTGGAAAACTTACATGGAATGCTTGTTGTTACACAAATAATAGATCATATGGAGGTTGAAGACGACGATGTCGAAGATCACGATTTGAAGATGGAAGTTCCGACTGGAGATTCTCACGATACAACCGCGCTCTTTTTTCGGATGGAAATTTAGTAAAGAAGATGAACCGTCTATCCCGTATCTCAGTAAATATTCAGTTGCCGTTTTTTATTTTATTATCCTTTAAATTTTAGGCAGTTATTAGACACTATTACTAATTTGCCCTTAAATAGCTACATTATTACTGCTGATTTATAATTTAATTTTGTTTTATTTTAGGGAGAAAATTAGAGGGGCCTATTTTGTATCATGGGTACAAAAGGGCTCTTCTACACTAATTTTCTCTTTTTTTTTGGTATAAAGGAGTGTACTCCTCCACGCTATGAGGCGTTTTATTAAAGAATCAACGCAAAACTACAAACGAGTCATCCGAGGGAGGCTAACTCCCCGAAGATCATCCAACAAAATAGCTAAAATGCAAGACGGAGGAGAAGAGAGTCTATGAAACTCCAACATCACAAGAAAAAGAAAAGTTAGCAAGCGAGTTCGTTGCCCTATTGCCTTACCGGAAAGCGTGGCCGAGATCAATAGACCAATCTCGGTTGAAAAAGCCTTGACACCTTAAAACCAGACTCGGTAATGGGTGTGAGGGACATACCCCTTTCTTGATAAAGTCCACCACAATCGTCGAGTCGACCTCCAAACAAACCCTACGGAAGCCCATCTCCTAGGCAAGGTCAACCCATGTATAACACCCCATAACTCCGCTGCCGGGACTGTGGTAGAACCGAGATAAATAGCCACCCTTATAGCCAGTCACCACCGTCGTCTATAATAACTGCTCCCGCCGATGACCTTCCCTCCAGCCCTCTTCGGGCTCCATCGGTGTTAACATTCACCCAACCTTCCTTTGGTTTGGACCAGCTAACCAATCTCTCCGCCTTGTATGGCAAAGACAAACCTACAGGCTTGGATACCTCAACAACATTCTCCGCAAATCTTTCCTCTAAGAACCTCCCCTTATCTCTAGCCATCTCCTTCCCCGTAAAGATTGTACCATTATACCACTTCCAATGCCACAACACCGTGCATGCAAACTTAGCATCCCAGCCCTTAGCAATAGGCAGACCATCCTCAAGCTCAGATTAGCAGAAAGCTAGTCGTCCCAATCGAGGCTGAAGAAAATTAGTCTGTAGGACTGGGGGACAAAGTTTGTCCAGGCCCTCACAACCCATGGACAACCCCTAAGGACATGGAGCAGAGTTTCTTCAACGTTCGGGCAACAATAGCAATGAGGGGCAGTAGACATGTGGCGTCGACATCGCTCGGAATTCGTCAGGGGGAACACCCCAAGCGAGTAACCACATAAAGAGCCTATTTCGCTCCGTAACGTGAAGCTTCTATACTCGAGAGAAGAGATCCGTACGTACCTGGACCTAAGCACGATTCTTCTTCAACCAACAGTAAGCAAAAGCCGACGTAAATCTCCCATCTTTGGACCCCAACCATTTGATTGAGTTTTGGTATATGGATTGAACAAATCTGAAATGAAATTAATTATAACCATTTTTAATTTTTAATTAGAAATTAAATCTTAAAATAAAAATTATTTTAACTAATTTGGAATTTAATTTATCGATTTTGTTTTAAAAAAAAGTTATGTTAATTGTTGTTTTAGGCTTAAAATTAATGAATTAAGATTCAACGGTAATTTATATGTAACACTCCAAATTCTCAGAACTTGCGTGGTTAGGACCTCACAATGGTCCCGACCTTAGTTTGACAACAACTTTACCAGGATCTTGCAACAAGACACAAATGTATTTAAATTATTTGAAAACGTTAGATAATATTTACATGAATGTTATGCATCAGCCTTACAAGACAGTGATAAATATACAACGCATGTGAAAAAACTGAAGATGCCCCCGTCCCTATTTAAATGAGTACATGGACCCGGCTGATCATCCGCTCCAAATCTCTCTACAACTGCCCAAAATTGTGAAGAACTAACAACACGGATAAACCGTTAGCTAACATTCTAAGCATAGAATAAAGGTAAAACACATAAACACATAAAGAATACAAACACACACAACATGCAAACACTCAAGTCCGTTTATTATCTTTATTTACGTTATTCCTTACTAGTTCAACTTTCGGTTTGTGACACAAGAATCTCCCCGAAACTCGCCTCTATCCCCGTTTACCAACAAGGAATGATACTGATGCATCCGACCGTCTACCTACCTGAGCTAGTCGTAGAGAACCTTCTAGCTCTCGCAAGAACTAGACAGTGATGTCACCGCCCATTATCATACACTTGGGCCAATATATATATATATATATATATATATATATATATATATATATATATATATATATATATGTCGTCATATTCTGGTTTCGTTGTTTTAACATAACTAACACACACCACCAATACACAACATGCTAATACGAAGAAGCTAGCTAAGTAAGTCCGTGGACTTATCTGAACCAGGTCAAGTCCCGTCAACCCAAGCACTTGATCCCGCTATCTCAACCGCCTGATCATAACATAAAGCTCATATCATTATACTATCCGACCTCTAGAAGTCGTAACTTCTAGGTTAACAATGTAAAACCGAGAAACCGCACTAAACCAACTCTTTTCTAAGAAAAGACGGTTTTACCCCTAGGATCCGAACTCTAAAGTTTCCTTAAGGTCTCAAGAACTTCTACTAGAAACCCAACCTATATATCTCACTCTCCAGAGGGAGGATCTACAGAGTTTGAAAGATGCTTGTCTTTCAAACTTACTATCTACTACTAAGGCTCAACTAACATACTACTACTAAATCCCAAAACATACAGAGACACCTCCTCACATGCCCAACCATGATTCCCTATGATATAATCCATAAAGATACACAATCCCAAACCATCTCCTAGAACACAAACTTTAAACCTAGAACAACTCTTCTAAAACTAAACTACACTATACCCAACTTCGGAAAATCACAAATCCGGATTAAACCAACGGATCGCTCTCAACTTTTATCACATGCTACTATGCATATCCATACACAACATATTCAAAATTCAAGTCCAACAGAGGTCAATAACCCATTCAAATCTATCTCACAAAACTGCAACACAAGTAGTTTTCCTCAATACTTAGACAAAATTCAGCACAATCTAACTGCTCAAGGTCTCTACTTTGGACACCATAACTCTTAAACTGTAACTCGGATTCCTATCAAATTTCAGTATGATCTGCTATGCAATATCAGCTATAACATATCCAAAAATCAGCAACAAATTAGGAGTCTAACTTACCCAAATTTGGACTCGAAGATGATTGCTCGTCACTTTATGAAAAATTAGAAAACACTTGCATCTAACTGCTTCTCTACAGATGATCTGAGCAGGTTTAGGAGACACAAAAAAGGTACTCGTTAGACCCGGAAAACATGGACGGAAGAGAAATGAAGAATGGGGTATAAGCTTACCCGATTCCGAGACTCGAAGGCACGGGGGAAGAAGGCACAAAGGTTGCTACTGAGCTTGCGGTTTGCATAGAAGGGGAGAGGCCAAGGTCCTTGATTAATCGAGGTTGCATCATCAGGAAGAAGAAGGCGGTCGCTGTCCTTGGAGGCGCACCGACAGCTCGAGTCCGCCGCACCAGCAACGCCTGAGGAGGCCGCAATCGCGGCTCACAAATCCGCTCTTGTGGTCTGGGTTTCTTCTCGTCGCACGATTGGAGCAGGCAAGACTACTCTCATGGCCGCCTACTGTCGAAGGAGACGATGCCCTGCACGGTTGTCTTTGCCAGCGAAGGAGGCCACGATGAGGAGACGTGCTGGCAAAAAGAGGGTGTCGGATCTACGTCTACGGGTGGCCCGAATTGGTCGATTTGTGCAAGGGCGTGAAGAGAGGAGCGGTGAGAGAGGAGGAGGACTTCGGCCTGCTGCGTACACGAACGCCGGCTGCGAGCCCTGGTGGTTGACGGTTCCGCACAGAAAGGGGAGGCGACAGACGGTTCTATTGAGATTTTAGATGTGTAAAAGCGGAATTTCAGGAAACGATTTCCTAAACATCTAAACATGGATTGCATGCATAATAAATTAGATAAGGGAGAAAAGGAATACCTTTTGATGCGTGTTCAATAACTTCTTCAAAGATATGTAGAGTCCCAAGTGTTACTCATCTAGTTGGTCCACTTGAGACTGAACAAGAATCGCCTTAACATTTGATTGCTAGAACAAAGGATGAAGCTTTTGAGAGAGGGATCGAGGAGGAAGAACACGTTCCTTTTTCACGTGTGATACACGGCTGAAAACTGCCTGTTTTTCTAATCGATCGTTCGATTATATAAATTTAGGGTTGGGCTTTTTAACTATTAAAAAGCCTGACCTTAAAATATAAGATATATATTTTAGTAATTAATAAATAAATAACCCCTTATCTATTATTAATTACCAATTCCTTAGTATATTTTGTACTCCTACAAAATATATCCTTTTCCACCATATACTTCTATATGGTAATTCTCTCATTAATTGATTCAGTTCACATGCTCGTTATGGTGTGACCTCGTAGGACCCGATAACACTAGCAATACAATTTATAATATAAATGTACCGATCATGGTTAGCTTCTAGCAAAACGCCATGACCCCTAATATTATCGGATTATATATATCCTTATATTTAATGTCCTATATCATCATCAGTAATTGCACCTTGAATAAAGGACACAATTCCTTCAGTCTCCCACTTGTACTTTCATACAAGTGTGCAATGTTAAAATTCCCTTATCGCTTAATGTCCTTATCTGACTATGTGATGGAAACCATCTTTGCCATTAGATATGTTTCTTGAAATCTTGAGATCAAACTGTCAGTACAGATCAAACCTGAGCATGGCCATGCGTTTACACAGTTCTCACTCTTCAAGTGGCCGGGGACACCAATCCTTCCCAGTGTATCAAGGTATACCTGGTATAGGAGGATTAATCCAATCTTGCAACGACTATAACTCCCACTCAAATTTTGACCACCTTGATTACTGTCTTTATAACTGCCTGTTACGGTCAGCGTTTAACAGTATCTAAGATATGTCATCCTTCAAATGAAAGTTATAACAAACTCATGTTAAGGAACTCACTGATAATGATAATCGCTATAACTCCTCAATATGTCACGAGAGTTATAAGATCGGTCTATCCGATGAGTATCACCATACTCATCTATGTAAGCGATTGGACATCTCCATGTCCTATGAACTATGAAACCCACGTTCATCATTCGCTCACAAGATGGTCTACTTTAGAGTCGTTTGTATCCAAGTTAACGACTCAGACCACGGATCCTTTCAATTTAATAATTTCAGTTCACTTAATGTGGTTTCATTCACCGGAACTTTTCCAGTAAGCACATTTGATAATTAATAAATTGTATGGATACTTTATTTAACATTCAAGTAATAATCAAATAAGAATATGAAAACTCATATATAAATCAATCATAAACTCCACGACAAAAACAAACGTTTCTCAATCCAAACATAGAAGTTCAAAAGAATTCTCTAACGTGTTTGAGCCCTTTGGCCCGAGTATGACTATCATGCTTAGGCCTATTAATGGGTTTAGTCAGTGGATCTGCAATGTTATCATCTGTGTGCACCTTGCACATCCTTACATCACCCCGATCAACATAGTGTCTGATCAAGTGATACTTCCGCAGAACGTGTCTGGATTTGGAGCTTGAGCTAGGTTCCTTCGCTTGAGCAATCGCGCCATTGTTGTCACAATAGACGTCAACTGCCCTCGTCACGCCATGGACAACGCCGAGCTCAGCTATAAACTGCCTAATCCAGATCGCTTCCTTAGTCGCTTCTCCCGCAGCAATGTATTCTACCTCTGTGGTTGAGTCCGCAATCGTGTCCTGCTTTTGGCTTTTCCAACTTACCGCTCCTCCATTCAAAATGAAGACGTATCCAGACTGCGACTCAAATCCATCTCTGTCAGTCTGGAAACTAGCATCGGTATAGCCCTTGATGACTAACTCATCATCACCTCCATATACCAATAGATCATCCTTAGTCCTTCGTAAGTACCTTAGGATGTTCTTCACAACTTGCCAGTGAATGTCATCGGGGTTCGACTGGTACCTGCTACACATACTCAAAGCATATGCAACATCTGGTCGAGTACAGGTCATTGCATACATGATGGATCCTATAGCAGAGGCATAGGGAAACTTGCTCATCCTCTCAATCTCACCAGGTGTCTTAGGACACTAGGTCTTGCTGAGATGGATCCCATGTTGCATAGGCAAATATCCTTTCTTGGAATCTGCCATCTTGAATCTCTGTAGGACCTTATCTATATAAGTTCCTTGACTGAGACCAATAAGCCTTCTAGATCTATCTCTATAGATCTTGATGCCCAGTATGTACTCGGCCTCCCCTAGATCTTTCATTGAGAAATGCTTCTTAAGCCATCCCTTTACTGTTTCAAGCATCGGAATGTCATTTCCAATGAGTAGTATGTTAGCCACTAGGGTTCCTTGTGAGGCTGGCGTGAGAGAGAAGAAGTAACACGCAGGAGAGAAGGGGGAGTGCTAATGGGCCCAACTGGTTGTCCATGACGGCCCAGACGGTATGGTTTTCATGGGCTGAAACTTGACTTCTAAAATCGGATAAAACTCTAATAACGGATTAAGAAAAGCTAGATCGGATTTGCGTACTTTATGTGAGTAGAGTCCTCACATAAAATAATAGAAATATAGAAGAAAAATATGAATTCCAAGTTCCATAAAACATTAAGACAACGAAGAAAAGTCCAAACCGGTATAAGTTCGGTTTAACTCGAAAATAATTGAAATAATATATTCCGGTTATTACATTATCTACATTAGTCGACTCTAAACCACAAAATATTTGTGTGAGGAAGATAATATCAATTGTCAGGAAAATAATATGGTAAATTTTTGTTTTTTAAGTTTCAATTTCTAAATTTATTATTCATGTTTATGTAGCCACATTTCCGGGCAAGTTCAAAGCTATAATCAATCAATTTTGTCATATTCATCATATAAATGAAATATTTGCATGTACTATTCATTATTCACGTTCATGTAGCCAAGGCATACAATATTTAGCTTTACTGCATCATAAGGGCCAAAAATGGAAGAAATGTGGTGACTACGGTTAAGTCAGAGCAAAAGCAATAGGTATGTCACATTATCTGGAGCATCTCCTTCCTTCATCAAAACACTTTTGTGCTCCATCATCATGAGTAGAATGGAGGTAAATTTGGTAATGAAGTAGAAGGCTGGTGCTGATGAATGTCTTCTGCTTGTGAATTTGGTTTCTGAAGAAGGGTTTGGGTAGAAGAAGGGTTAAAGCTCATTTAGTTTTTTCTTTTTGTTTAATTAAACCCGGTTCAAGTTCATCCTCTTGCGAGCCTGGTATTGTCGTGCCAAGCCTTATTGATTATGGATAATTGTAGAGGAGTTCGGTTCCCGTATGACTCGTTTATAATCTCTCTTTCATTTAAATAAGCGCTTTGTGCGGAGGGTTTGACCCTCATTCTTACCAAAAAAAAAAGACAAAAGTGACGGATTTGGAGGGGTGTTAAGACGCTGACGGGTTGCATTTAACGGATAGTCCTAGACAATTAAGCATTTAAAAGGTGGTCAAGTGCAATTGACCCTAGTTGGCGGATAATTTTCGGCGATTATTAAAGTTTAATTAATCCAGTTTGACAATTATTCCATATGAATAAGTAAAAAATAATAGATAAATAGTACTTAGAGTAGTAAACGATGAAGACTAGTCGACACTTTAGATCCAAAGAGAAATCTTGCAATGTCTTGTATGAGAGTAATCCAAATTTATTACGTTAGTCCAAATTATAGGGAGTATGGGTGAATTAAAAGGTAATAATAAACACATAATCTTGTAGATTTTTGTATAAATTTTTAAAAGATGTCATATTCTAACAAAGTTAGTGGGGTGAACAAATATTAAATAAAATTAATGATCTAATTCTATATAACAAATTCACCCTATATTAAATAAGGGCAAATTAGTTCATTAATGGCTCAATTGGCACTTAGGGCCTTTTACACTATAGAGTTGAAATTTAGGACCCTACCAATTATAAATTGAGAAATAGGACTCCTAGTAAAAAGTTGACAAAAGTGATGACTAATGAGTGATGGCTGATGTGAGTGTTGATTGTGACCTTTTGATTGACATTTGGGGGGAATTTGAGGCCAAAAAAACGCAGCTCTCTACCCAGAAAAAATCCGCTTACCCAATTAATGCAACAATCATACCCAAAAATAAATTTCTCAAAGTACAAAAACATACTCGAAAACAATATACCCAATAAATCAAATATCAAAATAAAATAATATCCATAAATTGGATAATATTATATATTTATACCCAATTTAAACATCACTTAATACAAAATTCATACCCAATTTAAATTTGTCATACCCAAAATTTTCAAAACTCGATATTGTACACAAACATCAATATCAAATGACATTTGGTCATTACCCAAGAATTCGCTTGACATTTGATCATTATAACACATTTTGGTTAACCATAAAACATACCCACGACATCACTTTAGATATACTTAATAATAAGAAATATACTACAAAGTCAATACACGTATAAAAGCATACCCAATTTGAATTTGTCATAACCAAAATTTACACAAATCGATATTGTACACAAACATTAATACCAAGTCAATACATTTTGGTTAACCATAAAACATACCCACGACATCACTTTAAATATACTTAATAATAAGAAATATACTACAAAGTCAATACACGTATAAAAGCATACCCAATTTGAATTTGTCATAACCAAAATTTACACAAATCGATATTGTACACAAACATTAATACCAAATGACATTTGGTCCTTGTAACACAGTTTGTATAACTATAAAACATACCCAAAAATATCACTTTAAGCATACTCAACAATAAGAAACATACCACAAAAACAATAAACATATACCTAATAATGAGAAAAATACTATAATTCATATTTGGGTAACGAAAACAATGTCACCCAAAAAAATTAAACATTCATGAACTTAAAATTTTCATCAAACTAGCTACATTAACCAAAAATGAAAGATAAACATGTAAAAAAGATACTTAAACAAAAAGTAAACATTTAATCACCATCATTTCAACTAAAGAAATTGTTGCCCTATTTGCTAGTTTCCATACCTACTTTTTCTTTCTTTTATATAGAGACCTAATTTACAAAAGACAATTTTAAGGGGTCTTATTTCCCTAATTAATTCTTCATTAATCAATAATGATGCTATATACTTATTTATTTATCATTGGGGGATATCTACTAACTAATTATTATGAACTTATGTTACATAGTAAATTCGCCCTTAATTGAGAGAGCTCAATTTCAAAATACTCACATCTGAAGAGCGTCACGTCAGTTCTTATGCACTCTCCTTTAGTAGATATATATTGATGATAAGATAAGTATTCAAAAAGAGTTGTAAAAGTATGTTACGTGTTATATACACGATTTTTAAATTTACTTATTATAGAATAAATTTGTATAGTACCCAACCCGAGTATATCTGGAAGCCGCCGTCGCCAAATTTATTTATTTATTTTAAATAAGGCGTCGCACCAAAATCACGCCCAAACCCATGACATACATGATAAATGAACTCAGCAAATTGGACAAATATAGATGAAAATTTTGAAAGTAGAGGAGAAATTTACATGGCACACGATCCGACAGTACGTACTACGACCTGAAATTGGACAAAGTTGAGAAATTTTCAAGCAGAGGAGAAATTTACAAACAGACATTGCTCATTTGCTGAAGTTCTAAATGTTATTAACGAACTCACCAAATCCATGGCATACATGATGCATGAATGTGATGAGAAATTTACAAACAAAATTGCGCATTTGAGTTTATTGAAACCCGTGGACACTACAAAAGCTCAACAATACTTGAGAGTGGAAGAAACTCGACATTACTTGGGTGTGGGAGAAGCAAAGGAAAAGCGCTACACAAACTCGACCTCCTCTAGACCGAGGAAAAGGAAAGCGGAGAGTACTACGAACCTGGGTGGAGAAGCAACCTCCGTCGTCGGAGATGATGAAACCTATCTGAAAATCGATACGAAAAAGAAGGCAAGCGTCGGCGTTTGAAATTAGGTTTTAGCACCGGTGCAGGGACTAGGAGCATGCACTCAAATTTTATTTTATTTTCAATTAAGGCTTCGGCGCTAGGCGTCGGAGTTCGTTTGAACGCACCGTAGAAATCGGAATATTTTACTCCGTAGTAAATTTAAGAGCATGTATATAGCTTTTTTATGAAAAAATGAGGGAAATAGGGCTCCTAAAATTTTACTTTTGCAAAGTGGGCTCCTAGTATAATTTAGGCCTGCAAAAAAATTAATAGCTGTATTTGTGGGCCTCCCAAGAAAAGATGGATGGATGGATGGGCTGTCAAAAAAATTGAATATTAAATGACTGTTGGTATTATTTGCAGAAAAGAAAGAGAAAACATTCATTCTCTTTGTAAAGAGAGAGAAAACAGATCTAGAAAGGAACGAAAGAGAAGAAGGAGAAATAGAGGATGAAATGGAGATCCGCCGGAGTTTCAACGACAGGGAGCACTGTTTCGCCGCCAGGACATTTGGCCACCAACCCGACACCGAAGGGTGAGCGAGAGATCTAGGGTTTCCTTCGAGCGGGAGAAGGGCAAGCGAGAGATCTAGGGTTTCGTCGTCAAGGTTGACACGAGGAGGGGCTACGCCACTGGTACCACAAAGCCGGCGCCCACTTCTCCTTTCTTTAACCTCTCCCTCCGGTGAAGCTGGCGCACTTCTTCTGAAGCCGGCACACTCCTTCTTCGTCCGCTAAAGGCGGCGCCCACTTCCCCTTCATTTGCGCCCTATTGTTCAACCTTACCCAAACCGCGCCCACTTCTCCTTTCTTTGCCCTCTTCTTCCTCCCCTGAAACCGCTTGGGAACGTTGTTTTAGTGGCGGAACTCCCTTCCTTTTCTGCTCAGATTCCGGCGCCCTCTTACAGTCTAGGGTTTACGCAGGCTGTTATTGAGGCAGAGGAGCGTAGGATGGCCGGCGAGACTTCGATGGCGGATGAAGCTAGGGTTTCCGCTGATACTAGGGTTACCCAATTGTATGCATACGTAGTTACTTTTTGGGTATGATAATGTTCACTTATTTACATTATATGAATATCTATTGGAGTATATGATACGTGCTTACCCAAAAAATGCTTACCCAATTCCAATTATTTAGATTATATGGATATGGATATGTGTATATCAGTGTTGGAGTATATGGATATGTGCTTACCCAATTGTATGCTTACCCAATTGTATGTTTACCCAAGTTCAGTTATTTAGATTATATAGACATGTGTATATTAGTGTTGGAGTATATGGATACCCAAGAAGTTTGACATTATCCAGGAAGATGAGAAGTTTCAGATTATCCCAAAATACATTACCCAAGAATTTTGAGATTACCCAGAAATAGATTACCCAAGAAGTTTGACTGGTTTAGATTACCCCGAAATTCATTACCCAGGAAGATGAGAATTTTCAGGCTTTCAGCTTACCCCGAAATACATTACCCAGGAAGATGACAAGTTGGAGATTATCCATGGATACAAACAATACTACTTACCCACAAATAGAAAATGTAAACAAGCACTGCTTACCCACAAATAGAACATGAAGTTTCAGTGTTTTAGATTCACAAAAACAAAAGATGAGAAGTTTCAGATTACCCACAAATACATTACCCAGGAAGTTTGAGATTACCCAAAAATAGGAACAAACACTGCTTATCCAGAAATAAAAGCTAAACAAGCAGTCCAGATTCCTGCGTTTCAATTGGAAGAAGAAAAGAGCTGCATATGGATACCCAGATATAATTTGATTGGTCTATTTTCTGATTTTTTCTACATGTCACCCATCAAATCAGTCTAGATACCTATGTCCCTTACTTTTCTGATTTTTTCTACAATAGGAGCCCATTTTCTAAATGAAATTATGAGAGGCCCAAAATCCAAACTCTACATTGTAAAAGGCCTACATTGCAAATTCAGCCCTTTTTTATCCCATTGCAAATTCAGCCCTTTTTTGTCCCATTTCTCGAACTTAACACTTTTCACCGTACAAATTACAATTATTGGAAGCATGAATGTACCAAGAATTATTAGGTTAATTCATATTTTCAAATATAAATATTGTGATATTAGATTATTTCGGAAGGAGAAGCAATATTCTGGAAGGTGGTGGAACATTACGGAAGATGGTGGAACCTTTTGGAATGAAGAGGAATACTCCGGATGGTGGCGAAACCTTCCGGAATGAGGCGGGGCTACCCGAAAGATAATAGAGATATGTAGAACTCGACGGAATTTTGTAAACTAAACTAGAATTCTTAGAAAAGTTCTAGACTTGTACAAAATTGAGTGAGAAGGCTCCGGAATAATCTAGGAGAATCGAGTTCCGGAACCTTCCCGTAGAGGAGGTGACACTGACTATAAATAGGGGAGGTCACCTCTCATCTGTATAACTCCATCTAGAAGAGAGTAATAAAAGACTTATATAGAGAGCTTGTAAGTGAGATTTGTTAGAGTACGAGTGTACAGCAAAATGACCGCTTATACATATTGGATGAGAGTTGGGAAAGCGCGAGGTTTTTTCCCAAAAAGTTGCAAATCATCCCAACTTAAGGCCGTTCGTCTAACTATATAAACATGCCAAGTTTTGCAAATATATCAAAACTTGAAAATCGTACTTAATGGCACAAACCTTCAGCACAAATTGTATGACTATGGTTTAATAACATGATAAATAAACAATACACCAATTCAAATATTAGCAATTGAATGCAAAATTGGAAAAATGTACAAACAGTAATGACCCCTTAAGTATGGTCTATTCTTTGCAATTTCCCTGCTAATGTAAACCAACTGCCACATATCCTAACTGGCAGGACAGCCATGGACACCGCTTGCAGCTGAACACGATGCCAAGTCGCAGCCATCGGTATGATTACCCCACCAGTTAAGCGAGATCCCCTCGTACTCCAAGCACAGGTACACCGCCACCGCCATGAACGCAACTCCGGCATCGAGTGCGCCGGAGAGCAAGTAATTGTGTCGCTTCCACCACCCCGGTGCATACCTGTACACGACGAATCCCGACATAAACGCCACGAATATCCATGACGTGTAGTTTATTGCAGTGGCAGGCGGCATTTCTCTTGTTGCTCCGATCAGAATCGGCATGTTGATAAGCCGAATCCAATGCTGGTTGGGGAAGGCCTTGGTTGCGGTCCAGACGAGGACAGGGGCAATCGCTCCTCCAAGGAAGAACCAATTGATTGCGCCGTAGACGCCCTCGTCGCCGAAGATCCTGCGTGGTCCGATTAGTCCCCAGATGACGGATGCATCGTAGAAAACGGTATCCGATGGGCACGTCCAGACGCTAGAGGACTTCGTGCAGATGTCGTCGACGGTTTCCATTAGCCACCACGCTGTCCCTAAGTACACTACCGAGGCTATTAGAGTCCCCACGATCTGTTCATAGGCAAAATAAAAGGTCAAATTGGAGGTAGCGGAGGTTCTTGTTTTGCTGGTTAGGGAAACTTTGCTATGAGATACTGAGTGCAGTCATATGTGTTTGTTTAAATGTCTGAAACATAGTTGAAGGACTGCTTGAGTGCTTGTGATTTGCTAAGCTGGACAGATGTTTATGAAATTGTCTGAATTAGAGAATGGCTGGTGACAGTATAGACTATATAGTGTCCATGATATTTATCATTTCCAAACTGAAACTAATGCAGTGGTGGCTTGTGGGTGGTTTGCTTGCACGTTAGGTGGTTGTGTAAATGTCTGAAATGGTTAGTGCCTTAGGAGTCATGCTGTTGGCATTTCTCGACTAAAGTAAGGGGCAAGATAGTTAAAATGTAAAACGGGAGTATTCGATTGTGGAAATTGTCTGAATGAGAGAATGGTCAGTGATAAGATAGTGTTCAGGATAGATGTCTTTTGTAGTCGAGTTACAGGTGGGTTGTTTCGGACTCACCTGTGCCATGAACATGGTTCTAGGAGGGATTTTCATGTAGTGCCCGAGCTTGAAATCTTGTAGGAAGTTGATAGCCTGCTTCATGCTGATAAATCCATAGACCTTGAAGCACATGTTGGCTACCGGATATCCTGGGTAGATGTAACCAATTACATACTCTGTAATGATGTTTAACCCTGGTCTCTATTATTGTTCACAATCCATGAAAAAACACCATAGTCAGAAATGGTATGATACTAGGAGCTTGTGCTTTGCAAATTGTCATAGTTGATTGATTTTTGAGTTTCAAAATAACCTGATTTGTGATGGCAGTGATGATCCCAATGGGAAGTGTGAAGACAAAGGCTACGGCACAAGCAAGCAAAACACCCCACCATGGCAATTGGAGCTGAGATTTGTAGTACTCGCAGGCGAAGATGGTGAATGCTATATTGGCAACTAGGATGACCCAAAACCACCATTCAGGTACTTCTCTATACCTTCTCATGAGTTTTGTATGTATGTCCACTTTTTTCTCTTTGAAGCTCACCTTACTCTGCTCCCATATTTCTCTGCATAGAACCGCCATAGTATATTTAAGATTCATCCGCTTGTCAATTTCAGCTAGTTACTTAATACAGCTTCAATTGATTTCAATACCTTCCATGAAATAGTATCACATGCACAATTGTTGCAGACAGTGCAGCAAAGCCGACACCATAAGTCATTGCGAAGAGGGTGCTGAGGTAAAGATGACCTTGTTTTTGATAGGCGTCTTCATTAAGATGGAAGTCAGAGTCCACAATTGCTGAGATATTGTAGACTGTACCTTTCGATGTGAAGAGGTCATTTGAGTATATGGGGAAGGTCTTGGCTTTGTAAACATCAAACCAGTAGCAAATTGGGGTTAAAACATACATGAAGAGTATAAACCCGGCAGCCACATTGGCAGTGGCAAACCATGGGCTTGCAAGAGGGCTGTCGAGGTAAGCTGATATCATGGACCAGTCCAACCCAACAGCTGCAATCCCGAGCCCTTTCAACCCCGAACCAAGCTGGTTAGCGAGAACTGATGTGGGAAATACCCAACAGAGCCAGGAGAGGGAAATTAACGTCTGAAAGAGGTAGCCAGGGAAGACATAGTAGGCAAAACTACATACAAAGGCAATGAGGAAGAACTGGATCCGTGTAAGTCCTCCTTTTTGCCTTTCTTCCTTCTCATGCAATGCTCTGTGAATTACCATGAAGAGTCTGAGTATGTTCGAAATACTATTCACATTTCTGATAAAATCTATAATCCTTACTTTCGTTGTTTTTCCAATGTTGTACGAGTTTGATTTTAATTTTTGAGTTAGACCAACAGATTCTTTTACTGGGCAGCTGAGTTGGAGCTTGTGTTTGTAAGATACAAACTTATATATTTGCATTGGGCCCAAACCCAAACCATAAACCGACACATAAACCCGCCGAGGTTCTGTCTTAAAACCAATTAATAATAATAAGAGTAGTGTAGGACTTATATGTTAAGTTCGCGGGCACACATCTGAAAAAATATCTATATACCTGAATAGGGAAACTTGAACAAGATTAGCTGGCCACCACATCTCCGCGGGTTCCACCAGATACCGCCGGAAAATTCCTGCCCATCCAAAACCCATCACCTAAACACACACACAAACGCAACAAAATTTCAATCACACACACACACAAAAGAAATAATAAGCATTTCATGTTTTGAACTGACCTGTGTACTGATACAAACAATCAAGGAAACGAGGAAGGTAATATGCTGTTTGTAGAACAGCTTCACAACTGTGACGATGTGAATAGAATAGACAGAGCCAGCCCCAGCGTTGGCAAAGATGGTAATAAGAACATGCTCCTTGACATTGAAGGGGCCTGGATTGAGGCTGAACTCGAACCGAGTCCCCTTGAAGAAAACCCGGTCTGGGAGCTTGGATGCCATGAGCTGCCCCAGTGGAACCACTGCAATCTGGGCTGAGATGGCGGTTATGGTGAGTGGCTCTCTTCTATACCAGAAGAACTGATTAAGGAAAGAGATGACAGCGCAAGAGAGAGCACCCAAAACCCACATACGGAAGGTCAACACCGGCAAGGTATAGTCATCGGTTGTGGGAACTGTCAAAGCTACTTGCTTCACAGGGGAGTTCTCTTCTTCCTCTTGAGTCTCTTCTTGGGGATTAGAACTAGATGATGGTGATTGACGGCTATGATCATCATCTGGTTTGGTCGGGTGTACTGCAAGAGATGGGTGAGGATCATCAGATTAGCAGAGGGTGCATATGAAGAGGAAAACAGGAGACTTACACAAGGGGGATCTAATTGCTGCTGATGATTCTTCTTCTTCCATGTTTTGTGTGGCTGAATTCATAAAATCATAGGTGAAGTGTGAAGTATATTCAGTAACTCAGTGCAAAGATTCGGATCTGAGTATATAAATGGAGAAAGGGGATTCGAAATGAATACATTCCTTTTTTATTCGGGCGTCGTGTTCCGTTCCGTGTGATCATTTCTTATCCTTCGATCTTTCTATTTGTTTTTTTCTTCATTACTGGCTTTGCTCATTGCTGACGATGATTGACGTAAATTTACCAGGTCAAGCATTTACTGGTCAATTTTTTAATTTTACTGCTGATACGTATCCACCTAATATAACGAATATAAAATCAGATAGAAAACAAAAAGGATTACTTTGATTAGGAATCTACTCTCTAAAAGGCCTTAGTTTTCAGGGATATATAGGACATATTTCTCTCTTAGTGCGATTAGTTTGTTTAAAAAGGCATATTTTAATACTATACAAAGACAAAAAGTCATTAAAAAAAATAGTAGTAAAAGTATTCATATTTTTTTCTCGAGGATAAATAATCGTATGGTAGAATAGGACGATTATGTCAGGCTGTAATGTAAGGGAAAGAATCAGTAAAAGCAGATGTCACGTTCATAGTGTACTTTCCATATTACTAGTTGCATCGTTTACCCATCCAAATTGTTTATTGTATTGGTCCCACCATGTGAAGAAAAATGACCTCGTAGCTTGTGAGAAGCTATTCTATCATCTTGAAACAATCAAACCTAATTCCGGCTGCAATCTCCTGTTCTCCACTCAAGTCACTCACACTCCCAAACACAATGTTAAAACAAGCTGCAATGACTAACTTATGCAACTCTTTTGCAGCGGGAAAGCAATTGGCATCATACTAGCATAAGTACCGCACCCCAAAAACGCGTCACATTGTAGCAGTAATATGGTTACCTGACTGTTCGATGTGAACCGCTGAATCAAGGAGGTGATCCGAATAAAAAGAAACAGCATGACCAAAACGGGTCTAGTTTTAATGATGAGATCAACTAAAAGTAAAAAAATCACCCTGTACTAACATTTACAGCGTCCATGTCCAATAATTGTTTGATTGATCAAGTTTCATTCAACTCAAAGCTGACATGGGCGAAAGCTTATTCCAGCTGCAAATCAACAAAAAATCATCTTCCTCTAGTCCCCTGGTCACCATCGAAAAATGCCCTTCTTTGAGAATGAAACGGAGGTCACCAGGCCAGAAACAAGGATGGAGCAAATATTGCTTCTTTCCTATTTACGGGAGCATATGGTTGCTACGGATCCAGAAAACAAGTAATGGATTAGCTACATACGACATAGGTTAAGCAAGGAAGAATTCAGAAGGTCAATGTTTTGGCACCAAAATGAGAAATATATTTCATTGACAAACGGTTGTCCCCACTCACTTTTTGTTTCTCGGGCACACGGTTTTTCAATGGAAAATAGTTCATAAATGCGCTGCCAAACACACCCTAAGTCCTAAGACAAGTAGGTCTGAGATGTCCTATACAGTGTTTACCTTATTTACATCGTCGTGTCTCTGTACAAAGAAACTCGTGTATTAAGCAAACCCTTCAACCCTGTCATCTCCTTCCCGATTAGAGATAGCATTTAGCTGTTGCTGCAACTGTATGAAGAAGATCATAAATGTTGGTGAAATTTTGCTGATTTGTATTAATTATTATCCCCAGAGCTCAGAACTAATGAGGCCACATGAGGAAATTGACTATACTCTCCAGATAAATATCCAAACCGCTCTGATATGTATTCACTTCCACTCCTTTTTCAGTAGATGATTTAATTGACATGACACTCAATTAAGGTGCTGGAATATCTTTGATGCTTTTCTTTACACAGTATAGTGGGCCAAATTTATAACTTATAAAAAGAGAATCTCGTGTTCAAGCATTGGCACATAGCTAGGTACACCACAATTCTTAGATATAGAAGCTAGATGAATAACCCAAAATTGCATGTCCTACAATTAAACAGAATCTGGAGGTTCGTGGCTTCTATTGGAATGAGGACTGCTGATTTATCATCAGAAAATGGATATTGATAGTTTGATACTATGCTTGGACATCAATTTACTATGACCATATCTCCATGGAAGAAAGATGATGAATTAGAATGTTTCAGAATCCTTACCCGCTGGTACTTTATCCTTTCAGCATTCAGCTCATCAGTTAAATTGTCCATCCTGTGTGAATGAAACAATGAGAAAATACTGCCAAAACAATTTTTAAAAGCCTAAAGTATCACTCTGTTTAGATGAATGATACTCATAAGCAACCAACCTAGCTTGAAGCTCGGATATTTTGAGAAGTAAACTCTCCTTCTCTGAAGATTCTGCCTCATTCTATCATATCATTGATGGAGCAAAGTGGGTGTAAGAAACTAAATTAATCATACCGATAATAGATTGCCACAATATTTCAACAGTGTAGCTAATCGAAGATTTTCAAAGAAAAAAAATCATAAGAAAATGCAATACTTAGTATATTGATTTTGTTTTTTTGGTATCTTCAGCATACAAGACAAGTAGATGAATGCAAAATTTTACACATAAGCTCGCTAATTTGACTGCGAATCAATGTTCTAGAGTTACAATTCCTATCAATGGACCCTGATCTTTTCCTGTTATCTTTTGTTATGAGGGGGTGCTTGGGTGAAGAGAACTCTAGTACAAGACTGTTGAAACAAGGTAAGCAATGTTCGTATATTGAGGTGTTGGACTTCCTAAAGTAAATTGAACCAAACACTAACGAAGGGTCACAAGTGCTGGGCTTTTATGCTAAATGGTTATTACAGATAACCATTTACAATAAAAGCTTCTCCCCGAAGGAAAATTTCAAATTAGTTATATGATACGCTAAACAATAATGACCCTAAACATTGAACCGTGTTCCTAGAGGACTACACTCATCTAGCAAATTTAGTCTTGGAACTGAGAAGTAACACTGATAATAATATGGAAGTTGCATGGCATTAACTAAATTTTCGAATTTCAAGCTTATAGCTAGTCACCAACGGCAAATCAAACAGGAAAATTGTTCCAAAGAATTCAAGATTGAAAGATCACTATACCAGTATATCACCAAATCAAATCTGCAGCAGCTACCCTAAATTTTGCTTAAGAAGGAAAACACAATAGAACTTACATTTCCATTTTCAGAAGTGTGAAATAATTGAACTGGTTGTATTTTTCCATTCTGTGGAGCTGCAAAGGAGGGAAACTGGTGTTATTCTCAAGTGGTGGAGCATGGGAAGAGTAACAATCAATGTTCACTAAACACTCACCATCATGCACCTCTGCTGGTTGCAAGTTGGCACACAAACCAAGAATGAGTTCCTGAATAATTTGAATGGAACCACAATTTACAAAAAGTAAAGGAGAAAAGGGAAAATGAGCTCTACTAATATAATCTTAAACTGGATCAAAATCAACTCCCACCATAGAAAAATAATTATAAATTGATACAACTTAACCTGTTGAACAGATGTCTGCTGCAAAAGGCATTGTAGCTGAGGCAAGATAAGTGATGCAGGCAAACTTCCATTGCAGAATTCCTTTGGTACTTGACCAGAAAGCTGAGGAATAATTTTTAGGAATATCAAAAAATTAACCCTAAACACTGAAAATTAGGAGCACACAGGATAGAAGACATATCCAGAAAATTTTGCATTTATCTTAATTGTATGACTAGAGACACAAAATAAATTGAGTTTGCTTATTGATTAGTTAGAATAGGAATATTAAAAAATAACACATATCAATGCAATATTAGGAGCACGCAGATATATCCAGGCAGATTTGCATGCACTGTCATTGTATGACTGGAGAGACAAAAGAATTTGAGTTTGCCTATTGATGTTAGATAGAAAGAGACGATAAAGTTTGGTAAGGACGGGAGTACATTGTTTTCCATAAAATTAACCATGAATGTTGAGATTCAAGGGAAAACATTTCCCTTCATCCTAGCTTAGAAGGTTCAGAGTTCCTTTTGTCTTCACCAAATGCTGGAAATGAGAGCCGGGGGGAACCCGTTTGGTTGTTGGATATTCGCTAGCTTAACAGTTTCCTTTTGGCTCACAGCATGCTGGAAATGAGAAAAACATTTTTGTTGTAGGAAGATATTTTACTAGCTTCCAAACAGAATTTAAGAGTTTGCACTTCTCAAAAAAGGGAATCTATTTAAATCGTATCGTTGCACTGAAAACACCTTAAAAAAGATGATGTCCTATATCAAATTAGGTTATGCAAGCATCAATTTAAAATGTGTGTTTCTTATCCATAATCCTAAATAATGCACACCTAAGATGTCCAGACCTGATAGAAGCCCGAAAGTCAGAAGCAACAATGTATGGAGTGTTTTTCAATCAAATATTGGTGTAATTGAAACCAATGCAGACTTTACATACCATTTGCTTTGCATCAGATATCCAGTCACCAACACTAGCTGACTTTCTGAGTGGAGATGACCCCTGCAAATTACAGAAATGAGTATTTTGAGAAGTATGTTTGGTATCACTACCAGATATTCTAGCACTGGGAATTCCCAGGTCTACAGAATGCATCTAATGCGGAAATTACCTGAGAAGCTCGTTTAGGAAGAGTACAGGATGGAAGATCCTATGATAGAAAAGATAAAATAAATATATAAAATTGAGTATTTGTATATTTGTAGACATACTTTTACATAACACAACTGCCAAGGAAAAAAAGTCTTACTTTAACAAGATCTACACTTTCTGATGTTATTGAGAAACGCCCTTTTTGCACCAAGTTAGCTTTTGATTTATCTTCTAATGAATCCCTCAATCCTGCAACCAACCATGTTTCCCAAAATAAGTAAACATTGAAATGCTACTTTTTTTAGAGCAAGTATTCTAGTTAAAAGAACTTATAATGAATGATTCTTCAACTGTTTTTCTTTCCCTTTGGTTCAGAAAACATATTTATATTTCTCCCACCTCCAGAAGATTTAATTGGAGCTGAGAAACTATTTGCTGAAGCTCGGTTGGATAACATTAGTGGACCACTAAAGCTGGGTGTTTTACGCATATCACAAGTTACTTTCCCAGCTATTGGTTGGCTTTCATTTTCAAGCCTGCATTTGAACAATCATGAAGTCTATTATCAAGCCTGCATTTCACAATCATTATGTATTCTTTCTAATATTCTCACTCCACCGACAAAGTATCATATTTCTCTTTGTCAAAGACAGGAGGTTCTATATTGACCATAAACATAACAAAACAAACAGTATCACAGTTCAGCATTGAGTAACAAAAAAACAATACACTGAATCAAGAACAGAACATGATGCACCAAAAAGCTTATAACATTTTCAAGACTTATCCAAGCATGGTCAGTCTACAAAAGCTGGAAATCATTAATTACTTCAGTACAGACATTTGATAGCAGTACATCTCAAACAACTATTCTTAATATTTTGTTCAAGAATGAGTAAGACTCCTTGCATGAATTAGAGACGTCATATGTATTCCAGAAATATGGCTTTGCTCTTCAAAAACAATCAGGTTCTCCTCATAATGACATATGGCATGGTTCCACACTCAGACTAGAGTAGTTTAAAAACATGGACCAATTTATACTCGTGGTTGAATTTAAAGCTAATTCTTACATATACATCAAATCCAGGCTGTCAAAGGCTGTATTACCTTACTGATACAAGACTCTGTTCAGATGATGAAGCACCAAGAACCATTCCAGGCATGAGGGGACCACTTTGATCCTGACGCCCTTTTGTAGTTTGAGATCTGTTCTTCGTATCTCCAGCTTCCATCTCTGAGTTTATTGGTGCTAACTCAATACCTGATTCAAGCACCTTAGCGTTCCTTTCCTGACAGTGAAGTTCTTGCAATTCACTTTCAATACCCCTTCCCTTGTTAGCAGCAATCTCAGTTTGCAGTACCTCACTACCAGCTACTTCTCTACTGAGGTAACATCCATATACAACAAATGGAATTCTTAAGATCAGATGAAGTGTAACTTCATAGCAAATGATCACTTCAGAATAAAAGACAATCGAGACTAATGACAGGTAAACATGACCTTCTGCAAACTGAAGATCACATGGATATTTATTTACCTGGAAATGTTTCCATTTGCGAGAAACGATTTATTCGAAAAAGATCCACAATCTGATGCATCCTGCAGTGGACACGAAGATTACACAATTTAAGATCAAGATTATGTTTTGAAATGGCTATGCAAAAGAATCCATATCCATAGAACGATTAAAACCTTGTTGCTATTGACAGATTTCACACTTTCATCTCCTTCCCTTATTTCCGAAAAGTCATCATCATCTTGCACCTAACAAAAAAGAAAGAAAGGAATTGACATTAAAGAATGTAAACAAATGTAAGAATGTCGCCATGATACCTTTTCTGCAGTAAATGTTTCGTAAGAAATGCCATGTATAATGTAGCTGTTCCAACTCAATCATCTTAATACAATTACTTAATGCAGTGACCCCCCATAATGACATGTGACATACCAGCATGTCAATCAGAACTCCATGCTAAGGGGCAGTTCTTATAGTAATCAGCTATATGAAAAATTAATTGATTAGGGATCACGTTAGATAAAATGATAAACTCACTAATGATGCTTGCACTTTCAAATCCTCAATATCAAAGTTCCACGCGCTGACACCTCTTTGGTACTCACTCTGAAATAAAGAACAGATGAATAAGCAATCCGTAAACTCATGATATGAAGGTTGAAGTGGTATTCGCAATAATAATAATAGTACTGCTGGATGTCAAGTCGCACAAACACACAGGCGAGGATGCACAAACTTCACAGGAAGAAAACAATGATATGGCTAACCAAAAAGAATAGATTGATGTGTTCACTCGCATTCCACAGCTAGATCCAAATCAACTTCATTTTTTTTTTCATTCAATCATGTCTGAAGCATGTTCTACCTACACCTTACTATATTCAAGTGGTAAAGGTAGAGCATATCTTACCAGAACGAAACAACAAAATCATTTTCTGAATTGTTCTACTTAATATAGTTACATGAAGTGAGATACACACCAGAAGTAGCACACAATTGAATTTCAAAATATCTATATGGAACAGCATATCTTAACAGAATGTCTGTCAGATGATTGTGAGATAACACCTACATAATATGCAGATATGAATGTACCTGAGATATTGCCTCTTGTTCTGCTGAAGGCATTTTCTTGAGAGCAAGTGATGCAGCATCTTTAAGCTGCACCAAAGAAATCTCATCGTAATGAGCAAAACAGAATGACAAAAAGAAAAAGCACAGAGGAGAATTAAATGAGAGAAAAACTTTTGCCAAATTTCAGATCTAACCTCAATGGTTTTCACACGATCCCATAGTGGTGGCAAGTCAGCAAATAGCTTCTTCACAGTAAGTTCTGGAGCCTTGGCATTCTTGAAGAAAGAATGCTTGAGTAACTTCTGAACTGTAGGCCGCTTTGTTTGATCTTTCACCAAGCACATTGCAACCATTTCTTTAAAGGACTGGTCAATACAGGGAATGCTTCCATTAGAATGTTTCAATAAGACACAACTGCAACCCCAAGAAGCATATTTTTTATAAACCAAGTGCCAGTGCACCAAATTGTATACTTCTAGCACTTATTACTGTAAAGACTAAATGCTTTTTTTTAATACAAGAGGTAAAGACTGCTGCTAATTCAATAACTAGACTACTTCAATTTATAGATATTGACGGCAAACAACTGGTTCCATAGTGTGTGCTACATTCATGTCTGACATTGATTGGATGTCAGAATACTTTTAAGAGAATTTTGTTCTTTCATTCTTCACTTCTTTTCAACACAGCAAGCTCCAAAGGTATGCTACTCCACAATTTATACATGATCTTTTGGTTCCTGGTGTGATGCTACGAATACTGTGGTGAAAACAACACGTACCCAATGCACATCAAGATCTCATGAAACTCGGCAAAAGGCTACACTGGAATCTCAATTACAAGAATCTTTATCATTGAGTAAAAGCAGTAGAAAAGTCTATTCAAATATTCACTTAAAAAAAGCAGCGTTCAATTCATAAATAATAATTAAGAACTTATGAAGCCAGCAGAAAATGTGGATAGGTGAGTATATGTTTTTACCTTTGAAAATTTCTTGTCACGGTCATAATCCAATCCTGGTGGAGCATTCTGAATGGTCATTAGGAGCACCTGAATGGAAGAAGCAAATAAAGACAAGGGTTAAGACCTTAGGAGAAGGATTAACGACCCTGCTTGATTGCTGATAGTGAACCACATAACCTTCATTGGAGGGTATTTCGAGAATGGTGCATGGCCATGTGCCAACTCTAGTGCAGTTATTCCAAATGACCAAATGTCTGCCCTGATTAAGGAAATCATGAACACTACTCATCAATAGGTTTAACCTCATAAGTGAAATCATGGAATACGAAGTAGAAGAAAGACCACTGCTTAAAATGAACTTGCTAGTAATGATAAGCACCATTTTCAAGCTGAATCCAAACTTTTTTTCTGCAATTTTTAAAGTGAATAGATAATTCTCTTGAGCATATTAGGATGTCAACAGAGAAACCAATATGATGTCAGCATGTGAAATCTTGAGAGAACAATAAAAAAATCTAGTTTTAAAAATCTGTTTTCTTCTTATTCCTAAACTAGTTTAGTACCCGCACCTTGTGCGGGATTGTTTAAATAAATATTATATTTTCACTTTCATGCATTATATATTTGATATCAATTTATAGTAAAAATTATTTTTATTAATTAATATGACTAACATATGAGGATTATTTTTTTTAAGTAAATAAAAAAACATAATTAAAATTCTATTACAAATATTATTATTCGAGTATTATATTTATACTACTTAATATATTATCACTTTTACTTAGATTTAGATAGAGGAGCAAAATTTGATTTAGTTTTAAATTAAACAAATGTGTCAAATCTTGTTAGAAGATTTGCGTTAGATTTTCTCAACAAATCGAATTACAATAGATCAGTTTGTTAATTTTGACTGATAGATAGGTAGATTTATTTTATTTTTAATTATTTATTTTAATAAAATTGACGTGGCATGATGACTGTTTACAAATTCTAATAAAAAATTTTTCTTGTAAAATAATTAATGACAAATCTGTAAATACGTTGTGGCAAATCTGTAAATAACTTGGAAAAAAGCTGACGTGGACAGCCTTAGAGGTTGACACGTGGGCAAAATGGGTGCTGCTTTAGTAGTATATATAGATTAATATGGAATGACAAAGGACTCCAGTTTGGTTCATGTTTCATGTATTTTGCAGCATTGGACCAAATAGAATTTAATAACTACGGATTAGTGAGGTGGGGGCCAGGGGGTGGGGGGAGTGTGAGGGCTTCAACTTACTTGAAGTCATATCCACTGCTCTGCTGCAACACCTCTGGTGCCATCCTGAAGACATGTATGTGCATTAAAATGGTTGCACCTCTACATGATCATGATACACAATAATCTACTGCATGATAACAGACTAGGAATCGATCTTACCAGCAGGGTGTACCTACAAAAGTATTTCTTGACCTCTGTCTATCCCCTTTGTCAAACATACAAGCTGTAACACCAAAATCACCAAGTTTTATATCTCCATTACTGTCAAGCAGTATATTACCTGCCTGCAATAAGGGCATAACTTACACAACATAAGTTTCTCCTCTAAATATCAACCATATGATTGATAGTTAATATCTAATTTATGTAATGATCTTAATAATTTTCACCTTCACATCACGATGAATATGACCCTGTTTATGAAGGTATTCCAAAGCTTTAAGGGTTTCTTTCAAGATCGTACAAATGGCACGCTCCTCAATTCCGTCGGGGTATGCAATTTTCATAAGGTGCATACAAGAACCTTGTGCCATGAATGGCATGATAACCCAAAGGTTGTGTTCCACGGCAAAAGAACAATATGCCCTTACAACATTTGGATGATCTATCAAACTCATTGTTTGTGCCTCCCTCCTTATGTCATCCTACAAGAAGAGAACAATTACAAAAAAAAAAACTAAATCCAATACTGTACATCTTTTCAATTTTGCATACTTCAGGTACAAAATCACATTCCTCCCATGTATAGGTTGGATGCGTTCAAGGAGGTATAGATATTGCAGAGTAGACAAACAGATCTAGTATGACAAAAAAAAAACTTTTATATTTTACAAGAAATCAATCATGTTAAAATTAAGACAGGGAAATCTAAGGATCGTAGCATATAAAAATATAGTGTTTGTCTCTTAGTTATAATAAGGTTAACATTTACAAGGAAAATAGAAACCAATATATCAGGGATAGAAAAGGCTTATGGAAGGCAGAGTATTAAAAATCAAGAACTGAGGTTGAACTGTTTGTACAAACTGAATGCTTCCCTAGTACATCCTTAAAATATGCACAGCTCCTACATTAGTTAATTGTTTTTTTGCTAAACTGGAGAACACTAAATCTCAAGCTCCCAACATGACTTCTTTCTATTCAAAAAGATGCTTTTGCATCGTACTTAAAATGACACGGGCATTGCTTTTTCTAGAAGGTAAACATTTCAAAACTAGTCAGCATAAGTTTTTTGAGCAGGGCTACCAAACTAAACTCTATCACTACCTTTGTAGACTTTTTTGAGCCTCTGATTCATGTATACAAATTGTCTACTTCTTACAAGACCTACCCTCTACCAGATTTCATTCTTGCGTTCCCATGATTGCTTTGTTCCCTTCTAGCATCTGTCTATGATAAACATCATCTAACAACTCCAGAAATTCACACCATATATGTGAATAGAATACTTTAAGGGCCCGTTTGGTTTGAACTCCGGAATCGGAAACGGAATGGAAACGAATCTAGTCAATATGTATACCATTGTTCATGAAAGTTTTTGGAATCATTCTTTGTGGTTTGAAGGAAGTGGAGTAGAATTTGGTTACTTTTGATACCCTATAGGGTAACAAAATGTTGGGAAACAAGTGCATTTTGTATTAATCCACAAGGAATGATTCCACAAAATTTCATGAATAATGATATACATATGGACTAAATTCGTTTCCATTCCGTTTTCGTTTCCGGAGTTGGAACCAAACGGGCCCTAAATGAGAAATAGTAAAAGGAACTTCCAAGAGATCTGGTACTGAACCTAACAGTAACATTTAGCAGCAAAAAATACATGGAGTTATCATGGCAATTTAAGAATAAACGCCCTTTACTGAATTATATAGCACGCTTGGTAGGATATGACCAATAGAAAGTGACATCTGACAAGTGTAGCCAACTTAAATCATTATGGACGTTGTGAAGTACGAACGAAAGGATAACCAAAAATTATAGACCATGAAGATAAGTAAAAAGAACAAACTATAAAAATCCACGAAAAAACTCCAAACTATCAACTCAGAGGCCGGTTTATTTCATTCTTCGTAATAAATTCATGAACATTAAAAATAGAATACAACGTTTTTTCTCTAAATTACTAGACTCGAATTTCGGTTTTGACGATGTCCTAATTAAGCTAAGCGATGAAAAAGCTAACATGCAGCAACAGCAAACATTATTTAGCCAATTCAACACATATTAAATCACTAGCCAATTTTACTGAATTATAAACCCTAACAAACCACGGCTACTGATTCAGCAGGGAACAAAGTAAATTGAACACAAACTAAACAAAAAAACAAGTGATCGAAATAGCAGCGCACACCAGATTGCTATTACAGCGATCGAGATCTAAGCATTTGACGGCGACAACTTCATTGAAAGGGAGATAGATCGCCCTGTAGACGGTGGCGCTGGCTCCATGGCCAACCTCTTCAAGGAGCTTGTAATCGGCAGGCTTGACAGAGTAATTCTTCGAGCCAATACCTGTGATCGGCATCGCCGGCAAACAGCGGCTAGCTCTGCGCCGAAATCGCTACAAGAATTCCCCTAGTCGAATCACTTCTTTCAGAATTCAGAAGAATCCCGTAAATATTCGATGTTTAAACTTTTTCGGTTTGGGGTTATATTTTGTTTGGCTTTTCATTAATTATTATTATTATTATTTTGGTTCGGTTTTTCGTTGGTTAAGGGCCTTTCTCGGTTTTTGCTTGAGGGCGACGCGTCTGATACATGAGTAGACCGCCACCAGATAAAATCAATGGTTGAGATCGCGTAGGCCTGTAGGTACGACTCTTTAGGTCATATTTATTAATGGGTTTTTAAAGCGGGATTTTGAATCATTTTTATAATTTTTCTTCAATAAAATTTTATAGCTAATATTTTTCAGTTTGTCAATGGCTCTTCATTATTGGGTTTTACCTCGTTTTTCTCACTCACTCATTTATTTCTTATTACCATTGTACAAATATACTTCTACTAACTTTTTATTATTACAATTGTTTTAATATATCTTAAACCAAACTTTTTATTATTATAACATTACATAATCATTTAATTATTTTTTGTTAACTTAAAAATTATTCAATTATATTTAAAATAATATTTAATTGTGAGAAACACTTAATTTCATTAAAATTAGCATAAAAAACATCACACAATAAAGTACATAAAAATTTAAATCATGATACAAACAACATTGAAGTGAACATAAAAAAACATGAAGCAAATAACATTAAAATAACACAATCTTGAGTCGATAACCTAATTTCCAAATTTTTATACCTTAAAACGAAATTTATTAATATATTTTGTATTTTGATATTTTTATACCTACAAACTTTACCATAAAAAAAACTTTTTTTAAAACTATTCTAAATACATTCAAAATGGGTGTCTATGGATAGATAAAAAAGAATTTTGAATTTTGGTATAATTTTTTTTTTTTAAATATTTAAGCCGAAAAATGGATTTTTAATAAATTAAAACTCAATTAACCGTGGCCAATAAAAACGCGTCACGTGTCACTGCCTGCTCGCGCCAATTACAACGCACACGTGGCACAAGCTCCAGTTTTTTTTTATATTAATGGCCGCTTTTAAGCAGCCAATGGGGAGACACGTATCCCCCCCTTGAAGCCAAGACCCGGGTCTTCCCAAGATCCGGTTAATTACGTTTTCTCACCCATATTTTATAGGGAATGTAAATTTCTTCATCATAGTTAACAAAATATTTTCCATTACCGTTTATTTCAAACAATGTTATCAAATAATATAAGACCATCCACAACTGTGGGTCGAGGTCTCCTAAGCCCTTCCGTTTCATCTCTGTCATTTGTCATGGAGAAGTGAGTGGCATAAGAGTTTAGTGGTCTATTGAAATATAATTCAAGTTATATGTTTAGCTTATTTTTTTATATAATTGGATTAACCTAATCTGATGGCACTCTACTCTTATTAGAGTATGAAGCCTATATTGGAGGCCTAATTGGTGATGTTTTTGAATGGGCCGACAGTTTAACAAATTTGGAGTTGTGAGTTTTTAATGTGAAACTTAATGGTTCATGGTTTTTTTACCTAGCTATAAAGGAGTTGGACACTACTTATGCGCAGCACACAACACAGAAACAAGTGCTGAGAAAAAACCTTAAACGGCTCTCCCCTCACAAACCTTCTGGTGACAAATCTTGAACACCGTTTGTCGGGAAAGGATTGCCATTCTACTTGGTGTACTGCCTATGGATGACTAGAAAGAAAAGATCAATACCATTTTTCTTCTCTTTATGCCTTTCTTATTTGTTCTAAAGTATTAAGCTTGTTTGTGTTCTTTAGCCAAGATTTGAGCTTATATTACATTAGGCTTGTTGTCTTTATTGTTGTAATGTTGAAACAATATTATAGTGGATTGGATCCTGATGATTCTGTGGATGTTGGTCACTTAACCGAACCACATAAAACTAGTGTGTTCTTCCTTTTTATCTCCGTTCTTGTATTTTTTTCGTTTATGTCGTTACATATCCGTATGCAAAACGATAGACCTACAAGTTTAAAACAACTTGGTCGATGTCAATATTGCTGTTGACTCCGTTTATTTTTTTTTATTTTTTTTACCTATCAAAATGGTGTCGTTTTGGTTCAACTGGACCAAAACAACATTGTATTGGAGTCCACAATGGCCGAAATATGGCGGTCACTGACAACGCGCCATGTGACAGGGTTTTAAGTGTAATTAAAATCATCAATTTTCCGTGTATTTATATTAATAGGATTTAATTTTATGTATCCAATAACACCCACTTTGCATATGTTTCGATAAAAAAAATGATTTCTTGTAACTTATATAGGTTTTACGTAATGAACATTTAGCGTTTTTTAAATTTTGTACTGATTATAATTTAATTTTATCTATCTAATAAGATGTTTTTTTATATGTATTTGCATATTTATTTATTTATAAAGCACGATAACCGGACATGAATTGACAACTCAATCACGGGTCTGTTGTACACAATAAATGACACCTAACATTGCATTTGAATTCAAATCTCTCTCAATTTAATCGTCAACTTCCCCCAATATTTTCTATAAAAATTTAAAGTGAACTTCACATATCTACCGCACATTCCACATTCATTTCTCTAACTTCACGATGTCTAGAATGTCTTTGAATTCCAAAACTCCTTCCTCCGACTCTTTTACTTGTTCATCAGTAGAATTCTTCCTTACACCTTCATCTCCTCCACATACTAAAACCACTATGAACATCGATAGGTTAATCAATGAAAATACTGATGAGCTTATGATGAACTTGGTCCAACAAGATACTGGAAGTTCACAACAACGTCAAAGCCTGACAAAATAGTAAGAGATCGCGAAGATAGGGGATTTTTTCTAAAAATTATAAAAAAACACAAAATTATTAAGATATTAGGAACGGAACAAAACTAATTGTGATAATAAAAAGCAATCTAGGTTTGGAGGAGACCATTTTAAACAACGGGTTTCATACAGAACCCGCAGTTTAATTCTTCGATTTCATTTCCAAATTTAAGAAAATCGTGAAGGAACCGTAATTTAAAATTACGATTCTCTCGTGAATTTGGGTCACCACTGTCCATTTGGCTAACTCCAAACTCAAGACCCATGAATTTGTAAGAGCGGGCACTAGAATCAATGTAACACCCCGAATCCACGTGATATCGGAATGCTATGGGCGAGACCTCACAATGGGTCCCGAACCTTAGTCTGACAACAATCTCACCCGACCTTTCCAACATTGCACAAATAAAGGCGTAAAGCTCAAAACGTGTGTAATGAATGCGAGATTGAAAAGTAAAGGGTACAATGTGGAAACTGATCCGAATCCTCAAAACGACACAAAAACTCCAAAACATAAATCCGAAAACCGTACATAAATCCATAATCCAACATAACAACAATATAATCCAAAACGTCCCCGTCCTAAACGTACGGCGACCCTCGGCTGTCCACTCCTCCACCTCACTCAGCGGCGTCCCTAACCTGCGGGGCATCTACACAAGCGGTTTAAAATCGTTAGCTCAATTCGAAGCATTAGAGACACGGTGAAGGCACATACACACTCATATATCGTAACATCACATAATCATGCTCAACAACACAAGTCCGGTTTATTATCTTTATTTATTAGGTCATATCCCGTTCTAGTTCAACTTCTTTTGTGACACGAGAATCTCCCGAAACTCGCCTTGGTCCCCACTTACCGCATGGAACGGTACGGATGCATCCGACCGTCTAACCACGAGGGCTAGTCGCCAAGAACCTCCTAGCTCTACACAAGAGTTAGGCAAGTTGTCACCGCCCGTTATCATACACTTGGGCCAAAATAATATATAAAGGTCGGTAATCCTATTTCCGGTTTATAAGTTATAATGAAAGAAATAAAACACACACCACCAAACACACATCGAGTCTAATACGTAGAATACAAGCTAAGTAAGTCCCGAGACTTACCTCGTCACCACCCTCACTCACAACACTCTCGCTTACTTAGAGAGGAAGCACACAACCTGCTCACACAAGAATACACTCATCAACACAAGCTCAAGCTCAACGAAGTCTAAGACTTCACTCTAGGGATCTACATAAGATCACCTAGATCTCAACCTAGGAACGCATCCTAGAACTCACAATCCTCACAACACTCTCATCACAAGGAAACCTCTCACAACAACCTATACATAAAAAGGTCATGATCAAAAGCTTAGGATAACCAAACTAGCCTAGAAGAATCCAACATGCTCAAACACTCAAGGTCAACATTCTCATCTGGCCATAAGGGCTCCAAGGATAGCAACCACTAGATGGCATTCTCATAAGTCCTAGGTCCACCCTAAGCATGCTTCTAACTAGGAATAAACACAAGGCTAGGAAAGAAACGAAGAGGGAGGAAAGAGGAGCCTACTAGTGAAGAAAACGCAGCCGCGGAAGCAAGCTAGCGCCCCCGGTGGAAAGCTGTCACCGCCCCTGCGGTGGTTTGGGTCCGAACCTGCTGTGGTGGCTCTGGCCGCCCCTGCGGTGGCTGGTGGTCCGCCCCTGCGCCTCTAGTGATCCGCCCCGTGGTCGAACAGCGGAAGCTTTGTCTTCTTTGTTTCTTCGACTGGTTCTTTGCTCCAAGTGTCTCCTTCTCTGGTTGGGCCTTCTCCAAATTCCCACCACAGGTCTTAGCTTCCTCACCACGACCTAAACGAGCTAAAGGAAGGGAATGCAAAGGGTTTACAAGATCTCCTTTCAAAAGCTTCCTCCATAGCCATGGAGGTGAAGAGAAGAGGGAAGAGGGAAGAAGTAGCAGCAGCAAGAAGAGGGAAAAAGATAGCTTACCACAATAGATCCGGAACTCCAAGGCTGCAGCTTCCTACACCACTCTTCCAAGGAGAATGAAGAAGAGAGCAACAAGGAAAAAGAGAGTATAGAGGGGAAAGGATGAGTGTAAGAGTGAAAAGAGGGAAATGAGGAGAGAAGGGGAGTAATGAAGGCTGCACAAAGGGGTGGGGAGTCCCAAGGTCAGTTGTCCCCCTTGTTCCTTCACTCCATATCCAGAGGCCGGAAAGCAAAAGAGGAAGCCCAAAGGTTGACGCGGGAATTTGACAGTATTCCCAGCACTCAGCAAACGTGCCTGCGGAAAAACTAATTCGTTGACGCGGAAAGCTCGGAATACATCTCAACACCCGGAATAAAGATTCCGGATGTTACAACCAAGAACCATATGCACAAGATTATCATATCTTCAATCATCGATCTCATCCAAACGGAGTTGATCTCCTAGCCCAATTCACATTGTTATCAACGTGTCTCATATATATATATATATATATATATATATATATATATATATATATATATATATATATATATATATATTCATAGGCAAATTAAACAATAGAAGACCCGGTTTTGAATCTGTATAGTTCGGACCACTAGTTTTCGGCGTTTGCATCCGTAAACCCGGTGTCGAGGTCTTCTCTATAGTACAACACAAATAAGGTACAATATTAATTTTATAAGTTCCATTATGGATCAAGTTTATATGGGCTTATATCGTGTAAGTATTAGTTAGTTTGTGTAACTATATATACAAATAGTAATGTATTGTGCGAGTTATTATGAAAGTTTAGAACTTCATGTAACATGAAGTATATTATTTTATTATCACATACGATATAATCTTACCTTATTTAAAGAAGTAAGTTAAGTTAGGACAATTTAAATATTTATAAATAACTATAAGGTTATTTATAGATTATGCATAAGTAGGATATATAGATGTAATTAATATATAAGGTCAATTGAGATAAGTAGAATAAAGTGTAGTTTATATAAAATTATTTTAAATAATGGTTCTTTTTACAATTAACCAAATTGTGAGGTACCTAAAGTAAATTGAGCAGTAAAAACAAATTAGTAGAGGGTGAGTGTAATGTCTAGGTGTTACCACGTAAGTGAGTACAAAAGATGAACATCCACGTGTCATGTAGGATAGAAATTTGTAGAAGTTACCTTCTCATCTATGCACAACAGATTTTGAAGGCTATAAAAGGAGAGGCTTGATTTTTAAATCGGAAGAGTACAGCAAATTAAACAAGTAAAAAAAGTTAAGCAACATTACAAGGCTAAGCAAAGAAGAGGACTTTTTATACGTGTAATCCGATTGTCTTTTAAGATCAAGCAGACAAGTGGGTGATAGTTATTTTAACAAACAAACTTGCCAAATGATCATTCAATCGCTATAAAATATTCAAAAACGTTTACAGTGATGAAAATATAAGAGTGAATTTGGTATATAGCTCTAGTTCACTAATTTTGATTAGTAAGTGTGCAGCTCAATAATTTTCTTAGTAAATGACCTTTTTTATATTTTATAGACAAACTTACCCTTATACAAAAATCTAAAATATTCTTAATTGATTATTGGCTTTAATTGACCCACAATGATTATTGCCTTATAATTACCCCATATCCCCTAATTGAAGAAGGTATATATTGATCATGTCGCCTTTATAAAAATTCGTTGTCTCAATTTTAGACTTCTAGTTTCTTGGATACTTATGTCGGACTTTCATTCAAAACTCTCATATCCTTGAAGGACTCCACATGCTTCAATGGTTACAGGATTTATTTCTCGTCATCAAACTCACTCTTTATCTTTGTACCTTTTAACTTCTTACAACTGGGTCGACACTCTATCTTCTTTGTACTCTCATGTCCATGCTTGCTTATGGCGGCGTCCGTCTTGATAGTCACGTCCTTACACCGAAATTCTTGGTTGTACTCCGTTCTATATGATTCTTGTTTCTCCATTTTTATCTCCATTCTACGCTCTCGTCGTCTCTTGCATGGTTCTTCTAATTCATCTCTCGACTTCATACGACAAAGCCCCTTGCATGATTCTCAATTTCTTCTATCTAAGCAGACTCGGGATCTTCTTTCTCATCCGGTTGTACTGCAGTAAAAATTTTCTAAACATCTTTACTGCTTTGCTCACCCGTCCTTCGGATGATTTATAAGTCACCAGGACGTCCATCAGAGTATCATACTAAATCTTGGTATGAATCCCTTATCTCGTGTGGGGAACTCTTCAAATTCGTTACCGATTTATCATGAGGCGCTAATCGCTTCATGATATCACAACTAAAGAATACAAGATATCCTTTAGGATACTAGCATACTACACACACACAGATATATAATTTACACTAAAACCTATCGATATAAGTCTATATACTAACTCACCTATCGTTCCAAGCTGCAGAGATTCACGGAGAACGATGGTGGTCCGACGTACTACTAACCCAACAACCCGACTATGCACGTGTGTAAAAACAGAAATCCGTTTTGAAAATCTTAGACCCCTTTCGGGTTCTAGTTATTTTATACATTCGGTCTTTCAGAAGATTTCAAGTGCCATTGTTGCCAACCTAGAGCTCTGATACCATGTTGTAACACCCCAAATTCTCGGAACTCGGGGAGCTACTGGTTAGGACCTCACAATGGGTCCCGACCTTGGTTTAACAACAACATTACTTGGATCTTACAACAAGGCACAAATGTGTTTAAAACAATTTCTAAAACATAATATTTTTAATGGTATAAACGTACACATGTGACAGCCTTACAAACATATATAAAGATACATAACATGCATGACGTATGGAAGACTCCCCCGTCCCCATCTAATGAGTACGTGGACCCGGCTGACCATCCGTTCCGGATCTCTCTGCAACTGTTTATCTCTACAGATCTACAACACGGATAAACCGTTAGCTAACTATCCAAATATAAGCAAAATGATAACAGCACAAGCACACGCAGAAACAAAAGTAAACAAACATC
>BSUD01000001.1:20427742-20445123 GCA_033239045.1 Fagopyrum esculentum | reverse complement strand
AAAAAAAAAAAAAAAAAAAAAAAACTGCTTTAATAGCCAACTTGAGAAAATCATATCTCCTAAACTATAACTCAGAATAATCCCAAATTTTAATATGTGCTACCACAATATCTCATCTATAACATATAAAAATTTCAGCCAAAATGGATCAGTATTTCATACCTAAATCGGAACCCGAAGTTGGATGCTGTCCATGTTGGAAAACTAAAAAAAACAACAGCTCACTGAAGTTGCTCCTTTGGCTGAAATATATGGGTTTAAAGATGGTTTAGAGGCACCCATTGACACATAAACATGGAGGGGAAATAAGGAGGTAGAGAGTGGTCATACACGAGACTCGCAGAAGGTGAAGGCATGGTTGTTGCTGTTGCGCGACTGGAGAAGGGACGCAAGACCCGCGGTTGCACATCTCTCTCTACATCTGTTGCTCGAGATCTGCTGCTGCGTATAGAGGGGAGCCATAGGAGGGCTCGAGATGAAGATGGAGGAATAAAGGCTGCTGTTGCTCCAGGGAAGGACGGTCATCGCCAGTGGTCGTCTGCAGTAGCCACGCGAGGCTGTTGGCTCGGGAAGAGGGGTCTTGCTGCTGCTCGTTGAAAGAAAGAAGAGGAGTAGAGGTTTCTTCGTGGATCTGAACGGGAGAATGCTGAACCTGGACGTGCTTGCGGGAGTTACAAAGGAGGCAACGAGAATCGTGGAGCAATTATGGCAAGCGTAACTCTCTCTCTCGTCCGTTCAGCTCGTGGGTATGCAGAAGGTAAGGAGTTGTTCTTTCCTGGGCTGGAGTAGGCGTGGGCTGAAGACTACACATTGGGTTGCAGCTGATGCTGCGGACAAGACACAATAGTGGGCTGCTGGACTGCGGACAAGGCGCAACAGTGGGCTGCTGGACTGCAGCAGCTGGGCTGCAGAGGGCTGAAGTTGGCAAGCTGAAAGGAGATCACGGACTGGGCTGTACAAGGCAAGCAGTGGCCGGCTGGGCTTGTCACAGACTCGTCACAGACTTGTCTGGCCTTGTCACAGACTCGTCACAGACTCGTCACAGACTTGTCTGGCCTTGTCACAGCTTCGTCACAGACTTGTCCAGACCTTGTCACAGCTTCGTCACAGACTTGTCAACGACGAGTCATACTCTAAATTAGGGTTTGGGCTAAACTTATTATTTTATGTGAAGTCAAGGGATCGGAACTGGTAGGCTACGGAATAGACGGATACGGATCATGTTATAGTTTAGGATTGGTTATAATAATCCTATCATTTTATGTGAAGGTAAGCTACATAAAATGATAAAATTTTATAAAGATCCTATCATTTTATGTGAAGGGAAGCTACATAAAATGATAAATTTTATAATAATGTGTCTAATCAAGTAGACGGATATGGGTCAACTGATCAAGATCGGGTTTGTTACAGAAATAAACGGAATAAAAATTCCGGATATTACATCAGTACCCCCTTAAAATAAGTTTCGTCCCGAAACTTAAAAGAAGACTCGTAATGTCGGAGTCCATGCAAAAGAACTAGAGCGCCGGAAAGAGGTCACAACTGTCGAGTTCTAATTTGTTTCCGAAATGGCCTAAAGAAATATTTCCGGGTATTACATCAATCCCCCCTTAGAATAAGTTTCGCCCCGAAACTTAAAGTACGTCAGTCAGAAGGTCAACTCTCAAGGTACGAATCTAATGTATCAACTTGTTATCGCACAAGAGTCATCGTTTCTACATATAAGTATCCCGCATATCAAGGTCATCAATAACACACATCCTGACTAAGCACTCAAGCATGAATTAAACAAGCAATCAGACAACATAACACAGATATAGGGTCAAGCCCTAGCTCGTTGTTCCCTAGATTACAACTATCTCCACAAAGGTCTCTGAAAGGTTATGTCTCATACTATCCATAGTATACTTGGTAGCCTCGTCGGCTTTTTATAAACCACTCACTCTGAAATCTTTTCAAGTACAGACCTCACAAGTGCCTACTACACGTTCTAGTGTGGTAACTAGATATCTCACCGGTATCATCCGGCTTCATTGCCCGATTCTCTAAGCCGATGTCCTAACCTTTGTCTGGTAAGTATCCCTCAAACTGAATCCGTATAAAACTAGGGTCACACCCTCCAATAGGGTGAGGGTTACTAGTCGCTCAATCACTTATAAACTACCTTACAGCCTCAAGTGGTCACATTTTGCAACTCGCCTCCAGGTCCTTTGATGACCGTACAGAAAATAACCTAGTCAACTTTCTTCCCTTCGTTGTGTTTACTTGACTACATACTCAGGCCAAAGGTCTTGAGTGACATACAATATGTCTGGAATGACGGTATTAGTTACAAGGTGATCTCACATCACCGTCATTTGCTCACACTACTCAATAGTTGTTAACATTGCATTGTGTCCTATAATATCCCTCTTACTCAAAACGCAACTCGACTCCGTTCCGAGATAAAAATTTTTCTTATACTCCACTCTTGAGATCCTGTTTTCTATATGTACGAGTACTGGTCTGTAAGTACACTCCCATAGCTTTTTTTTTTTTTTTATCTGTCTTTCGATTCAACTTGATAGTTACTCACCTTGAGCTTGTTAGTGCAGGCCCTACACACACTCTTATTACTTCGTTACTTCCTTTCTTATTTTATCAAGAAACTCGTTCTAAAGTACCATGCTAGGTATTAAATTCCAAATTTACTGGTCTTCCAACATGTGACTAGGTCGGCATGCTTCACTTGGATCTATAATGGGGTATCACTCTCCTTCTATACTTCTACGTGCACATACTTTCTCGTCTATCTAGTTGGTGATACAGTTCCTCGACAAAAATTCTTGTCACTCCACGTAGCCTATTTCACGTTCCTTCTAAACGAAACGCATTTCACCAATTATCATCGTCTTAAACTCGACACGTCATTTGTTGTACTCTCGAGTTTCCGGTTCTGTGGTTTAGGACTCATCACGCTTTCGCTGCTATACTTTGATAATTATGGTGTCACCCGCTAATCGTAAGGACATTTTCCGTGAGTCCAAATTGATGGACCCAACACTCTCCCTCTCAATTACACCATAAGTCCTATCCGGATGAAGTACCAAGTACCTTCCTTTCTTGCCTTAAGGGACTAAGATAACAGTTGGAAAACGACCTCTTCCGTTTACTTTTGGAATTCTTCTAACACGGATCCAAACTTCCTGACTCGACTGAAGTTTGATCTTAACCAACCGAGAAGTAACCTCTAACACGATTCTCTCTATACCTTTAGTTGTCTAAGTAGATTTTCGTTGTCTACTGGAGGAACTCCTCCAAAGCATCGGTATAGTTAATTCAATAATCCTCAATCACAGATATCTCTTCTTAACTGTACATAGCTCGTCAATCCCCAAACAACTCTTGCACGTCCTCAGTTGATGTCGGTCAGTCAATAGTTGACTTATCTCCATTTCCGGGACTTACTTTTCTCATACCTCTTTTGCCGTTGAATTTCCTGGCGAGCACTACTTACTTGAGTTCATCCATTTATACTCCTTTAGCTCCCTCTACATTACCAACTTCCAGTTCCCCCGTGAACTAACTCCATTTCTCGAGTCCAACTGTGTCATCCATCTGATATCAATGGTCCTTTCTAGATCTTCTACTATAGCTTGTAAGCACGTCTACGCGACTCTCATGACCTTAACTTCCCTCCACTTGCAGTTTATCTCGTATGGAATGCTACCACACTATGTCTTCATTGGCATAGAACCTTATCAAAATCATATGCTTCTTATTCCTCTAGTTCTTCTTTTACAATCCATATATTCTAGCTGTGATGTGTTCCCTTTTCTTAGCCAGTAGATAGTAATTCACTCACACAATTTCCTTGGTCTCAATTGACATAAGGGGTCATCCCTGGCCATCTAGTCTTTCTTCTTAAGTTCTTAATTAGAGTTACTAGTTCGAACTCACTTCATGTTACTATTAAGGGTATTAGCACTGGTATCTATTTAACTTCACATTTGTCGCCGTTGATCTCTTGAAGGGTCCTCCAGATGTCTATAAAATTATTTCATAGGTCTATGGTTATTCTCCTTATATGCCAACCAGTTACCACTAGTTGACCCGCACGTTTATGTCCCAGTTACTACCAACTAGTCTGTAGTTGACCTTCTATAAGATCACGAACTTATTGTTCTTCAATCTCTTTTGAAGTTTGATAGACTTTGTCAAAATCTATCTCCTCTAGTTTCTTTGTTAATACTCTTTTAGTTTCTTCCACAGTCTGCACTTCTCTTGTTCTCTTATGAGGTCACTATACTCTTCTGAGTCTAGTCCTAGCATTCATCTGTCGCCAATGAGTTCATCAAGTCTTCCACATTAGCTTGTAAGCGTGTCTTCGCGATTCTCCTTACTTTATTCATCATCTGTTTGCGGTTCTCTGGTATGAACCGTTAGTGTTGGTAACTTAAATCTCTTTGTAAATGAGAAATTATTGCGGACCCTTGAGTCCACCAAATTACTTTTCCACATTCTTCCCCTTGTTTAGTTTTGTCTTGATCATGTCGCCTTTATAAAAATTCGTTGTCTCAATTTTAGACTTCTAGTTTCTTGGATACTTATGTCGGACTTTCATTCAAAACTCTCATATCCTTGAAGGACTCCACATGCTTCAATGGTTACAGGATTTATTTCTCGTCATCAAACTCACTCTTTATCTTTGTACCTTTTAACTTCTCACAACTGGGTCGACACTCTATCTTCTTTGTACTCTCATGTCCATGCTTGCTTATGGCGGCGTCCGTCTTGATAGTCACGTCCTTACACCGAAATTCTTGGTTGTACTCCGTTCTATATGATTCTTGTTTCTCCATTTTTATCTCCATTCTACGCTCTCGTCGTCTCTTGCATGGTTCTTCTAATTCATCTCTCGACTTCATACGACAAAGCCCCTTGCATGATTCTCAATTTCTTCTATCTAAGCAGACTCGGGATCTTCTTTCTCATCCGGTTGTACTGCGGTAAAAATTTTCTAAACATCTTTACTGCTTTGCTCACCCGTCCTTCGGATGATTTATAAGTCACCAGGACGTCCATCAGAGTATCATACTAAATCTTGGTATGAATCCCTTATCTCGTGTGGGGAACTCTTCAAATTCGTTACCGATTTATCATGAGGCGCTAATCGCTTCATGATATCACAACTAAAGAATACAAGATATCCTTTAGGATACTAGCATACTACACACACACAGATATATAATTTACACTAAAACCTATCGATATAAGTCTATATACTAACTCACCTATCGTTCCAAGCTGCAGAGATTCACGGAGAACGATGGTGGTCCGACGTACTACTAACCCAACAACCCGACTATGCACGTGTGTAAAAACAGAAATCCGTTTTGAAAATCTTAGACCCCTTTCGGGTTCTAGTTATTTTATACATTCGGTCTTTCAGAAGATTTCAAGTGCCATTGTTGCCAACCTAGAGCTCTGATACCATGTTGTAACACCCCAAATTCTCGGAACTCGGGGAGCTACTGGTTAGGACCTCACAATGGGTCCCGACCTTGGTTTAACAACAACATTACTTGGATCTTACAACAAGGCACAAATGTGTTTAAAACAATTTCTAAAACATAATATTTTTAATGGTATAAACGTACACATGTGACAGCCTTACAAACATATATAAAGATACATAACATGCATGACGTATGGAAGACTCCCCCGTCCCCATCTAATGAGTACGTGGACCCGGCTGACCATCCGTTCCGGATCTCTCTGCAACTGTTTATCTCTACAGATCTACAACACGGATAAACCGTTAGCTAACTATCCAAATATAAGCAAAATGATAACAGCACAAGCACACGCAGAAACAAAAGTAAACAAACATCATGCTGGCACTCAACCGTTTATTATCTATTATTTAAATGATTCACATTATTCAATTTAAGTTGTGGCACGAGAATTATTATTAGTCCTCGCCTCCGTTCCTTATCCAACTGGTGTAGGTCTAGCTGACTCCCATTGGTAGCATCACTACAAACCATGTATGGACTAGTCCCGAAAGAAACCCCCAGCGCCCCGCGAGCTACTGAGCAGAATGCCACCGCCCGTTACTCTTAGGCCAAAATATAGGTCGGTAATTATATATCACAACCTATCTCTCTAACATTTCAATCACACACCACCATCATCATTTATACTCATATTTAGAAGTCAGCTAAGTAAGCCCAGAGGACTTACCTGATATAAAGCTCGACTCTCTGTAAACCAACTCGCTCTGTAAACTGTAGCAACTCAGTTGCCTGTCAAAGGAGATAAGTGCATTAGCACACTCCTACGTAGTTAGAAGTCTAAGACTTCTAAAATAAAATAATGTATTAAGACATAACTAGTTGCAGTATTACTTTAGGGTAAAATGACCATTTTACCCTTGGTCCCGAAATTCCCGAACATTCTAAAATTCATGTCTAAACTCCTATTTGAGATGCTAAAATCATATTCTAACTCCCAAAGCTTCGTTTGGTTTCAAGCTAACATTTTTCCTATGTTTCTATTTTCCGGGAAATCGTAAAGGTCTAACTTCGATTCCAAATATAAAATTCGTAACCGCTTATAAAAATTCCGACTTAAATCCCTAGATTATCTATGATGTCCTATCTAACTTTAGGAGAAAGAATTTCTTCAAACTGTTCATTCAACAGTCTTATAAAAATTCCTAAAGTTGACTACTCCCTTTACAAATTCTATACTTAGCCAAAATCTGAGTACACTTTGAAAAATCATAACTCCTAAACCACTCACTGGTTTTATCCCAAATTTTGATATGTTCTACTATAAAATCTTACCTATAATATATCCAAAATTCAGCCGGAAAGGATATCAAGAGCTTATTCAAAATCATCTCACAAAACAGCATCACTTGCTGTTTTCCCCAACACTCAGTTCATATATAAAAACGTCAACTTTGAAACACAATAACTCTCAAACCGTAATTTCGATTCTTCCCAAATTTTAATATGATCTACAACAAGATGTCAACTATATCATATCAAAAATTCAAGCCTAACAGAGATCAAAAGCCTATCCAAATTTATTCCACAAAACTGCATCTCAAGCATTTTTCCTCAAACTCAGCACACTAAAAAAAACTGCTTTAATAGCCAACTTGAGAAAATCATATCTCCTAAACTATAACTCAGAATAATCCCAAATTTTAATATGTGCTACCACAATATCTCATCTATAACATATAAAAATTTCAGCCAAAATGGATCAGTATTTCATACCTAAATCGGAACCCGAAGTTGGATGCTGTCCATGTTGGAAAACTAAAAAAAACAACAGCTCACTGAAGTTGCTCCTTTGGCTGAAATATATGGGTTTAAAGATGGTTTAGAGGCACCCATTGACACATAAACATGGAGGGGAAATAAGGAGGTAGAGAGTGGTCATACACGAGACTCGCAGAAGGTGAAGGCATGGTTGTTGCTGTTGCGCGACTGGAGCAGGGACGCAAGACCCGCGGTTGCACATCTCTCTCTACATCTGTTGCTCGAGATCTGCTGCTGCGTATAGAGGGGAGCCATAGGAGGGCTCGAGATGAAGATGGAGGAATAAAGGCTGCTGTTGCTCCAGGGAAGGACGGTCATCGCCAGTGGTCGTCTGCAGTAGCCACGCGAGGCTGTTGGCTCGGGAAGAGGGGTCTTGCTGCTGCTCGTTGAAAGAAGGAAGAGGAGTAGAGGTTTCTTCGTGGATCTGAACGGGAGAATGCTGAACCTGGACGTGCTTGCGGGAGTTACAAAGGAGGCAGCGAGAATCGTGGAGCAATTATGGCAAGTGTAACTCTCTCTCTCGTCCGTTCAGCTCGTGGGTATGCAGAAGGTAAGGAGTTGTTCTTTCCTGGGCTGGAGTAGGCGTGGGCTGAAGACTACACATTGGGTTGCAGCTGATGCTGCGGACAAGACACAATAGTGGGCTGCTGGACTGCGGACAAGGCGCAACAGTGGGCTGCTGGACTGCAGCAGCTGGGCTGCAGAGGGCTGAAGTTGGCAAGCTGAAAGGAGATCACGGACTGGGCTGTACAAGGCAAGCAGTGGCCGGCTGGGCTTGTCACAGACTCGTCACAGACTTGTCTGGCCTTGTCACAGACTCGTCACAGACTCGTCACAGACTTGTCTGGCCTTGTCACAGCTTCGTCACAGACTTGTCCAGACCTTGTCACAGCTTCGTCACAGACTTGTCAACGACGAGTCATACTCTAAATTAGGGTTTGGGCTAAACTTATTATTTTATGTGAAGTCAAGGGATCGGAACTGGTAGGCTACGGAATAGACGGATACGGATCATGTTATAGTTTAGGATTGGTTATAATAATCCTATCATTTTATGTGAAGGTAAGCTACATAAAATGATAAAATTTTATAAAGATCCTATCATTTTATGTGAAGGGAAGCTACATAAAATGATAAATTTTATAATAATGTGTCTAATCAAGTAGACGGATATGGGTCAACTGATCAAGATCGGGTTTGTTACAGAAATAAACGGAATAAAAATTCCGGATATTACATCAGTACCCCCTTAAAATAAGTTTCGTCCCGAAACTTAAAAGAAGACTCGTAATGTCGGAGTCCATGCAAAAGAACTAGAGCGCCGGAAAGAGGTCACAACTGTCGAGTTCTAATTTGTTTCCGAAATGGCCTAAAGAAATATTTCCGGGTATTACATCAATCCCCCCTTAGAATAAGTTTCGCCCCGAAACTTAAAGTACGTCAGTCAGAAGGTCAACTCTCAAGGTACGAATCTAATGTATCAACTTGTTATCGCACAAGAGTCATCGTTTCTACATATAAGTATCCCGCATATCAAGGTCATCAATAACACACATCCTGACTAAGCACTCAAGCATGAATTAAACAAGCAATCAGACAACATAACACAGATATAGGGTCAAGCCCTAGCTCGTTGTTCCCTAGATTACAACTATCTCCACAAAGGTCTCTGAAAGGTTATGTCTCATACTATCCATAGTATACTTGGTAGCCTCGTCGGCTTTTTATAAACCACTCACTCTGAAATCTTTTCAAGTACAGACCTCACAAGTGCCTACTACACGTTCTAGTGTGGTAACTAGATATCTCACCGGTATCATCCGGCTTCATTGCCCGATTCTCTAAGCCGATGTCCTAACCTTTGTCTGGTAAGTATCCCTCAAACTGAATCCGTATAAAACTAGGGTCACACCCTCCAATAGGGTGAGGGTTACTAGTCGCTCAATCACTTATAAACTACCTTACAGCCTCAAGTGGTCACATTTTGCAACTCGCCTCCAGGTCCTTTGATGACCGTACAGAAAATAACCTAGTCAACTTTCTTCCCTTCGTTGTGTTTACTTGACTACATACTCAGGCCAAAGGTCTTGAGTGACATACAATATGTCTGGAATGACGGTATTAGTTACAAGGTGATCTCACATCACCGTCATTTGCTCACACTACTCAATAGTTGTTAACATTGCATTGTGTCCTATAATATCCCTCTTACTCAAAACGCAACTCGACTCCGTTCCGAGATAAAAATTTTTCTTATACTCCACTCTTGAGATCCTGTTTTCTATATGTACGAGTACTGGTCTGTAAGTACACTCCCATAGCTTTTTTTTTTTTTTTATCTGTCTTTCGATTCAACTTGATAGTTACTCACCTTGAGCTTGTTAGTGCAGGCCCTACACACACTCTTATTACTTCGTTACTTCCTTTCTTATTTTATCAAGAAACTCGTTCTAAAGTACCATGCTAGGTATTAAATTCCAAATTTACTGGTCTTCCAACATGTGACTAGGTCGGCATGCTTCACTTGGATCTATAATGGGGTATCACTCTCCTTCTATACTTCTACGTGCACATACTTTCTCGTCTATCTAGTTGGTGATACAGTTCCTCGACAAAAATTCTTGTCACTCCACGTAGCCTATTTCACGTTCCTTCTAAACGAAACGCATTTCACCAATTATCATCGTCTTAAACTCGACACGTCATTTGTTGTACTCTCGAGTTTCCGGTTCTGTGGTTTAGGACTCATCACGCTTTCGCTGCTATACTTTGATAATTATGGTGTCACCCGCTAATCGTAAGGACATTTTCCGTGAGTCCAAATTGATGGACCCAACACTCTCCCTCTCAATTACACCATAAGTCCTATCCGGATGAAGTACCAAGTACCTTCCTTTCTTGCCTTAAGGGACTAAGATAACAGTTGGAAAACGACCTCTTCCGTTTACTTTTGGAATTCTTCTAACACGGATCCAAACTTCCTGACTCGACTGAAGTTTGATCTTAACCAACCGAGAAGTAACCTCTAACACGATTCTCTCTATACCTTTAGTTGTCTAAGTAGATTTTCGTTGTCTACTGGAGGAACTCCTCCAAAGCATCGGTATAGTTAATTCAATAATCCTCAATCACAGATATCTCTTCTTAACTGTACATAGCTCGTCAATCCCCAAACAACTCTTGCACGTCCTCAGTTGATGTCGGTCAGTCAATAGTTGACTTATCTCCATTTCCGGGACTTACTTTTCTCATACCTCTTTTGCCGTTGAATTTCCTGGCGAGCACTACTTACTTGAGTTCATCCATTTATACTCCTTTAGCTCCCTCTACATTACCAACTTCCAGTTCCCCCGTGAACTAACTCCATTTCTCGAGTCCAACTGTGTCATCCATCTGATATCAATGGTCCTTTCTAGATCTTCTACTATAGCTTGTAAGCACGTCTACGCGACTCTCATGACCTTAACTTCCCTCCACTTGCAGTTTATCTCGTATGGAATGCTACCACACTATGTCTTCATTGGCATAGAACCTTATCAAAATCATATGCTTCTTATTCCTCTAGTTCTTCTTTTACAATCCATATATTCTAGCTGTGATGTGTTCCCTTTTCTTAGCCAGTAGATAGTAATTCACTCACACAATTTCCTTGGTCTCAATTGACATAAGGGGTCATCCCTGGCCATCTAGTCTTTCTTCTTAAGTTCTTAATTAGAGTTACTAGTTCGAACTCACTTCATGTTACTATTAAGGGTATTAGCACTGGTATCTATTTAACTTCACATTTGTCGCCGTTGATCTCTTGAAGGGTCCTCCAGATGTCTATAAAATTATTTCATAGGTCTATGGTTATTCTCCTTATATGCCAACCAGTTACCACTAGTTGACCCGCACGTTTATGTCCCAGTTACTACCAACTAGTCTGTAGTTGACCTTCTATAAGATCACGAACTTATTGTTCTTCAATCTCTTTTGAAGTTTGATAGACTTTGTCAAAATCTATCTCCTCTAGTTTCTTTGTTAATACTCTTTTAGTTTCTTCCACAGTCTGCACTTCTCTTGTTCTCTTATGAGGTCACTATACTCTTCTGAGTCTAGTCCTAGCATTCATCTGTCGCCAATGAGTTCATCAAGTCTTCCACATTAGCTTGTAAGCGTGTCTTCGCGATTCTCCTTACTTTATTCATCATCTGTTTGCGGTTCTCTGGTATGAACCGTTAGTGTTGGTAACTTAAATCTCTTTGTAAATGAGAAATTATTGCGGACCCTTGAGTCCACCAAATTACTTTTCCACATTCTTCCCCTTGTTTAGTTTTGTCTTGATCATGTCGCCTTTATAAAAATTCGTTGTCTCAATTTTAGACTTCTAGTTTCTTGGATACTTATGTCGGACTTTCATTCAAAACTCTCATATCCTTGAAGGACTCCACATGCTTCAATGGTTACAGGATTTATTTCTCGTCATCAAACTCACTCTTTATCTTTGTACCTTTTAACTTCTCACAACTGGGTCGACACTCTATCTTCTTTGTACTCTCATGTCCATGCTTGCTTATGGCGGCGTCCGTCTTGATAGTCACGTCCTTACACCGAAATTCTTGGTTGTACTCCGTTCTATATGATTCTTGTTTCTCCATTTTTATCTCCATTCTACGCTCTCGTCGTCTCTTGCATGGTTCTTCTAATTCATCTCTCGACTTCATACGACAAAGCCCCTTGCATGATTCTCAATTTCTTCTATCTAAGCAGACTCGGGATCTTCTTTCTCATCCGGTTGTACTGCGGTAAAAATTTTCTAAACATCTTTACTGCTTTGCTCACCCGTCCTTCGGATGATTTATAAGTCACCAGGACGTCCATCAGAGTATCATACTAAATCTTGGTATGAATCCCTTATCTCGTGTGGGGAACTCTTCAAATTCGTTACCGATTTATCATGAGGCGCTAATCGCTTCATGATATCACAACTAAAGAATACAAGATATCCTTTAGGATACTAGCATACTACACACACACAGATATATAATTTACACTAAAACCTATCGATATAAGTCTATATACTAACTCACCTATCGTTCCAAGCTGCAGAGATTCACGGAGAACGATGGTGGTCCGACGTACTACTAACCCAACAACCCGACTATGCACGTGTGTAAAAACAGAAATCCGTTTTGAAAATCTTAGACCCCTTTCGGGTTCTAGTTATTTTATACATTCGGTCTTTCAGAAGATTTCAAGTGCCATTGTTGCCAACCTAGAGCTCTGATACCATGTTGTAACACCCCAAATTCTCGGAACTCGGGGAGCTACTGGTTAGGACCTCACAATGGGTCCCGACCTTGGTTTAACAACAACATTACTTGGATCTTACAACAAGGCACAAATGTGTTTAAAACAATTTCTAAAACATAATATTTTTAATGGTATAAACGTACACATGTGACAGCCTTACAAACATATATAAAGATACATAACATGCATGACGTATGGAAGACTCCCCCGTCCCCATCTAATGAGTACGTGGACCCGGCTGACCATCCGTTCCGGATCTCTCTGCAACTGTTTATCTCTACAGATCTACAACACGGATAAACCGTTAGCTAACTATCCAAATATAAGCAAAATGATAACAGCACAAGCACACGCAGAAACAAAAGTAAACAAACATCATGCTGGCACTCAACCGTTTATTATCTATTATTTAAATGATTCACATTATTCAATTTAAGTTGTGGCACGAGAATTATTATTAGTCCTCGCCTCCGTTCCTTATCCAACTGGTGTAGGTCTAGCTGACTCCCATTGGTAGCATCACTACAAACCATGTATGGACTAGTCCCGAAAGAAACCCCCAGCGCCCCGCGAGCTACTGAGCAGAATGCCACCGCCCGTTACTCTTAGGCCAAAATATAGGTCGGTAATTATATATCACAACCTATCTCTCTAACATTTCAATCACACACCACCATCATCATTTATACTCATATTTAGAAGTCAGCTAAGTAAGCCCAGAGGACTTACCTGATATAAAGCTCGACTCTCTGTAAACCAACTCGCTCTGTAAACTGTAGCAACTCAGTTGCCTGTCAAAGGAGATAAGTGCATTAGCACACTCCTACGTAGTTAGAAGTCTAAGACTTCTAAAATAAAATAATGTATTAAGACATAACTAGTTGCAGTATTACTTTAGGGTAAAATGACCATTTTACCCTTGGTCCCGAAATTCCCGAACATTCTAAAATTCATGTCTAAACTCCTATTTGAGATGCTAAAATCATATTCTAACTCCCAAAGCTTCGTTTGGTTTCAAGCTAACATTTTTCCTATGTTTCTATTTTCCGGGAAATCGTAAAGATCTAACTTCGATTCCAAATATAAAATTCGTAACCGCTTATAAAAATTCCGACTTAAATCCCTAGATTATCTATGATGTCCTATCTAACTTTAGGAGAAAGAATTTCTCCAAACTGTTCATTCAACAGTTTTATAAAAATTCCTAAAGTTGACTACTCCCTTTACAAATTCTATACTTAGCCAAAATCTAAGTACACTTTGAAAAATCGTAACTCCTAAACCACTCACTGGTTTTATCCCAAATTTTGATATGTTCTACTATAAAATCTTACCTATAATATATCCAAAATTCAGCCGGAAAGGATATCAAGAGCTTATTCAAAATCATCTCACAAAACAGCATCACTTGCTGTTTTCCCCCAACACTCAGCACATATATAAAAACGTCAACTTTGAAACACAATAACTCTCGAACCGTAACTCCGATTCTTCCCAAATTTTAATATGATCTACAACAAGATGTCAACTATATCATATCAAAAATTAAAGCCTAACAGAGATCAAAAGCCTATCCAAATTTATTCCACAAAACTGCATCTCAAGCATATTTCCTCAAACTCAGCACACAAAAAAAAAACTGCTTGAATAGCCAACTTGAGAAAATCATATCTCCTAAACTATAACTCAGAATAATCCCAAATTTTAATATGTGCTACCACAATATCTCATCTATAACATATAAAAATTTCAGCCAAAATGGATCAGTATTTCATACCTAAATCGGAACCCGAAGTTGGATGCTGTCCATGTTGGAAAACTAAAAAAAACAACAGCTCACTGAAGTTGCTCCTTTGGCTGAAATATATGGGTTTAAAGATGGTTTAGAGGCACCCATTGACACATAAACATGGAGGGGAAATAAGGAGGTAGAGAGTGGTCATACACGAGACTCGCAGAAGGTGAAGGCATGGTTGTTGCTGTTGCGCGACTGGAGCAGGGACGCAAGACCCGCGGTTGCACATCTCTCTCTACATCTGTTGCTCGAGATCTGCTGCTGCGTATAGAGGGGAGCCATAGGAGGGCTCGAGATGAAGATGGAGGAATAAAGGCTGCTGTTGCTCCAGGGAAGGACGGTCATCGCCAGTGGTCGTCTGCAGTAGCCACGCGAGGCTGTTGGCTCGGGAAGAGGGGTCTTGCTGCTGCTCGTTGAAAGAAGGAAGAGGAGTAGAGGTTTCTTCGTGGATCTGAACGGGAGAATGCTGAACCTGGACGTGCTTGCGGGAGTTACAAAGGAGGCAGCGAGAATCGTGGAGCAATTATGGCAAGTGTAACTCTCTCTCTCGTCCGTTCAGCTCGTGGGTATGCAGAAGGTAAGGAGTTGTTCTTTCCTGGGCTGGAGTAGGCGTGGGCTGAAGACTACACATTGGGTTGCAGCTGATGCTGCGGACAAGACACAATAGTGGGCTGCTGGACTGCGGACAAGGCGCAACAGTGGGCTGCTGGACTGCAGCAGCTGGGCTGCAGAGGGCTGAAGTTGGCAAGCTGAAAGGAGATCACGGACTGGGCTGTACAAGGCAAGCAGTGGCCGGCTGGGCTTGTCACAGACTCGTCACAGACTTGTCTGGCCTTGTCACAGACTCGTCACAGACTCGTCACAGACTTGTCTGGCCTTGTCACAGCTTCGTCACAGACTTGTCCAGACCTTGTCACAGCTTCGTCACAGACTTGTCAACGACGAGTCATACTCTAAATTAGGGTTTGGGCTAAACTTATTATTTTATGTGAAGTCAAGGGATCGGAACTGGTAGGCTACGGAATAGACGGATACGGATCATGTTATAGTTTAGGATTGGTTATAATAATCCTATCATTTTATGTGAAGGTAAGCTACATAAAATGATAAAATTTTATAAAGATCCTATCATTTTATGTGAAGGGAAGCTACATAAAATGATAAATTTTATAATAATGTGTCTAATCAAGTAGACGGATATGGGTCAACTGATCAAGATCGGGTTTGTTACAGAAATAAACGGAATAAAAATTCCGGATATTACAATGTAGATCATGTATCATTAATCACTTGTCGTTTACTAATGCACTATTTTAAAACCCTACAAATTGCATGAACTTCTTCCTCTCAAGACGTTGGGCAAAGTTACAATGATCCTGAAAATGGTGATATGTACATACCGTAAATTTCCCAGGATTGTCTTCTTCTCCAGAGTTTGGGCAAGAATGGTGTTGAACCTCCATTTCACCTATAATGGTGGTGTCTTGTACACTGATCTCTAGAAATTTCATAGGGGTTTCTTCCAAATTTTACAAAAATGGTGATATCTTGTACACTCTTCTTTAGAAAGAAATCCGAAGCAACGATTCAACTACTCAAGCAAAGAAGGAAAAAGAAGGAAGACAAGTTGACGCTTCAACTTCTTTGTTGGAATGACATGACGTTCAACGGTGTATTGAATAAGATATTAAGTAAATGATTCTATTTATTATTTACTTTCTTAAATTAGGATTATTGTATAATCAATTAGCAGATTCTCTTGTAACTAATTGGGGTAAAACTGAGATATATTAGTAGGGGAAAATTAGGTATTAGAGATTAAAAGATGTTATTTTGTTAAAATATTATCAGCCTATGTTAGTTAGTTAATGAATTTTATGATGGGGGGCATTTCATCCAATTTTCTCAAAATATAATCCCTTGCTTAAACCCTAGCTTCTTAGATAATCAAGAACAGTAGAACACAAGTACAAAATTGATTGATTATTGAATGATGGATAGTCTAAATGGTTGATAATTACCGATCAGCAAAGACGCCGACTGTTGTAGTGATAGTAGTGTGATGCTTCGATGGTGATGGACTGATGGTGATGACAAATTGATAGAATGATAGAGGATCGGAATCGGATGCTTAGTTTGCAGGGGACATTGAGATTGTAGAGAGACCAAAAATGACGATTCTAATAAAAGATCAGTAGAGAAAGAGAAAAAGAAACGGATTTGATTAATTGGAGAAAGTAATCCCATTAATACCGTCATTGTTGAAGAAGATGAAGGGGCTAAGATCTTGCTGTATTTTAATTTTAGAAATTGGAGAGTAATAATGGAGAGATGTCGTCGTTCCCACTTTCCCTTTCCCAACTTTGTTTTAATTTCCTTGTATTAATTTTTTTTTTACTAGCTAAATTTAATTGAGTAGAGCTATGTATAATAGTAGACTTATATATCGGTTGAGTCCCTAAAATTGATGGACTCATGGCTCAGACCAACCTTGCCACCCCATTTAGCCGGGCATGCCTCCTCCTCAAGTGGAAGTTGCTCATAAGCTACATTAGTAAAGCACGACGCAATCACAATCACCGGCCCAACTGCCATAAGCTCTCCTACCAAATACATAAATAGCTTTTCTGCCATTCTTGAAGAGGTACATGCGACTTAGATTGTAAGTTTATATATATTAGGGTAAGGATGCAATTGAATTGAGTTTTAATTTAAAAATAAAATAAAATTTATAATGTCTTTATATATATTGAATAGTTTTAGAATATTTATTTATAGTACTAACAAATTTAATATAAAATATATAAAAAAAATTAGAACTTTAGTAATTATAGGTTATTATGTATTTAATTATAAAATATAGGGGTATTATTCAAGTAAGGCCCATTATTCCGGTAAGGCCGTGCGGCCGTCTGTACGGCCGACACGTGTCCCGAAAAAAAAAAGTTTTTTTTTTTTTTTTTTTTTTTTTTTTT
>BSUD01000001.1:20327249-20427520 GCA_033239045.1 Fagopyrum esculentum | reverse complement strand
GGCTGACCATCCGTTCCGGATCTCTCTGCAACTGTTTATCTCTACAGATCTACAACACGGATAAACCGTTAGCTAACTATCCAAATATAAGCAAAATGATAACAGCACAAACACACGCAGAAACAAAATAAACAAACATCATGCTGGCACTCAACCGTTTATTATCTATTATTTAAATGATTCACATTATTCAATTTAAGTTGTGGCACGAGAATTATTATTAGTCCTCGCCTCCGTTCCTTATCCAACTGGTGTAGGTCTAGCTGACTCCCATTGGTAGCATCACTACAAACCATGTATGGACTAGTCCCGAAAGAAACCCCCAGCGCCCCGCGAGCTACTGAGCAGAATGCCACCGCCCGTTACTCTTAGGCCAAAATATAGGTCGGTAATTATATATCACAACCTATCTCTCTAACATTTCAATCACACACCACCATCATCATTTATACTCATATTTAGAAGTCAGCTAAGTAAGCCCAGAGGACTTACCTGATATAAAGCTCGACTCTCTGTAAACCAACTCGCTCTGTAAACTGTAGCAACTCAGTTGCCTGTCAAAGGAGATAAGTGCATTAGCACACTCCTACGTAGTTAGAAGTCTAAGACTTCTAAAATAAAATAATGTATTAAGACATAACTAGTTGCAGTATTACTTTAGGGTAAAATGACCATTTTACCCTTGGTCCCGAAATTCCCGAACATTCTAAAATTCATGTCTAAACTCCTATTTGAGATGCTAAAATCATATTCTAACTCCCAAAGCTTCGTTTGGTTTCAAGCTAACATTTTTCCTATGTTTCTATTTTCCGGGAAATCGTAAAGATCTAACTTCGATTCCAAATATAAAATTCGTAACCGCTTATAAAAATTCCGACTTAAATCCCTAGATTATCTATGATGTCCTATCTAACTTTAGGAGAAAGAATTTCTCCAAACTGTTCATTCAACAGTTTTATAAAAATTCCTAAAGTTGACTACTCCCTTTACAAATTCTATACTTAGCCAAAATCTAAGTACACTTTGAAAAATCGTAACTCCTAAACCACTCACTGGTTTTATCCCAAATTTTGATATGTTCTACTATAAAATCTTACCTATAATATATCCAAAATTCAGCCGGAAAGGATATCAAGAGCTTATTCAAAATCATCTCACAAAACAGCATCACTTGCTGTTTTCCCCCAACACTCAGCACATATATAAAAACGTCAACTTTGAAACACAATAACTCTCGAACCGTAACTCCGATTCTTCCCAAATTTTAATATGATCTACAACAAGATGTCAACTATATCATATCAAAAATTAAAGCCTAACAGAGATCAAAAGCCTATCCAAATTTATTCCACAAAACTGCATCTCACGCATATTTCCTCAAACTCAGCACACAAAAAAAAAAAAAAAAAATTTTCGGGACACGTGTCGCCCTGCGGTATGGCCGTACGACCGTACCGCAATAAAAGGGCCGTACCTGAACATTTACCTAAAATATAGTTGATATATAATAAATAAAGTGTGTTTTTAGATGACAATATAATAAAGGGAAGTAAAAAATAATTAAAAAAAGTTGCTAATATATATATATATATATAGTTAATTAGTTAGTTAGTTAGTTTATATAATTTTTAAATTAAAAATTTTTAAAATAAGAATCGTTTTAAAATAGCCAAGCTTGGAACATTGGAAGAAAAAAAAAAAAGGAACAATTTGGTTTACTAGATTTTTTCTAGTTTTGTGTTTAGTAAATGTACCCCTTGAGAGAAGAGTGTGTAGAGTTTGAGAATAAATACAAAAGGTTGGAGTATATTTACTTAATTGACACATTAAAAAGCCTAGTTACTACTCTAGTTTTGCAAAAAAGCCTAGTTACCAAAATTGCCCCAAAAAAATCCCCATTTGTGTCAACACCCATGAAAAAAGAAAAGTTGTGTCCTAGGCATTTCTCAATATATATAAAAAAAGGTGTATCATAAAAATGGTCTACCTTCAAAAAATAACATTGAAAAATTATAATATTGTGGTGTCGATGCATTGCAAATTTTGTTAACACCCATGAAAAAATGATTCGCATTTGTTTTTAAGTGTTTGTACTTAAAATTGAATGCACAAAGATGATGTTCTAAATTAGGCGGAACATTAGAAGAAACCAGTGCTAGATTGTTAGGGCTCGTTTGATACGCTTTCTAGGAAATCATAAACCGGTTTTGGAATCATTCAAATCGATTCTTGTGTTTGGTAGCAAAAATGTATCGAAATGAGCGATCGTAGGAAATGAATGATTCCAATATTTTTCATTCCTTGATTCCTGTTTTTTTATGAGTTTGGGTCATTCCAACTTATCTTTCCAAATATAGTGCTTTAGGTCATTGTTTTATTATGAAAAACTATGACACAAACCGTTATTTTATAAAATCAATGTATTTTCAACCCAAAACTTTAATTTATAATCTTAATTAAACACCATGTTTTAGGAATCGAATTAGGTCATTTCTCATTCTAGTTCGATTCTTGATTCCAATATGATTCCTACAGTTGTATCAAATGAGTCCTTAATGGAATCTCACTACTGAAATATATCAACAAAATATACCAAGTAGTAGGAACAAAAGACTTTGAAAAACTTACGGCCCGTTTGGTTTTAAGGAACTGGAAACGGAATGAAAACGAATCTAGTCCATACGTATACCCTTATTCATGAAAATTTTTGGAATCATTCTTTGTGGTTTGAAGTAATTGGAGTAGAGTTTGATTACTTTTGATACCCTATAGGGAAACAAAATTGTGAAGGAGTTCGTGTGTTTTGCATTAAATCACAAGGAATGATTCCATAAATTTTCATGAATAAGGATATACATATGGACTAAATTTGTTTTCATTCTATTTCCGTTTTCAGAGTTGGAACCAAACGGGCCCTTAATATATTATTATGGAGCATGTTACAAGTAAAAATAAGAGTGATCTTCAAACATGAAAGCCCGTCTTGCTTAACAATCATGGTTGAATTACACTTTGTCCGTAAAGGTTATCAACCAAGTAGATACAAGCCCAAGTAAAATTTTATATTATAATGGTAAGTGGTTAGGCTGACCTAGCCTAACCACTTACCATTATAAAATTGGACCTTTGTTTTTTATACGAAGTCCAAATTAAGCATGTCTTCAAAGAAATCAATTGTGTTGTTAGAAATCTCGACAATCAACACCAATTTTTATGAAGATCACAAACTTCGTGTTCTCATAGAAACCAAAAAAAACATCGACTGGGCCATAGAAACCAAAAAAACGTCGACTTGTTATCGACTCCAAGACCAAACAATGTTGCAAAATTCAATAATATTTCATGTGGATGTGATTCTCCCCGATCCCGTTTTAAAATATTTTCACATGTATGTATTAGGTTTTCCGGATTTTGTCTTAGGGTCTTTTGAATTTACAGCAAGTTTTTTTTATGGAGGTTCGAGTTGTTTGTTCTATGAGGGTTCGTGAATTTGTGATCGACACTTGGAGACTTTGTTTTTGTAACACCCCAAATTCTCGGAATTCGGGGAGCTACTGGTTAGGACCTCACAATGGGTCCCGACCTTGGTTTAACAACAACATTACTTGGATCTTACAACAAGGCACAAATGTATTTAAAACAATTTCTAAAACATAATATTTTTAATGGTATAAACGTACACATGTGACAGCCTTACAAACATATATAAAGATACATAACATGCATGACGTATGGAAGACTCCCCCGTCCCCATCTAATGAGTACGTGGACCCGGCTGACCATCCGTTCCGGATCTCTCTGCAACTGTCTATCTCTACAGATCTACAACACGGATAAACCGTTAGCTAACTATCCAAATATAAGCAAAAATGATAACAACACAAACACAAGCAGAAACAAAATAAACAAACATCATGCTGGTACTCAACCGTTTATTATCTATTATTTAAGTGATTCACATTATTCAATTTAAGTTGTGGCACGAGAATTATTATTAGTTCTCGCCTCCGTTTCTTATCCAACTGGTGTAGGTCTAGCTGACTTCCACTGGTAGCATCACTACAAACCACGTATGGACTAGTCCCGAAAGAAACCCCCAGCGCCAGCCAGCTACTGAGCAGAATGCCACCGCCCGTTACTCTTAGGCCAAAATATAGGTCGGTATATATCACAACCTATCTCTCTAAACATTTCAATCACACACCACCATCATCATTTATACTCATATTTAGAAGTCAGCTAAGTAAGCCCAAAGGACTTACCTGATATAAAGCTCGACTCTTTGTACACCACTCGTTCTGTAACTGTAGCAACTTAGTTGCCTGCCAAAGGCGATAAGTGCATTAGCACATTCTCACGTAGTTAGAAGTCTAAGACTTCTAAGATCGAATAATGTATGAAGACATAACTAGTTACAGTATTAATTTAGGGTAAAATGACCATTTTACCCTTGGTCCCGAAATTCCCGAAAATTCTAAAATTCATGTCTAAACTCCTATTTGAGATTCTAAAATCATATTCTAACTTCCAAAGCTTCGTTTGGTTCCAAGCTAACATTTTTCCTATGTTTCTATTTTCCGGGAATCGTAAAGGTCTAACTTCGATTCCAAATATAAAATTCGTAACCGCTCATAAAAATTCCGACTTAAATCCCTAGATTATCTATGATGTCCTATCTAACTTTAGGAGAAAGAATTTCTTCAAACTGTTCATTCAACAGTCTTATAAAAATTCCTAAAGTTGACTACTCCCTTTACAAATTCTATACTTAGCCAAAATCTGAGTACACTTTGAAAAATCATAACTCCTAAACCACTCACTGGATTTATCCCAAATTTTGATATGTTCTACTATAAAATCTTACTTATAATATATCCAAAATTTAGCCGGAAAGGATATCAAGAGCTTATTCAAAATCATCTCACAAAACAGCATCACTTGCTGTTTTCCCCCAACACTCAGCACATATATAAAAACGTCAATTTTGAAACACAACAACTCTCGAACCGTAACTCCGATTCTTCCCAAATTTTAATATGATCTACAACAAGATGTCCACTATATCATATCAAAAATTCAAGCCTAACAGAGATCAAAAGCCTATTCTAAACTATCTCACAAAACAGCATCCCATGCTGTTTTTCTCAACTCAGCACATTTATAAAACTGAACTTTGAAATCTCATATCTCTCAAACCATAACATGGATTCCTCTGAAATTTTAGTATGATCTACTATACTATATCAACTATAACGTGTCAAAAATTCAAGTCTAACAGAAGTCAATAACCCCTCCAAATTTATTCCATAAAACTGCATCTCAAGCAAAATTCCTCAAACTCAGCACACTAAAGAAAAACTGCATGGATAGCCAACTTCGGGATACTATAACTTTCACACCGTAACTCCGATTGTTCCCAAATTTTAGTATGATACACTATGCAACACTGACTACAACATACCCGAAAATCAGCCAAAAAGGAGTAGTCTAACTTACCCAAAATTTGACCCGAAGTTGACTGTTCAACACTTCCAAAAACTCAGGAAACGTAGCAGCTCCACAAGCCATCTTCTAGGGTTTGTTATGCACGGTTCTGAGATGCAAACGGGCTCACATCAGCATATATATATATATAGAGGGTACGGAAGAGAAGAGGGTGATGCCTTACTTAACTAGTCGGCTCAACGTGCTCGCACATACGAGGAAGACGAACGGAACGATCTTACTGTCGTTGGGACATACTCGCAGTCAGAGGAAGGCGCACCAGCGGATCAGATGCCACTCGCACCTGCAGTCTGGGGACGCCGTGCTTGCGTTCTTGTTGACATCCTTGCGCCTCGACGCTGCCGCACGTGGGTCGTGGAAGGTCTGGCGTGCTTGCTCGGATCCTAGGCTCCGATCGAAGAGGCTTTGGGACGTCCCTCCGCTGCTGTTGTCGGCCTAGTGCAGAAGAGGCGCTGTGGCTGCTGTTGGAGAGACGTGCAGAGAGTTGTTGTGGCTGCTGCTGGAGAGACGTGTAGAGAGGCGCAACTAGGGCAACAAAATGACGCAGGAAGAGGGCTGGGAGATAGGAGCCTTAATGGGCCAGTTGGCTTACTCGAAACGGGCCCGGATGGTAAGGTTCATGGCTGAAAATGGGCTTGTCAAACCCATGTCCTGACTTGTCCAAAAGTTGTCATGACTTCGTCTGGATCTCGTCATGACCTCGTCCAAAACTCGTCAAAAGAGCTAGATATATATATAACTAGGGTTTGATGTATTTATTTTTATTTTTATTTTTATTTTATGTGGTTATAATACTTACATAAAATGATAAAAAAATGCTAGTCATAAAGTTAGGTATCTTAAAGAGGTCAACGGTCCCTAAATCTCGATTTGACTCGGAATTAATCGGAAATAAATTTTCCGGTTATTACAGTTTTGAATCCAAATTTAAAGTATCCGCAATTGTTCTTCATGCTTCCTTCTTGTGCACTTCCTTCGACGGTGGACTTTGCTCTCTTCGCTTTTTGATGATTGACTCCTTCTCATTTCCCTTAAAGACATATATGCTTTCGGGCCAAACCGGTGTACTTTTCTTCTTCTTCTTCTTTTTTTCATTTGTTTTGTTCTTCATGACAATTAGTGCGTTTGTCGATTTTTTTGACCTTTCCATCCACTAGACGACTTGTAATCTAGTACTTTGAACCATTTTCCTTTATAAAAAATAACTAAATTTGATGCATCAAATGTAATAAGGGGTTGTTCCTTTTTTTGATGTCAGGGCAAGGAAATTCGACTACATCAGATACACATGGCATATCGAGAGGCCAAAAAGACCAACGGACAAGCCATCAAGGAACCATCTAAGCACCAAAAGTGGGACAACGAAAACAACAACTAAAAAAACAAGAAGCCTAGAAACATCTTAAAATATGGAAATACAAACAAAAAAAGATGGCAATGAATGCTTGAAGATGACAGAATCATGAAGAGAACTAGGGGTGGACGAAATACCGCGGCGTCCTGCCTCCGGGGAGCAGGACAATAAAAATCCATAACAAGGGAAAGACACCACCTGAGAAATGTGGATCACACAACGTTCCCCACCTAGATGAGAGATCTTTAAAGACATATAACACAACCACAATACACATGATCAAACAAGGACACGCGACTGCAACCTCATCGGAAACAATCATCACACCACATTCGAGCAATGCCATCAACAAGAAGTTGATCTGGTCAAGAAAAAACATTGTTTTATTAGTTCTTCTTCCTCTTGTTATTTTTTCTACTTTTCCGAAAAGTCTTTGAAGACTTTTATGGAGCACAATAACTCATTTTTTATGAATGCGATGCAGGGTTTGTTCGGAGCACAAATGTTTCATTATAGGTAATGGTTTAAAATGAGTGGGTTCAACGAGTTAGGTAAACCTGAATCTCTAGCACCTAGCTAGTTACCATGACTGAACAAGGATGCATGGATTGAAATGCACAAGTTGTAAGAATCCGGAGTTTGCAAAATCCTCAAACAATCTAGATAATAGTCGAGGAGACACTAGGAAGGTAAAAATACCTCACATAGCTAGACAAGAGAGCATCACACTCAAATTGTTCACATGAGTATAAGACGCTCGAGATTGTTCAAGGAAGAAACTCGTTACTTGAGATTATTAAAAGAGTATATTCAAATAGTCGAGAATGACTAAAAAAAATATTTAATACGAGAGATCTACATATTCGCACTCTTATTCCTCTTGTTCTTCTACTAAACTCAAATGTTGAGTGTTGCTTGATAATTTCTTTTACCAAGTTAGTTTGGGGTCAAAACAAAGTTTTGATAAAGATAAAAAAGTCGTAGGTTCCAATTGTTCATGACGTAATTCAATATTTTTAGACAAAATTGAAATAAGGTTCATACTTTAGTTTATGATAAACTTCAAATAAGATTCCTAATATAATTCAGTTCTAAGATAAATCTCAAATAAGGACAAAGATTAGTATTGGGTTGTTCCTATGAAATGTCCTTAGAAATAGGCGTGAAAAATGTAACGTCTCAGTATTAATTAGAAGCCGCCTTAGGACGCAAATAAGCAGAGGCATCACTGTTGACTGATACTAGGCATAAAATTACATAAACTTCTTAATTTTCTCTTTAATTTCTCGTAATTCTCATAATTTGGGGTTGAAGAAATCCCATAATTCTCCATAATTTTCAGCCCTGACAAGTCCATAATTCCCATAGTTCGGCGCCCATAATTTGCTATTACTTGCAAACAGTACCTGGTTTCAGTTGGTATATGCGCTAACGATTTGATATCGCTTTTATAAGTGCCAAATGACAAATGACAAATTTGTGTGAGCAAAAATGCTACGTGGGTATTCTCTTTCAGAGTACAGACCTTATTACAATTACACCTAGTACCTACCACTGAATGTGCCAAACTGGCTAACTAAAAAAGATTATGATTTACAAATTTGTTAAATAAAATCCGAAATATTGAAATTGACTAATCAAAGGCCTCGTAGGTTATGCAGTGATGATACCTGCAAGAACATCAGTCTTGCCCTTTGCATATATTGTGTATGCCAGACGAAGAGCATCCACCCATCCATCCAGTGACTCCCATGATTCAGCAACCTAACAAACAAGTTCCACCAAAGATTCACTCACCAGTGATTATTTGGTAATCATCCTTGAAATGAACACCATTCAAGATATTGGAACAAATAATTCAGTTTTCTTCTTCATTAGGTCAAGAGGTGTACAAGTAAATGACCAATGGAGCAACGTATGGAAATTAAGGGCCCGTTTGGTATTAACTCCAGAGACGGAAGCGAATGGAAACGAATCTAGTTCATATGTATACCCTTGTTCATGAAATTTATTGTAATCCTTCCTTGTGGTTTGAAGTAATTGGAGTAGAATTGATTAGTTTTGATACCATAGGGAAACAAAATGGGGGAAACAAATATATTTGCATGAAACAACAAAAGATGATTCCAAAAAATTTGATGAACAAGGTCCGTATATAGACTAGATTCATTTCTATTCCGTTTCCGGAGTTACAACCAAACGGGGGCTAAGTCTACATTTAGAGCATGTTTAAGAACGAGCGTTTCAGGTAGCGTTTATCATTTTGCGGCAGAAACCTGTGTTTGACATGGTAACATTTTAACTAGCATTCATGCCAAACATGCCCTAAGCTTAAATGTTCAGATTGTTTTTTTTTATAAAACAAGCCCTTAAAAAAACATTTAAGTTCACAATGACCATACCAAATATAGCTTATGATTGCCTTCCACGCGCTAAATGCAATTGTTTCAAATGTTTCCAAAAAGATTAATCAATTTCAAGCATGAAATGTAATGCAGATTGCATTCTAAGTGCCACCAAAATCCACATTATTTAAGTAAGTTGTACGAAAAGCCTCTTACCAAGTAAACAGGACCTTTAGTCGTGCCAATGCAGAGGCCAGCACCAGGAGGCAAAGTCAGATCAGCAGAGGCAGATACTGAAACTATGTCAGGTATCTCGACCTTAGCTAACTGTTTTACACCATTCACAGCATCGTTTGACTTGCTTGAAAGACTCCTCCTAATCAGCTTTTGTTCATCAGGGTTAAGCTGCGTCATGAATGGTCGCTTAGTACAAACAAATAGGTAAATTAATTGTAACGGTCATTATTGACTAAGAATGCAATCATAATTCATCCAACTACAAAATCATGGACTTATATTCTACCTGATAAAGACCTTCATGGTTAAGGACAAAGTACCCCTGCTTCCATTCACTGTGAGGGCAGGTTGGGTTCCCTATAGGTGGAGCTGTAAAATAACCCACCTTAAGATATGGCAAAGGTAGCTGTCCATGGAGGAAAAAAAAAAGGAGAATTCGTTACGGTTTTAAAACAATAAACTAATTGCCCTATGATGACGTCTAAATAACACAATACATATATATTATCATTATTATTGAGTTACAAGGAAAAACCCTAGGTGCCCTTAAAAGCGGTTAGTAAAAATGTCCATAAAACAAGAGCAAGATTCCACAGAATATCTCCAAAGTTACTTACCATTGATCTAACTAGCCTCAATGCGCTGCGGTAAACCTACAAAATAGAAAAGGCAAATTTATCAAGCTTTGTCAGTTGATTCCCTCTCTCCAAATAAAGGTGTGTGTGGTGTGTGTGTGTGTGTGTCTGAGGGGGGAGGGGACGGTTCAACTAAGCATTCAAATGTCATAGAATGCTAACCGAGTTATTAGGCTTTAATGCATGAGCAGCTGCAATATAGATAGCACATTGACTGTACAAATCTCTAGCTGATGCTTCCTTCACACCAGCGAATACCCCAACCCTCAGTGTGTCTTCAGCTAAACCATACTGCAAAAATCGCCACAAAATAGTTTATGAATTCTGATCAATTATTTGGCAACATAAGCTTCTCTTGGTCAATAAGTAATGGCAAAGGTAACCATGATCTTACCAAAACAGTGCCCAAATTGTAGATTGCTCGATGAAAATCAAACTGCAATTGAATTGCTGCACGGAACTGCATAAAAACAAGATAAGTTTAGAGGTCAGTGAGTTATGTTACTGACTCGTCTTCAGCTTGAACTAGTCTAATATCCGCGGTTTTTTATAATAAAATAATTTTTTGTAAATGTTGTAATTTAAATTACTTTATTTAAAAAATTGTGAAATTACATTTACGGTATTTACCATCTGTTAAACTTTTGACATAAGATATGCAAAATCTTGTTTTTATTTCTAAGGTAAAATATTAAAAACTAAACCAAGTTGTTTCAATTAAGATTTAGTTAAATTAACAATTTTAAAAACTATTTTATTTAATTTGGATTAAAAATAGTTTTAAAAGGAAGTTGAACAGAAATTTCTTCAGCTTTAGTATTTATTAATAGTAACAAGAGTGAACAAAGGACAAGGTGTCCTGGAGTCATAAAGCATTAAAGCAAGTCAGATAAAGGGTCAATAATGGAGTAGCATTACAGCTGACTATCATTTATCATGCATGATTAACATCATTAGAAATCAAATAAATTGATACACTGGGAAGGGTTCATGAATCATGAGTACAATGAGCTCAATAAGAAAATTGATTCAAGTGTTACTAACATTCTAGACAGACTTTTACCTTACTTATTGCTGTCCTGACAATGTTCAGCTTTTCCTTTGCCGGGACGATAGCACTGAGCTCCTACATACATTATTGACAAAATCTATGAATTCTTTTTGTCAAACTATCATGCGGCATGCATCACGGTGTGAGATTGGCTATTAGCCTTATAGTGCACGTAGAAAACTTACTTGTAAAGCCAGTCCCCAGTTGTTAAGCGCCTGCAAATCACCGAAAGAATATCATCAAGATCAAGGTAATGTCAGGAAATAGAAATTTCAAATGAGAAGTGAATCCTTAATTTTTGGGAAGAAGTAGCAGGAAGACTTAAGGTGGGAGGATTAACACAGTAACCAAAATGTACCTGAGGACTATTCCAATTGAGTCTGACAGCTTTTTCATAGTGTTTTGTTGCCTGACAAGATAATAACAGGACATGAATAGTTATTCCTACAAGATGGTAGAGAAACTTCCATTTTCTTATATCAAAATATAAGCCAGCCCAATAGTAACTTGGAGCTAATTCAGAGCCCATAAAGGATCATGCAAGGGGCGATAATAGTATAAATGGTGCTCATATGGTTGTTGATAAGGTTATAATGTTTCGCCGGGGGAACCATTTTCAATTATAATCCCCTTCTAATGAATGTCTCAATATAATAAAAACAAATATTGTTAGATTAACTCAAGCTAAAATTAGATAACCATAAACTTATAGTCCTTTCCATCCCTCTATCACTAACAATAGAGTTCTGTCAGACCACATCAATCAATGCTCAACAAAGAATCACTGAATGATACTGGTACATCATTGTTAAACTATTCAGTAAACTAGAAATCATGCAAGTAGTTCTAACCAAAAATCAAAGAAAACATAGAAGTAGCTTTGAGGAAGAATAAGTGATGAGAGACTTGAATACAAGGGCAGTCAACATGACGTGCAGATGGTCAGGGTTATATGTCAGTCTATATACGGAAGTTCCTCTGCGCTAATCATAGTAAACAAGAACATTCACACGCAAAAAAGTGAGATGAATGTTCTGGCTAGAACACACCAAATTCCCTTTTTCACATAGGTAGTTGCTTGATCATGTATTTAAGTCTGCTAAAAAACTTGCACAATTCATCACTAAAATTTACAACAGATTAATCAATAATAGAAACCATAGTGAATTGCCAGATGTCGATGAAGTAAAATACATTTTAGAATTGAATCATTAAACATGTTTTAGGCATAGAGACAAACAAGAAAGCAACCAAAAAGTTCAAAAACAGAGGAAAAGAAGACCCCAAATGGCAACAAATCCGAAAGGCAAGCTCCAATACCTGCTTCCACATCTCTTCCCCTTCCTTAGTTCGGCCACGCATTCTTGCACGATCAGAAATGGCTATGGCCCAGTTATAATATGCCTGATGCATCACGTTCAAGCCAGCTCATAAACACTTTAAGCAATAGTTAATCAGATAAATATTACGTGCACATGTAGAACAAATAAAACCCATACATCATGAAGGGTAGGAGAAAGACGAGTTGCTTCCTCATATCTCTTGCAAGCTTCTTGAAGCAAAGCATCTTTGGAAGGTGAAGTAGATTCAGGATCAACACGGTCTGCACTTTCCTGCACATAACTCCAAGCAAAAAAGAAAACATAGGATGTGTTTAACTTGAGATCAGAAATGTAAAAAATGACATGAATCTGAGTTGTCGAACATTATGGAAATTCAATTTTGAAATCCACAAATAATGATAGCTACTCGCATGAAGATCGACAAACCTGAAGAATCAAAGCCCAATTGTAAAGTGCATCATAATCCCCTGGATTCCTTTGAATGGCACTAGCAAACCTGTAATATGGCATCAGATACTGTAGACGTAAGTTCAGGCTCATGCCACAAGAACAGAAGGTGACTTAACACATTACAGTTACAATACCAAATTGGGGGGTGGGGGGTTGCAGCAGAATTAGAACATGGCAGTCAAACTGGTTGCTGTGTGCAAACAAGGGAACACTGGCTTGACAAGGTTGATAGTGTGGGACCTACTATGAGAGATTGGACATGTTCATCTTAACTTTTAAATGTACCAGCAAGAAAAGGTGGCATTCTTGATATCTTAATGTACCGGACCTCTCTAATGGGAATTCCTAGGAATGAGATTATCAGAAAAATCCATATTGCAAAACCCACACTGAAGGGAGGGTAAAGCTTCTTTTCGTTAATACTTATTACGTGACGCTAAAGAATCAGTTATAGTGTCATATCTGACCCACACACCTTCCATAATTAAATCCCTACTATTATATTCCAATTTTTAAGAGAAAAAGGTAATCAAGACATACAAAAGTGCTCCAGTTATCGAAGGATTCTACAAATTGTTCAAAACTAGTTCAGCATACCGCCTAGCGGCAAAAGCAAGAATCCGCTGGCGAGGTCGACCTTGCTCATCAACACCAGTGATACTATTTATCAATTCCACTGTAGCGCTGTCCTGAAATGGAGCCTGATTCAGTTGAGAGCTATCTTGGCTGCAAAAGCAGAGAAATGGTCACTGAAAAATAGGGAAAGCAAGCCACTGAATTAAAAGATTGATGCAATGCACCAAATCCATAAACGAGAATGCAGTTCAACTAATTTCCAATACAGATACAGGGAACGAAGAACAGCTTTCAGTTCATAATATTAGGCTATACAACTTAGAATTACTATATTATTATACATGATACTTCCTCAGATACAAGCGCATTAGGATTATTGTATTATAATGATCCTTGTCAGGGCACACATGTTAGGATTATTGTTTTTTAATACTTCATTTCCTCGATGTTTCAGGCTCATTGCTACTAACGCATCATTTGAAACAAATAGTTGGACAACGAAATGATCAAATCTTCGTGTCATTCTCTAATTGCATTCTTTAGTCTAAGAATACCAATGCGACCATTCATCATTTTCGATCAAAATCACTCAACCATCAAATCTCCATTTCCATCAAAATGAGAGAGAAGGAGAGAGATGGAACCTGTCGACAGAATCCAAATCTGGTCCAGAAGCTCCGTAAGAGCTCTGGCCTTGATCGTTCTTCAATCCGTTCAACAATTCCCTCATAGTGAATGTTCGTCCTCCTTCATCCTTCCTCAGTTCAGGTTTAGACGATCCATCACCGGATGGATCCGGAGCCGTAGCTTCGGCGCTTGAATCATTCGGTGCATGCTCATCTTTTTGGAGCTTTAGATCCACTTGTTGATGAGAAATCTCGGTATCTTGAGCGGAACCTTCCGATCCGTTCGATTTGGAGTTGTACATGGATCCGTCGTGTTTAGGATCTTCTCGTTCTTCGCCGGCGAAGGCGCTTGGTTCGTCTTTGGGTTCCATGGTGACACTGGGATCCAAGACGGATTTATCTACTTCTACCAAACGCGGTTCGGGTCCTAGATCCGTTTCAGAGGGCTCGTTTTGCAATCGGGGTTCTTCCGACACGGAAGCCATTGCCGGAAGTGCACGGAATTTGGACAAGCTCCGACGTCGACGAGCGATGTCTCTCTTCTCCTCGTCTATTTCTTTATTAAAAAAAATACAAATTCATACAGTTTAAAAATAGCGATGCCAAACGGTACGGGCCACGAGTACGGCCACACTGTGACCCAATATAGAAGAGTGTAAGCCCAATATATAGGCAGGCAAATCAAATGTGAGCTTAATCTTGATTATTGGGTTGTGGGTTTGTGGTTAGGAGTTTCATCTCTTACCTGTTTTGACAGTAAGTGGGCCAAAGGGCCCATTTCAAGTGAAAGCTTGGTCGAAGTCTTAGCTGCAAATAAGCCCAGGTATTTGTATGGAGAACATAGAATAGGTTGAAGTTTCGAAACAGCGGGAACTTCACCGAGCAATCGTTCGAATTCGATCTGGATTCTCTTCTCAATTCTTCAACCAAATGCTACGATCGGCATCGTGAAATTCGATTGTGAAGGCTTTTTGAATTATTGACCAGATTTGATTATCGTTTCACCTTCAGTGACTCTGACGGCTGTACCTCTCTCTAAACCCTAGCTATTTTGGTAAGGCACATTCCTGTTACGATTCTTCTTTGTGGCATTGTGTTGAATGATTGAGTTCGATTAACTGTCAGAAATTTTCTTTCGCGGAGCTTTGATAATAGGTGAATCTGTCTTATAATTGAACAAGTAAAAGTTGTAAAACCATCCGTTTTCAGTGGAAATTTCGAGTATGTCATTGTTATGCATTTGACTTTGATTGATTTCAAAGTGTTTTTGGCCGATAGAGATTAAAAGATAAACAACAAAGATTGTAGGGAAATTTCGCCACTTGGCAGCCACGAAATTTGCCAAATCTCGAAGTTACATTTATTGTTTGGATTAACTTAATATTGTGGGTATTATGGGTAATTCTACATTCTATGATGGCTTTGAACCTCTCTTTATCTATATAATGATGTAAACTCTCTCATAAAGACAATTTCACTCTTAGTAATATCAAACTTTCAATTATCATATGATGTAATTCGCCAGCCAAGTTGATTTATAGGATCATTGTGTTTAATTTCTCTGTTCATTATTGGAAGCTGATGCTAGTATCTATAATTACTCCGAGTACTTGTGGCTAGATAAAGCACTCGTGATCGGTCGTTCTATTTCTCGCTGAATATGTTGTGTCATCTGTGGGCATAATTGATTAGATTGTTTGTCAGCATACACTGATACAGTATGTACTTCAATCTTTATGAAAGCAGTTAGACTTTGACTCCAGGTGGTTCTACTCTTTTTATATTCATATGAATCGAAAACTTTAATATGCTGCTCAAGATTACATGTAGTTGTACTCTGGTTCATGATAAGAAGATTCTGATTATTGGATGATAAGTTTTTGGGATAAAAGTTATTTTTATCTAACAGCTCTCTGGGTACTTCGCTAATTTTTGGGATAATAGCAATCATATGCACTAAGCCACTATGAAGTTCTATGGATAGAACTAATGAACATGTAGTTAATAGCCTTGCCACCATTCTGAACAACAGTTTTCCTCTGCAAAGTAATAATCTGGCTCCAAAACTGATTCTAAACTATAGCCGTTGCCAGAGGATAATGGTGAGCCAGATAAGGCCTCTACCATGTTTAGAAGCTCATTTCCTTGCACCCCTTGGAACTCGTTGACATGACGAGCATACACATCATGTGCGCTTTTATTGCTTTCTTCTTCTTCAGAAATAGAGTTTGTGGTCTCTTGATAGTTATCTTCAGAGCCCTTTAGTCTTTGCAGCTGTCAAAACAAAAGCAAGGTTGAGCATTTCTTCAACACTAATAAGTAGAATAAATTCAGCATATTTTACCTCACTGGTTAAGTGATGATGCTCTTTTTTGAGGGACTCAAATCGAGTTGCAAGGTTGTCGTAGCTAGCTTTCAGGTTTCGGTATTCATGGTCAATTTGCTTCAATTTGCATCTGGCTCGTCGGTTCTGGAACCATATAGCTACTTGTCGTGGCTTGAGCCCAAGCTGATCAGCAATATGCTGTTTTGCTTGTGACTCAGGCCTTGATTCCGAAATAAACATTGACTCCAACAACCTGATCTGCTCATCGCTGAATCTTTTCTTGATCTTACTCTTGTTCATCTGTCTTCCCCTTGTAGGATGAGGATCCATTTCGAGCAATCAAGAAAGATATGGCGCGAGTCGCGACTCAGCAAAAGGGTCTTTCCTTACTTATAAAGGGTTTATGAGAGTTGCTGGGGAAGCTCAACACAGGAAACAGGTTAGCAACTTGGTATGGGCAAATTGGTAGGTTCCTTTTCTTTTTATATAAACAAACCACTGTCATGTTTGTTGTTAGGTGTGTGAACTAATGGAAGATTGTTTTTTAAAAAAAATATTATATTTTTAAAAATAATATAGTATATAAAGGGGGAAAAGTTGGCTAAATTGGTACTATCTGATGGGGCCCTTGGATTTTGATTATTTGATTGTGTAAATTATGGTTGTTTTCCTGCTTTGGGTAATAAGATTCTTTGGTTTATTAACTTTATGCGTCGTGGAAATCTTTGTTTATGTTGCTTCTGCACCCTCATCATAAGGGACTGCTGCATAATTTTCAAAGATTGCTCATTCTTTATGAAGCTAATCTTTTCTTGCCTTATTGCTAAACCTTGACGCATTAGTTTTAGTGGTCTTTTAGGATGTCAAAATGATGAAGCTTTTGTCTTTTGTTGGTAATGGTATTTACGCTTCCTTTGTGCCTGTATTTCCCAAACTAGGTGTGTTCTATCAGGCAGTTCGGCATACTAGAACTTCACATTGGATGTTGAAATGTCCTGATTAGCATTCAATGTCTTCTTTGGTTGAGTCGTAGTCTATTAAAACCCTGGTACAAAATATATGGTCCAAAACCTTTATGTTTTGATACATCCAAGTTTCATGGAGGAAATGCATCTAACTTATACACGGTGAGGAGCAAACATCACGTCTATTTCATGTCACTATCAAGAGTTGTGTTCTTCATTTGTTTTACCCGTCTATTACCTTCACTTGTTAAATTTCAGAAAGAGGGTTATTACGGGCACGCTCTGTAGGATTTGAACCTACGACATCAGCGGTTACGGAACCCATGACCGTGGCGGTCACGGCTCCTTAAAAAAAAAATTCATGACATCACGTGACAGTGTTAGATTTTTTTTTTGACGGTTATGGGTTTCGTAACCGTGATGATTTTCTTCACTTTTTTTATTTTTATTTTTTTTGGTTAGAATTCACACATAAAATCATCACGGTTACGGGTTCCGTAATCACCGTGCGTTTATGACTCCCGTTTTAGAAAATAGGGTGGAGTGTGCCATTTTAAAGTAATAATTGGTTTTTTAGTCTCTGGATTGTTAATGTGTAAATAATAATACTCTTAATGAATAACTTTTTTGAACAATTGAAAGTTTGAAACAAGCTAAAAGAAAATATGTAGTTTTTCGAACCGTAAATAATAGTTAAAGAAGACGCTCTCACCCATCCTCGTTACCAATGAACAAGGTGTATATTGTGGATTTTTTACCTTTTGTAAACATATTGATACACAACACTTAAATAAAATAAAATACACAAAATAACACAAACACTTACATAAACTAACACCAAATATTTATAGGGTCAAGTTCACTTTTACAGTAGGGAGTAAGAACCTTTAACATCCATCGAATTAAAAAAGAAAGGTACATGATTTTGGACCATTGTAAGCGTTCATGAGTGAGATACATTGAATACTAATCGAGAGATTTTCTATCTGTAAATAAACTTTTAAATTTGGAGAATTATGACTGAAAATTTAATGTTGGTAGAACAAAATCACTTTCTGACGTTGTTTAATGCTTGTAGCGGTCGTTATAGTCGATGGTTGTTACATACATTTTTTTTTTCCTGTAACGATTGTTACACTCAAAAAAAGTTGTTGTTACGGTCGTTACAAGCAATTTTTCTTCTTTTTTTTTTTTGCATGTAACGACCGTAACAGTGTGTTATGGTCATAACAGGCAAAAAGAAAAAAAAAATTGCCACACAAAAAAATTGTTTTTCTTTAACAACCGTAACAGGTGTGTTACGGTCGTAACTAGCAAAAAGGAAAAAAAAATGCATTTAAAGACCGTAACAAGTGTAACAGGTGTGCTACGGTCGTAACAGACAAAAAATAATTTATTTTCCTGTAACGACCATACTCTTACGGTCATTACAAGCAAAATGTTTTATTTTTTCCCCCTGTAACGACCGTAACACATCTGTAACGGTCGTAACAAGCAAAAGAAAAATGTTCGAACAACCGTTACACACCTGTATCGATCGGTACATGCATTATGCAACGTCAAATAAAAGTAATCAACATATAAAGTGGTGTTTATAATGAAAATTAAAAGGTTCTAATTTGTAAAATTGGTAAGAGTAAAAGGGGTAAGTAGGTAAGTTATGTATTATTGTGTACAAAGTGAGTATGTTTTGTTTTGTGTTGACAAAATAGACACCCTAAATTATGATGAAAATAGATAATCATTGTACTTTTTTGAAAATATTATATCTCCTATATAAATTTATTTATTTTCTTAATTAATGGTTTAAACAGATATTCTGAAATGTTAAAATAGAAAAGAAATATTAAATATTCCTATAATTTCTCCTCATTTTCTCTCTATTCTTATTATAATAAATAAAAGATTGTGTCAAATGTAGGAATTGAACTTTGGATGAGTTGGCCCTCCTTCCAACCTTATACTAGTTGGACTAATTAAACTTTGTGTATGTACACAATATTAATACACAGTTTCAATTACACAATATTAATACATAATTTTAAATACACAATGTTAATAAATAAAATACTTGTGTAACCAAAAAGTTTGTGTATGAAATATCTTTCACTGAATTTCTTTCCTGAATAATATGCATGTGCAGTAATCAATACTTGTTGAGTATGAAATATGTATACATATGTACATATTAATGTGTCGAGTTTTGTTTGCAATTGCGTGATAAATACATATTAATTGGAAATGTGTACATAACGGTTAAATTTAAGAAATAAAGTGTATTCTTTGTCCATATCACACGTCGATATGTACTTAGCATGTCCACTGGTCGAACCCGCCGGGTCACGGGTCAGACCCGACGGGTCACGGGTCAGACCCGACGGGTCGACGAGTGGGCCCTATTTTTTCAAATATGAATTTTTAAAAATAGCCGTTGAGTTCAAATTTTCTTTTTTTAAAAAAAAAATTGATTGTTGACGGGTCAACCCGCCTGGTCATGACCCTCCGGGTCACAGGTAAGGATCACCTCGACCCTTACCCGCACCAGTAACCCGTCGGGTCACGGGTTACTCGTGGACATGCTTAATATGTACATTATGCTCGAGTCATTTACACCATGTTTGGTTACGCAAGTCTTTTATTTATTAATATTATTTATTTTTAAATTATGTATTAATATTGTTTATTTGAAATTATGTATTAATATTGTTTATTTGAAATTATGTATTAATATTGTGTATTATCAAAAGAATACACAAAGTTTAATTAATATTGTTTTTTTGCACAATCTTTTACTTATTATATAATTAAGAGGAGAAATAAAAATATTTACTTATTCGATTAAACAAAATTTAGTTGATTATTAATTGGAGAGAGAAGAATTTATAAATTTTCATATTTTCGGCCATATCCGTTCAATTTTATTTTTATTTTTTAATTGAAAATATAGGGTATTTAGTTAGTTTTCAATTTACAAAAAGTCTCTTATTTCATCAATCTTCTCAATTGATAATAGGGTGGGATGGAGGGTTTATGGACTTGAGTTCGAAACTCTTGAGCGGTGTTTTTTGTTTAGGAAAAAAAAATTATTTATAAACTTTGACAGAATAAAAATACGTATGAAATATTTTAATAATATGATACACTGTTCAATTATATATTGCATTTAAAATAATTATAGGGACTCATTAACAACAACTGATTTAGAACGTTCATTTTGTCAAATCATGTGAATGTGAGAGTTTCTTACTCCTTTTCTATTTGATCTGGTTAGAACCATACGGTAATAAATGAGAATATATCAACCATTGAATCATATAATGGACGTCCACGATTTAACGGAATGATATGGTACCTGTTGTAACACTCCGATTCCGCGGGACTCGGGGCGTCACATTGGGCTAGGATCTCACGGTGGATCCTGACCCTTGCCTAACAACAAGTTCATTGGACCTTACAACATGACATTGACAGATATAAAAACAACGGTATAAGACTATACATCAAAAGGTATACCAAAAATCATAGTCGAGTATAAAACATAATTCTCACACAAGAGGTATACAAACATCATCCTCACGCACGAGGTATATATAACATCCCCAAAACCATAACCACCTAATGTACGAGAGTCATCGGCCTGTCATCCTGCCGGATCACTTTGCAGCTCTCCTATCCTGTAAAGCATCTACAACACGGTATAAAACCGTTAGCTAACCATACATATATAAGGTTATGCATAAGTACAAGCACAAGTCATAAAAGATAACCACCTAATGTACGAGAGTCCTCGACCTGTAATCTTGCCTCTGGGTCTGTTGGCCATCTGGAGTAGTATCGGTCACACATCCCTTGTACCCTATGAGAGTGGTGATGTGCTCTTCCTTTATACTAGGTATGGCCTGACGTTAGAGAACCTCTCAACTCCTTACAAGATGAAAGGGAAATGTTATCATTGTCACTGCAAGGGAGCTATCAATAAAACATAGGTCGGTAATAATCTACATCGTATACTATCATATCAAGTATATAACACACACACCACTCATGCATACACCCAATATAAGGATAAAACTAAGTAAGTCCTACGGACTTACCTCAACTTCTGATATTCTCACCTCGATCAACCTCTACACTGGAGGGAAGCACAACCTATCAACAAGGTATAAAGAGATGTCACATCTCTTATCAAGCAAAGCGTCACACCTAGACTCAAAGGGATCCATAAGGATTATATACATCCTATAACCCTCACTCGACATCCTAGATCCTCAAAGCCGTACAAGGCATAACATGATATTATAACATCATCATCACACTCTTACCTATACCTAGCATGATACTACACACTCACACTAGAAAAGGAAGGGACAAAGCCATCCTTAGGCAAGCCCGGAAACAAGACACACTTGCATGACAGGAACAAAGCAAAGCTGGATGCAGGGAACCGCAGGGGCGGCCCTGAGTGGCGCAGGGGCGGCCCTGAGTGGCGCAGGGGAGGCGTCTGGCCGGCGTTGGGGAGTCCCGGCTGGGCGCAGGGCGGCTGGTGTGCAAATTCCACACTTCAGCTTCTCTTCACTTCTTCTCTCGAACCTCTTCACTTCTTCTTCAGCCGACAACCCCATACATACATATACATACATATATACATCAAAAAAAGCCTAGGAAGGCTGCCACAAGATCAAATCTTGTGTAATCCTAAGCTAGCAAGGAATAAGAGAAGAAAAAGAGAAAGAAAGAAGAAAGAAGAAGAAGAAAGAAAGGGAGAACTCACCAGCTGAACCCTAACAAAGGAAGAACAACACACCACAACCTCAAGGTTGGCTCAACACAAGCACAACAACATCATCAATCACCATAATCATCAAAGCCACACAAAACTCTCGTCAAAAACAAGAAGAAATCAAGAAGAAAATCCAAAGGAAGAGAAGGAGAGAAGAAGAACGTAAGGGAGAGAAGATGGAGTTGGAAGAGATGAGAAACCCTCCTCCTGAAGCAAGGGAATGACATATATAGGAAGTCATCCAAAAGCATGGGTCAAGGTCAACAATGCCGGCTGCAGCACATCACAAACCACAGGGGTGGATCAAGGTGGCCGCAGGGGCGGTTCAAGCATGGCTCAGCACACTCAGCATTTCAAAGACTAAGGCTCTTACACTTGTGCACTGCATTGATTATAACATTTATTGAGTACTATATCAGAAATGGTAGTACGTGTATTTACTCATAAGGAAATAAACTAATTCAAAAGTATATTAGTGCACGAATTGGAGTTGCACGTGCATGATCCACATAATATGCAATTGCACGTGCACGAGATATAAAGTTCAATTTTCCTTATTCCTTACCTTGTTTATGACTAAAATATTTGAACACACTAGTAGAGCCGCGCGTAAGGCGCGGTCGGAATTAATTTTTGGTGCATATATGCGGCGAAAATAAGTTATTGTACGGTTGAGCAAAAGTGATGTGAAAGAAATTAAGTGCATATATATTTGTACAGAAACGATAATCTGAAATTACAAGGGCATCTATATGCTACAGACACACCAATAATTGGAAACCTTCTTCTCTTAATATTCTGAATCTTTTTTTTTCTCTCTCTAGATACGACAGAACTTTGTAGGTAATCATGTTGTATCTATTCGTTCTGTATCACCTGCAAGGGAATCAATAAACACTACACGGCCTACACCATCATTGATGGAGTCTACCAGATATCCCATAAGTACTTATAATGTCAAATCCCCTATAGAACTTCCCTACATTAAGTTGAGAGAGCGAAGGTTAAAGGCGACCCTTTGTTTCTTGTAAGGCTTTACTTATTCTTTTTTAGCCAATTCGGCTTATTGTAGCATTGATTTTTAGCATTCTTAGTTCTTGACTTCTGGAATTTTTTTTCTCATTCCTTTTTTGTAATAAAAAAAATTAGCACCATATTCTTTTGCTTAATACAATTAAATTGGGATATGATTTATGAAAGACTAATTGCAGAGCCCCCTTTGGTTAGTTATGAAAAACTAAGTTTGGATTCCCATGATTGTGTGGTGGAACATGAAACTTAAATGACTATCACATGCTCGTTGTCTTCAGTGGTTGATTCTTAAATTTCAAATATGAAGAATATGAAGACTGTGCATGCATCTACAACTATGAAGACTAACCGTGGTTGAAGCACTATCAGTAATTCAAAAAACAAAACGCCACAAAATAAGATTCATTAATTAAAAGATAAAACGAATTGTAAGTACAAATCCTGAGTGTATCAATACGACCTGCCACATCATAACAGTTCAGGCGTCAAAGTAATTTTTTGTGAAACAAAAATCAGATCATACGGAAAGAAGCGAGGGATAAAATAGAGGATAAATTGAGGATTAAGCTTTGTTCATCTATATCTCTTATATTTACAGTATTATTGAAACAATAACTACTATTGAGTAAAAAATATTGGAAAGGGGGAAATTTTTTTTTAAGAAGATGAACTAGCTAAATGCAGGAAGTAAGACATGCAAGTACATTTGTTGAAGACAAACATCCGATCGGATTATACATGCACATGTTTGAAGACAATAAATTTTTAACAACCACTGAAGACAACTCTGAATATGTAAAATAAATGATTCCAGATAGAATGTGTATTTAACATCATCTCAGTAAATCGATTTTGAAATAAACACAAAAATTGAATGCATGTAGAATCAAAGACAGAGAAGAACCATAAAAATCAAATTGGAAACAAGAAACCTAAAAGTGAGATGAACAAGGAGGAAGAAGAAGGAAACCACATCATCTTCTGATAAAAGAGAGAGAGAGACCAATTATGGAGTAAGAGAGGTAAATGGAGCAAAATATATAACAAATCAAATGTGATTAGAAGTATCCACATCGATTACCATGTGATAGCAATGACCCTTGGATTGTGACACAAATATGGACACGCGTTCGATCGACAATGAGTAACCGTCAATTGAAAAATGGAGGTGCCGTAAGAGTTGATAGCATTGCCTGTCAAAAAATTTTGAAACCCTAAAAGACAACTTCTATTTGTTATTATAATAATAATAATAATATATTTGTTTAGTATTAATATAAGGCCAGAAGCTAACAAGCACATGACAGACCCACTAATCTAATTTGCAAGTTTAAGCCCATTAATAGAGCTGCGGGAGTAAAGCACATTTTTATAAATTGGAAATAATAGTAAGAAGGGCATTTGAGGCTATACACTATTCATAAGACGTACTCAAGCTTTTATTATTGTAAGGATATGTGCACGTGCATTAGTATATCCACAAGAACATATATATACATTATCTTCATAATTTCAATTTATATTAAAAATAGATTTGCATTTGAACACAAGTATTTAACCCTAGATGTGCACGTTTCTTGAGCATTCGGTTGACCTTGACCTTGCTAATTAGGTATAATGTGTATATCATAAATTACAAAAGTTGCAATATATCTAATCTTATAAGGAAACAACGATATTAGTTATTTATTAGGTGATTTGATTTGATTATTTTGTCACAACCGTTGAAATTAATTAATCGTGTGGTTGATATATGTTGAGAAGATTAATGTAGTAAGACATATTTTGTATCATGGATACAAAATAGGACTCTACAAATTAACAAATTAAAATAAAGTTAAAATAGGGGATTTAAGGCTAAAATTAATGAAGAAGATTGTAGGTAATTTTGTATATTCGGTTATAAAAGATGCAAAAGAAAAAGGAAACTATTTTGTAATTTTAGAAATTGAATAATAAAGATATTGTGAATCAGTTTAGCACTTATTCTTCAACTGAAGCTAAAATCACGCAAACCTAAATATATCCCACTTCCCTCGTTGACGCCAAAACCGACTCTCAAATTATCGTCAACCATCATCTTCGTCAATCCGCCGGAATCGCCGATACTCTTCATCGTCTGTCAACGGCATCATCCACGTAAGACTTTTGCGTCTATTTTGGCTGTTTTGTTTTGTATTTTTAAGCAACGCTAGAACTGGCTCTCAACTTCTCTTCAACCATCGTCTTCGTCAACCCGTCGGAATCACTAATTCTCTTCATTTTCTGTCAACGGCACCATCTGTAGTGCCATGTCACAAACCAACAAGAACACAAATTAATAATAAATTGATACATGAACAGACAAAATGCATAACTTATTTGTAAATGTACATATTGTAGCTACATATATTTACAATCAAAACAAAAGTGATATCACAAATATACACAAAATTCATAATAATGTTTTACGTACACATTTCATGTTTCAATATATATTACAAAGTCGATAGAAATTAAATGTAACACTCTATAATATGTACATACAAATACACATCGATCAGAAAATCAATATAACCATCATGTACATAAGATATGCAAAAAAGTAAAATAAACATTATGTAGATAGTATACAGTAACACCATAACAATCATGTACACAATTTATTCAAATTAATTAATACAATATCATATACATAATGCACAATACTGACAGCACCATCACATATTTACAAACAACAATACATCTACAAAAGGAACATAAATTATATATAAATATATGTGCGCAACATTGTCATCCAACACAAATTCGCTATAACAGATACATATTGTATAAACAACGATACATTTATGTGACCAGAAAATGTGCACAATAGCCATAAAAGATGTGTAAAAAAATCAAAACGTACACATTTTTAATAGTTTTCTCAAAATCCAAAACACAATTAACATATACTACCTACCATAAACATAAACTAGAATTTTTCAGTACAAATTTATTTGAAGATGTAATTTGTCGCAGCGTATTGTTTACTCTTGATAACAATTATGTATGACAAATTTGTAATATATACAAACATTACAAGTAGTTGACAATACAGAATACTCAAATCAACGAAGGTATCGACAAAATCGTACCTAGAAAGGATGAATTTTCGTTGTCATGTAATACATAAGGATAATCTCAATAACTGACGCATATAGGATGAAGATGAGTCGATTAACACACAAAAGTTGAACAAATCGAAATGTATCAACAATACAATGCGGAATGGAAGTGAAAAATTATGCATCAACATTTTTTGTGAAAAAAAGGAATACGATGAACAACCCGCAATTGAAGGAGAAGGTAACCGATTTTTTCCTTGTTTAACGGATCATAGAGACTAATTAGTTACCTTAATTACGAACACTAATTAAAATTAAGCGGAGAGAGAAGAATGCTATATTAGGTACAATCTTTTATTTATTTTCAATAAATCTTTTTACATAAAATTATAGGGGTCTAGTTTGTCTACATATAAACATAGTTGCTCTATTTATACTCATTATTACATAAACTACCTACATATTCATTTTACTCTTATATGTTCTCAATTCTTCCCAAAACAATGGTTCTCACCAGAACCTAACCCTACAATTAATCACGCACGCACGCACGCACTAGTGTGTTTCAACGAATTAAGACCGGAAATTGGTTTGAGAGAAGCAGAGATATTACAATCTGAAGACTGGAGATTGGAACATACCTAGCTCCGGTTCAAACTAAGCTCAACTCGATTGATACCTCACCAGTCGTCTTTTTCAAAACTTGTACGAACAGACGAGCTCGCTACAAGTGAAGCAGTGAGTTTGAAGCAAGAGACAGGAGGAGATTTCTCCTAGTCAAACTTTTACTATACAGTCAAGAAAAAAAAGTAGATGAGAATCAAGATATTAATTCGTCCAATCAAAATAAGATCAATAATAGAGCATCAAGAAGTTATTTTATCTTGTGAAAGAGGTCTAGGGATTTGAGACTGGAGAATTCGGGGTGATTTACAAAGTGAGTAAACCTATTGTTAGAGACGTTGAGAAATTGAAGGTTACTTATTAACAAACAATTGCAATAGAAGATGGAAAACGAGGATCAAAGAAGCAAAAAAAAACTGAAATTGGGAACAATAGACACCCGGATTAAGGATTCTCCAATGAATCGGAATTGGATAGGAGATTTGAAGAGATGGTGGAAGTGGTGACCACAACTGAAGGATCATGAGTGTGGACGAAGATGAAAGATGTGAGATTTGAAGAATGTGAAATTACAGATTTGAGATTTGAAGGGAGATTGAGAGATGCGATTGTTTGCATCCAATGCTAGAGAAAGGGAAAGAGAGGATTGTAGATTATCATAATTTTCGAACGTGGTTAGGGTTCGTCAAAGCAAAGAAGATGAGGTGGGAAGCGCTAAGATTGGAAGAGCAATAGGTGTTCAAAGGAAGCCATAAACAATAACATGTTTCTACAAAAGCTGAATGGGAAAGGGGACACTTGTAAAATATAAATAAAATTTACATGGAAAATATGTGGTTATACAAAGAACATGGGTAAAAGTGACAAATAACAAAAAAATAAGAAAAAAGGGGAAACAACCTATTCATTAGGGCAACTCCCACATTTATAATAGTATTGATGTATATATTGTTAAGTTCCGGTGAGAACGTGTGTTATGGTAAGAAAAATAACACTTATGTGTCATAGGATTAAAATTCGGATGGCTCACATTGACCGGCTTTAAAGGATATTGTTCATCTGTAACTTATTACGGTATATATGTTTATGGTAACATGTATAAGCAGATACAATATAATTTCTATATGAAAACTAACAACGCGCTATTGATTTATAAAAATTAATTGTGCAAATTAATAATTATAATCGTTTGAGAAAATTTTATTTTTACCGGCAATAGTATCATCTTAGTTAGTCGTGTGGTTTGAGCATGCACATTTACAATAACCTAGTTGTTCAATCATTTAAATTGGAGTCGTGCATACATATGAACATCTATGTACATTTTATTAACCTTGTCGTGCAAAATAAATTCATTCATTTTAGTTAGTCGCATGGTTAGAATACATATTTTACACATTTGTAATAATCTAATCGTGCATATTATATTCATTCGATTTAAATTTGAGTCGTGCATGAAACTATAGCGGCACGATTCATGAGGTTATAACATAAAAGACGATCACGTTTGTGATCGTATCCGTTTAAGTATTGCACGAGTAGCATATCTATACTATACTAAAAGAGAGAGTTAGCCAAATTATTAGTCTCTTTCCTATTCTACCCTTGTAATTGATTATTTACTATTTTACCCTTCACATTTTGTATAATTACACGTCCTTAGAGTTTGACACCTCACCTGCAAAAAAAATCCACCCACCGCCTAAACCTTCACCATCCATCGCCTGCATTCTCAACCCTACTTTTTTTCTCTTCCGTCGGTTCTAAACCTCGCCTTCTTCATCTCGCTCCCTCTTTCACAACTTATTTCTTCCACAACATCTAATCGGAGTAGATTTGTCACCGCCATCTATTGAGCTTCATGTGTCAATTTGCATGCGAGTTCCAAGTACTCTAATTTCCCCCTAATATTTCCTCTTCTTCTATTTATTCATAAAATTACTTCTTCCACCACTATAGTGTGACTATTGTTAGGTTGCAACTAATCTGAGTTTGAGAATCCAGGGCTCGCAACTTCCAATTGAAAAACAGGGATCACTTTCGAATTCATTGGCCACATTAGTTGATTTTGGTGAAAGTTTACTTGTTGAGGATTTTGAATGTATTCTTATCAAATTTGCCTTCATTTTGTTATCAAATCTGTCTATTGACTTTCGTTTGCAAAATCCAAATGAAGTAGTCGTTTATGAGGGTCTCTGATCTTGATCCGACAATTCCGAGTTGTCCGGTCTATTACCATCAAGGTAAGCCCCATTTTGTCGACTATAACCTTGTGCCGGATGGGTGGGGAGCTCAGGCTTTTCCTTGGATCTCGGCGTTAGCGGCTGTGTCCGGATTGTCTCGTCCCCTCCGCTTTTCACCGCCTCCATTTCTCTATTGGATTCCGACTTTCCCAAACCCTCACCTCCTTCCTTGGGATGGATCGACTCCATGCACACCGACTCCGGCTTTCAGGTTTGCTTTTCAATCGCCTCTCTTATATATGTCGGCATTTTAGTCTCCCAATCTTTGGATTTGTGACAATTTAATTTTCTTGGGATTCAATTCAATAACAAGTTCTCCCTTCCGACGGCTAGATCTTCGAAAAAACCCTAGATGCTTAATCGATTGTCTCTCGATTACTCCTCGCCCTTATGCATATTTTTTTTGCGTGTGTTGGATGCACATATGTTGCGCTAGCGTCTTCATACTCAAATTTGTTAGCTCCTTATTTCGGCTGCTATTATTTCTACCACCAGAGTTTCTCCTTGGAGCAACTGATTATGGTATAGGAGTGAACCTATGAATGAAGCACAGGTTGCATTCTGGGAGATGTGTTGGCAGAAAAACATATAATGCCTGGGCGTATAGAGGTATATTCGGATCGCTTTCCTTTATCTATTATTAGACAATATATAGTTTAAAGTTTATTATGATGATAGTATTTTCTAACATGAACTATGTATATTGAGCCTCCCTCTCCATTTCTCTTCTCAATCGTTTAATTTCAACGCTGTTACTTATAGCTTTTGATATAACACTTGCTTCTCTTTACATCCAAATGATGTTTAACTGAGTTTTTTTGTTGTTGATATGAATCAGAAGTAGAACCTCGGCTACTAGGTGACTTATGTACGCCGGCGAAGCAAGGTATAGAAGAATCTCAAGAGCATATTCTTATTTGGGCTCTGCGTCAGCTATAATTGGAGCACACAAACATAAATATATAAGTAAGTAGTGCATATGTGGAATTTATGGGAAATGTTTCATTTATTGTAACCTTTATTATACTCCTGCAGATCATGGTGTTCGATGACACACTACACTACAATCAGTAACCTATTTGCAATCTGCATTAGGGAAGGCAACAAATAAACTCACTGGTGCATTTTATGGTAACATTGATTAAATTTACTACACTGATGCGTTTGTGTAAAGTATAGCATACAACCTGCTTTAAAAAACAAGTATTATGCATCCAAATAATCCTTAGTTTTCTCGTTTCTTATTACTTAATATATGTACACAAATATGTAGCATTGGCTTGTGCTTTGATCTTTAAATTATGAAATTAGTTGTCCCCTACCGTTGCAGTTTATAATTTGAGATTGGAGTTTTCTTTTTATCAAGATGAGACTGAATAAAATGAGTGGCAATGGTAGGAGACGTAATTCAAAATGGGATCTAGAGGAAGAAATTTTACCAAAAATCACCATGACAATGTGACAAGAAATTGAGAAAACAAGATTGTCAAATTCCTTTGTAAAGAGTAAGGATGCAAGTGAGTCCCCAAATTCAATATTTGTGTTTGATCAAATTGAATCCCAGATTCTAATGCCTTATGTATTTTCTCCCATAAGGCCTTTGCCCAGATTTTAAACAGGATCACGGGTGTTTGTTTTTAATTTGAGAATAATCACGGATTCACGATTAGAGTCTGTATCGAAAATACATCACAAGACTGATTATGCGTATTAGATTTGTTAGGATCTGCAGGTTTGAGGTGGGTTGATGAACATTTGACGAATTAGTATACTCTGATCTTCAAAATTAGTTTTGTGTATGATTTTATGCATTATTATTATACGGGTATACTTAGAGATTCTCTTCGATGAATTGGAATTCAAGGGTAAGCATTGGAACCTGCTATCAGAAAGTTTAGGTTTAGTGTTGGATTGTATTTGAGGGTTTCAGCTACCAAAATTTAGATTTCGTGGGATGATATGTTGTAAATTTGGAGTCCATCTTACTTTTATCAGAAAATGATTTGTACTGTTGTAAATTGTGTTAGAGTGTTATATTTAAATGAAGCTAGAGCAAGGCTGAAAGAGACTAGAGATGCTGAGCTCTTTTTAAGGTTTGAGAGTAGCTGTTGGAAGTAGCGGGAAGCTTGATTACGAAAGAGTCATTTAAGACAAAGAAGACTGATTTTGAGAGTAGGTCTTACATTTCCTTGATTGTGTATACCATTGCCTCCAACGATCGAACATGACCACTCAAAAGAAAAAAATGAAAAATGAATTTTGGTGTTTGTAAACTCCAAAAAAAAAACCCGTAGGATATTAAAATATCAATATTCTTAAAAAAATTTCTTTTCTTTGCCAACTTGGGATTATTCAGCCTAGGTTTGTTGCTACACCTTGTATTTGGAGGAAAGACTTGAATATTCCGGATCTTGAAGTAGGATGTGGAGCGAGAGCGTTCCGTAAGAGCTTGAATTCATAACCTAGGCTCGATAAGCAATATGATGTTATTCATATTATCAAATGTTGATGAATTTATTCATTTCTTTTGAGGTCAAAACTTCTTTTGCAGATTTCAACCTCAATATTATTTATGTATTCTGGTTTTACATTCACTAATTTTAGATACTCAAAATAAAATAAATCCATATAAGCATCAAAGATTGTTTCTCGATTTAGTCTACAGATTGATTCAACAAAAATGATTGAACTAATAGGTTACCACATGATATATTTTATTTCACGATCGTTCAATCCAACCGTGCGCGAAGCGCGCGGGGTTCAACTAGTATATCAATAAGCATATACACGTTTGCACATACGAGCAGTGTATATATATCAATTACATATTCCTGCAAAAGCAATGAACATATATATATATATATACACACGTTTAAGTAGTTTATAATCTTGCTCGTTCAATTGGTTTTAGATTTATAGTTTGTAATGTTCAAATATATTTGGAGGTTTATATTAAGCAATTTTGGATATTGATTGGATATTCATGCTTGAATGTGTACGTGCAAGTGTATATGTTCATTGATATATATATATATATATATATATATATACACTATTCGTGCAATACTTAAATGTGTATTATCACGAACGCACTCATCTTTTATGCTATAATTTTATGACTATGCACAAATTTCATCATCAATAATAAGTTTGATTTTGGTATTAAATTTTGCTATTGATTGGATCGATATTCAAAATTGGAAATTAAGAACATATCGTAAAAGTTATGGAATTGTGTAATATATCATTAAATATTGTCTAAATATATATCTTATCATATCCGTCGAATGAATTAGATTGTGTTGTCTAGATCCGTTCTCATTTCTTACCGTAGTATATGTTCTCACCGAATCTTTTTCCTATATATGTATACATGTGTGTGTATATGGTATTTATATATTGAGATAAGATCAGGTAAGAAAATAACTTACACTAAGAAATGAGAACAAATATCGGCTATACGATTAGCTTCTTTAGTAAAAGGTTTGGACATTTAAGATGATTTTGCAAATATCATGCTTGACGTATAAATAATGCATCTTTCTTAATTTGACTTACTCTTAAGTAAGCATACTATCTAGAAACACTTGGTGATTACATTCAAGTATCACTATAAGTATGAGTGTTTTTAGGTCGAGTCTAAATTTTATGATTTCATTGCCCGTCAATTTAAAATGTGAAATGCAAGATTTTTTTGAGGATGTAGAGTTTGGAGGAAAGGATAAAGAACCATTTATGTTGATGTAGTTATCTTTTAAGAAAAGAGATTACCATCTCTTCCTCAAGTTATTATTTAAAGTGGTTTAAAGTATATATTTAATTGCTGTTAGGAAACATATTAAGTTTATGATAACACCGAAGTTTCTCTTATAGAACAAACTCGACAACCTTAAGAAGTGTCATTAAAGAGTTTATTGAGAAATGATGTATATCTTGTAGAACAAGTGCTTCTTGTAGGTTTTGATACAAAAAAGTTATATCGCGTATCATATGGAACAATAAGATAAAGTATGCACATTAATTGATGATTCATTGAATCATTATGAGGTTATCCGAAGTTCTAATTCTCAGCTTTGGAAAAATGTTGTTAGTGTGAGATAAAATCCATAAAGAAGAACAACATTTGAGATCTTATCGTGTTGTCAAAAGGTTTTTTTAGAAAGGATTTACTCATAAGAATGAGATTAACTACAACACCCCGAATCCGCGGGACTCGGAATGTCACATTGGGCTAAGATCTCACAATGGATCATGACCCTAGCCTGACAACAAGTTCACTAGACCTTACACAGGGCCGGCCCTGCTGCTGGGCAGCATGGGCTACAGCCCAGGGCCCTATATAAATTTGGGCCCCAAATTTTAAAAAAAACTAATATATAGTGAATAAAATTAGATTGGTGAGAATTGATCCTTAGACCTCTGGGTAGGCAACTAAAATCCCACTGCGCCACTCTAATTTAATCATATGATATCAAAACTAAATTTATTATTAACAACAAATTTAGAATTGTGAGTTATAATGTTTCACTTCATCATATTTTCAATGTTAGCTAGTTAACTCTTATATTTTGTATATATTTTTTTGAATAATTATTATTATAATTTGATGTTATTTAAATTATATAAAAGATTCAATAAAAATTGTAACTCTTATTTCTATAAATATTAAATGATATTTATAAGCCAATAAAATAAAGATATAATTCGGTTAAAAAAAACATGACTATTTATAAAAATTAACACAAATATGATTTTTAGTTCGAATTATAATTTAACAATAAAATAAAATTTTTAATTAATAAAAATTTTGACTTATCAAGATACTCAATGTAATAAAAATTATAACTATTATTTCTATAGATGTTACATTAAGTATCTCATTTGTTGATAAGTTCATAATGAAATTTTCATTAATGAAAATTTTATTTTAAATGTTATATTATAATTCGAACTTAAAATTATATTTGTGCTATTTTCTATAAATAGTTATTTTTTAATATAATTATATATTTACTTTGTGACTTATAAATATCATTTAACATCTATAGAGTTAAAATTTTATTGAATATTGACTATAATTTAAATAAAATGAAATCATAATAATTATTATTCGGAAAAACATATTCAAAATATATGAGTTAAACTAGTTATTCAAGTCATGTTTGTGAACTACCATGACTCAATATAGGCTTAATGGAGTAACAATTCGGTCATTTGTTGAAATTTGTTGATTATGCAAAGATAATAGAAGATTTGTTCAAAAAATGTAAGACAACATAAATGATTAATATGTATGTTATAATGTGCTTTTGATTTTATTTTCAATTATATAAAACAAAGTTTTGATTTTATTTTCAATTATTTTAAAAAAAATTTCTATGTAGGTTCAATAAGTTTTTCTAAACTAAAATTTTGGTTTTATATCCTCTATTATAATGTGTTATTTTATGTTTTTTATATCTAATAATTTGAGTATAACATTAATTTTAAATCACTAGGGCTCCCAAAAAAATATCGCCCCGGGCACAAAAAATTGAAGGACCGGCCCTGATCTTACAACATTACCCTGATAGATATAAAACAAATACATAAAATTACATGAATTGTACAACCAAAAGGTAAATAAGATCATAGCCGAGTATAAAGTATCATCTTCACACAAGAGGTATACAAAATATCATCATCACGTAGGAGAAACATAAACAACCCCAAAAGTCATAACCACCTAATGTACGAGAGTCCTCGGCTTGTCATCTTGTCAAATCACTCAGCAGCTCGCCTATCCTGCAAGACATCTACAACATGATTTGAAACCATTAGCTAACCATACATATATAAGGTATTTCATAAGCACAAGCACAATCATAAAAGATAAACACATAAGCATGTTGTCACACATTTACCCATTTTATAATCTTTATATAATAGTCATTCACTCAAATCGTATATATATAGATAGATGAAACTATGTGACACGAGGAACGTATCATCCTCGCCTCTGGGCCTGCTAGCCATCTGGAAGTAGTGTCGGTCACACAACCCGTGTACCCTATGGGAGTGGATTGCGCCCTTCTTGTATACCAGGTGGCCTGACGTCAGGGAAACCTCCCAGACTCCACGGCGGGATGAAAGGGAAAGGTTATCACAACCACGCATATGGGGCAATAAATAAAATATAGGTCGGTAATAATCGACATCACATGCTATCGTATCAAGTATATAACAGACGCATCACTCATGCAAACACCCAATATAAGGATGATAGCTAAGTAAGTCCTACGGAGTTACCTCAACCTCGTACAATCACAATCACGATCAACCTCCAATCCTGAAAGAGACACTAACTAATACCCATGAAGAAAGAGATATCAATACTCATATCAATCAAAAAGGTCACACCTAGAAATAAGGGATCCATAAGGATCATAATCAATCTATAAGCCTCACAACCAACTAAACCTCAATATCTCAACATAACTCACAATTCTTCAAATCTCAAGGTAGTATATAATCAACATTTCTCAATCTCAATTCTAATCCTAATTTAATTAATTAATTAATTAAATTTTGCCAGAATAACGTTTTGCCCGCAGGCAATTTCTAAACCCATTGTCATCAGATTTCATCAAACAAACAACCCATAATCACCAGAATAACATAACGACCATAATGTAATTTCTAATTATCCATTTTGACAAGCCTAAAGTCAATTTAGGCCAAATCGCAGTACGAAAAACGAATAAATTCATAACTTACTCGTTACTAACCCGATTGACGATCTGAAAGAAGATTCGGAATCACAACGACGCAGGCTACGCATGGACAACATCAAATTCACCGGAATCTGAGCGACGGAACCTGCCTAGTGACATGTATGCTCGACCAGCTCTTCATCTGCTCGGAAATGCAGAAACTCGGTACCGATATGAAGAGAATGAAGAGGAATCCAGAAACTCAAACAAAATTGAAATCGGATTAGAAACGAAGAATAGATTTGAGTTTGAAGGTTGAGAGAAATTATAGCTTTTACAAGGAAACGTGAAAGGAAATAATAAAGGATTTCCCGCTATTTATAGTGAAGACGATAATTATCCTTTAGCGAAATCGATAATTATCCTTTAACCGATCCAAAGGCGAGTCGAACCTCCTTCTTCAAACTTCTCGAGATTGGAATAATAAATCTGGAATATTGTAGGGATAATTATTCCACAACTACCTCGGAAAACGTGTATTCCTAAGCCGTCTTTCTTAGCCGTTAAGAAACAAAATAACGACTCTTTTGGCCGTTTTGCCTCTCCATGTTATTTCATATCTAGGACATATCCGATGTCCTGATCATTTCTCTCAACTGCATTTTTATTAATTGGAGTTCCCAAATACTCCAAATAACACTAGAGGGTAAAAATAATTTACTAGGGAAAAAGTGAAAATTTCCCCTAACGTCCAAAATTACGTTGGGAACATAACGGTGGGACTCATACTCATCACTTGCAAAATCTTCGCGAGTTATATGTCAATTACTATCAACGATTAAGTTAATCAACATTAATTAGAATTCGAAAATCCTACCTATTACATTAACATTGAATGCATATTCATTCAAGTTTTGTAAATGACTTATTTAGGACAATAATGACATATATGGCTCATTTAGGACAATAATGACCCCCTTACATCACAATGTAGTGGATCTTTTACATTGTGATGTAAGGGGTCGGACTATCCCCCGCGTGCGTACTACTTAGTCCTCTTTTTCTATATATAATAAGCGCGACTAGATGCGCCGGAGACCACCGACTCTCCTTCCTACAAAAAAAAAGGAGTGTTTCCACATCCTGTGATGCTACACTTATGTGGTTCAACTATAATTTTTGAATCTAAAGATTTGAAAACTATGGTATAAAAACAAGAACTCCACTTACGGTCTAAACAATTATAAAACACTGAATTATGATATTCATAAGGTTATTACTTCATTCAGATTTGAGGTAAATAAGGTTAAAAAATTTGTATCTCAAAATTTAGTGGGAGTAAATAGATATGTATCAATGATATACTACCACTTTGCAAAAGTATGGACTTATTGGTTGAAACCAACAGATTTCTCACTAGGATTTTTGAGATGAAAGATCTTGGAAACGCTTCTTTTGTTTCGGCAAAAGATACAATGAGAAAATTCTCAAAGTGTCATTAAGTTGTCATAAGGAAATCATTGAAGTTTTAAGGATATAAGGGATACCCTATACAACTGTCATAGGGAGCCTAATATCTTTTGGTGTGTATACTTCTAGATATAGTGTACATGACTAAAGTGTATAGTAGATTATTAAGTGCATGAAGTCATGCACTTGCAAAGAATAAAAGATTTCATGCTAGAATAAAGAAATCGATAGTTTGGAGATTATTGATGTAACACCCCAAGTTCTCGGAACTCGGGGAGCTACTGGTTAGGACCTCACAATGGGTCCCGACCCTAGTTTAACAACAACTTACTAGGATCTTACAACAAGGCACAAATGTAATTAAAACAATTTCAAACATAATATTGTATTTTATGAATGTGCACATGTTACAACCTTACAAAACATATATATACATATAACATGCATGTCGTATAAAAGACTCCCCCGTCCCCATCTAATGAGTACGTGGACCCGACTGACCATCTCTTCCGGATCTCTCTGCAACTGTCTATCTCTACACGAAAACTACAACACGGAATAACCATTAGCTAACAATCCAAAAATAAGTAGAATAAAAATAGCACAAGCACAACTCAGGCAAAATAAAACAATCATCATGCTGGCACGCAAACCGTTTATTATCGGATAACTTAGGTGATTCACTTTATTCCGTTTTGGCACGAGAAATCTTAAGAGTTCTCGCCTCCGTTCCTTATCCAACTGGGTGTAGGTCTAGCTTACCTCCGCCGGTAGCATCACTACAAACAGAGTGTGGACTAGTCCCTAAAGAAACCCCCAGCGCCCTCAGGCTAACTGAGCAGAATGTCACCGCCCGTTACTCGTAGGCCAATGTATAGGTCGGTAGATAATTACTACTAAGTACAACTATAAACATATCATTCGCGCACCACTATCATTATTCACACTCATATCTAGAAGCTAGCTAAGTAAGCCCAAAGGACTTACTTGAATCAAATCATAACCCCGTTATCTCAACTCGGTCCGCAACCGCAAGAACTCAACCGCCTGTTATAAAAGGCAAGTGGATCAATAATGTATTCCACTTTATTAGAAGTCTCCAACTTCTAAGATATTTAACTCTATCATCAGATAAATTACCAAAATACCCTTGTAATGGCAAATGACTATTTTGCCCCTAGTGTCAGAAACCCTAGAAGTATTCTTATAATATTTCTAAAACTTCATAAGAATTCCAAAACCATAATATAACACTCACAAGAAAGATCTAGTTAAGTTGAAAGATATTTTCCAACTATTTAACTTCCATGAAAAAAAAAATCACTAACGATCTCACTTTGACCTAACTTAGAACGCTCATACAAAAATCTTAAAAATATCAAATAAAATATATAATCCTTATATGCAAAGTACTCTACTCACTAGAAGAAATAAATCTCAAAAACAATCAATAACTAGTCTTACACAAATATCCCAAGTTGACTCTTCAACACAATTTCTCCTATACTTAGCCAAACATCTGTATTTTACCAAACTGCACAACTAGGCTACTTTGGAACCTTACAAGTCTAGATTCGATCGTTGGATCGACCACAACTTTTAATACATCATAGTATGCATCTCACTCTATGTTCCATCAAAATTTCATGCTCATTAGATAGATCTAACTCATTCATATCTAGATCCAAAAACAGCTTCCACACACAGTTTTCCCATACTTGGAATATTTCACCAAAAACAGAAAAATTGTTTACTGTCTCAACTTTGAAAAATCATAACTACTAAACCTCTTGATGAATTTCCCTCAATTTTTGATATACTCTACTATATAATTTTAACTAAGACATATCCAAAATTCAAGTCCAACAGAGATAAAAAAAAACCTATCCAAAACTGTCTCACAAAACTGCATCACATGCAGTTTTTCTCAACACTTAGCACACTTATAAAAACTACATGAGTAGCCAACTTTGGGACACCATAACTCTCAAACTGTAACTTCAATTCTTCCCAAATTTTAGTATGATCTACTATGAACTACTGACTACAACATATCCGAAAATCAGCAAGAAAGGAGGAGTCTAACTTACCCAAATCTGAATCACAAAACTGTATCAACATGCAGTTTTCCAACACAGAGAAATTTCAGCACAACAGAAAGAAAAACTGCTTAAGACCCAATCTTTGAAAAATCATAAATCCTAAACCACTCACTAGATTCCTCTAAAATTTTAATATGTTCTACCACAATATCCCATCTATAACATATAAAAATTTCAGCCAGAATGGATAAGCCTTTCATACCTAATTTTGGACCCGAAGTTGGATGTTGTCCAAGTTGGAAAACTGGGAAAAAGCAACAGCTCTCTGAAGTTGCTCCTTTGGCTGAAATGTATGGGTTTAAAGATGTTTTAGATGCACCCATTGACACATAAACATGGAGGGGAAGTAAGGAGGTAGATGTGGGTCTTACCCGGCTCCAAACTCGAAGGCATGAAGGACGAGGATGGCTCTGACGTTCATAGCCTTGTCGGAAGCTGAAGGGGTCCAAAAGGAGGTTGTTGTGCACGACTCCAGGGGGCTGGAAGGCGACTGGAGAGGAGGGTCGAGGCTGGCTCGATTGGAGAGGAGGGTTGAGGCTGACTCGACTGGAGAGGAGGGCCGAGGCTGGCTCGACTAGAGAGGAGGGCACGCCTGCACTGCTGGTGTCAACAGCAGCTAGAGAACACGAGGCTGGAGGTGCTGCGAGGAGGACGAGGCCGAGAGGTTGAGGGCGGCGACTCCGATTTTGCACAAGAGCGATGGCGAGAGGGGTGGTTGTGGCTGTTAGGGTTGTACGGGAAAGAAAGGAGCGTCTGAAGTAGGAAGGGGAAAGCACGCTGGCTGAAACTGTTGCCCTTATCGGGCCTTGATGGTAGGGTTTCAGGGTCAAACTATTCAGCTTCCGAATGGGCCCGGAAGGCATGCCGCTGATGGGCCCTGATGGGTCCATTTTAAAGAATAAAGATGATAGATAAATAAGGAGTAGTTTGGTTGACTCGGAAATAATTGGAGATTAAATTTTCGGATGTTACAATTGAATAATTTTATCTCGATTTCTTTAGACGTCGAATAAAGGACGATCAACTTAAGCCTATAGGTTGGTTGGAAGAGCTATGTTTAGGAAAAGTGTTAAGCAACACTTATAGCTGCTTCCATTATGGTTGCATATGTTTGTCATTGACTACGTGCTTTAGTAGCTTTAAGATCTAGATAAAGTTATTTTGTGATAATATATATGCATGTTAAACACAAAACCTACTGAAGCTCCTTGATAGAGAATCATATTGACATTATGTGTATGCCAATGAAAGAAAAAGTTCAGATAATGTCAAGTTCTATATAACACATGATAACAAACACAAATTATCGGATTCGTTAAACCAAGGATTGCCTCCTAGACTACTCATATAAGGCTTGACAGGTTTTGTAATCCCTTAGCTTAATGGGAGTTTCAAATGATGTTCTATACCATTCCGATTTATGCATAATAAAGTTTTATGAGTTAATTCATAAATTATATTTCTGAACTTAATTTTTTGGTTTTTGTATTGATCTCAGAATGAAGTAGGACTATTTGAAAATAAACATATTTTGAGATCACATTGCATCTAATTTTCATGTCACTCATCCATACTTGATATATGTCATTGAATATATTGACATGATGAACACGGAAGTTTTAGTTATGATGATTTTGACGAATGCCGTTGTGATCTCATATTGATATATGAGATTGACCAGATTGAAATAAAGAAGAAGTCTATAAAATTAGTCATTATGTGCACATAAATAATTTGGTTAATATAATTGTTTGTTTCATATGTAGCCCAAGTGAAAGATTACAATATTTATTTATAAATCTTATTATATATGCTTAGATACGATGATACACAATTATAGCATATGACTAATTGTAAGTGCACTATTTAAAGTGATTCAATTAAGTAAATTCCGTAAACTTTAATTCAGCGGTATGAGCTTAATGAGTGAATACCAAATTTTGGCACAATAGGCTTAATGAGATTCTATTAGGTCAATATATATAGGATAATAGGTTATTGTCCTCAATACTTCAAATGAACGAGCCATTTTCAATTCTCTACCCATCATAGAGAAAACCTAAATAAACCCTAAGGAGATTTGACTAAGGAAGACGATATACATGCGATGCTCATTCGGATTGTAGATTTCGCATTAAAGATTAATCTGATTGTTGCACTATGGAAATAGGTATATAAATTTCGTTTCCTTAATAACTCTAGCATGATTTTGATAATTGGTTTTATGGTTCAGGTAATTTAATTATTTTAACACATTGATCATTCATCAATTTCCGATACCCACTAATGTTTATGCACTTGTGTATATGAACTTAAAATACATGAACACGAATTATTAGAAAAGTGTATTTATGGAATAACATGTGCACGTCTAAGTTCATGTACACTAATGTTCATGTGCGTATCACATACACGAATTTGTTTATTGACTATTGTAACACGTTCGTGTAATTTTTATCATTATATATGTTGCACGCATGTTCTTATACCTTTACTAAGTTGCACGAGTATTTTGATACATTTACTAAGTTGCACTAGTATTTTAACACGCGCGTATCATTTTTAATATTTCTTGATTAATTTTTATTAAACATATATATGCATGTGCACGAATGTATTTAAACATGATCACTTGCCTAATTATTTAACTTATTTATATTTTGTGATTAATAGTTGTGTATATCTAATTAATGTAATTCATATCTTAATAGAAAATGTCTAATATCACACAATAAATTGTCCAAATTTTATAAGCGATCACCTTCAGATATTTTATCATGTAGTTGTGATTCTTACCGAGATTTAATAAAATAAAAAGAAATATGTTAAAATTAATAACTGCTAGACAATTGAATGCTTTTACAATCTGTTTTTATTTTAAAATTAAAATTGAAAAAAGGAAAATTTTGGTTGGTGCTTTTATGGTGATTTTCCGTAATTTTCCCAGCACTTTTTTCCAATGTGTTTTAGTGCCCTTGTATTTTCTTATTTTTCAGATTTTGCCCAATTTGCTAACATTTTGATAACATAACATCCGTTTGTCCCAACAAAAATAAAATTAAATTAAAAGGAAAACAAAAGATAAAACATTGAAACAAAATAAACAAATCACAAAAGAAAGAGGATCGAACGATTTCGTTCGGGTCGAACAAGAAAGATAAACTCAAGGAAGAAAGAGGAACGCAAACAGTCTAAAATGAAAAACACAAACTCAGAGAAGAAAGAGGAACACGGACAAACTCGAAACGAAATTGTTCTTCTCGACTCGAACAAAGAACACATAGTTGAACGAAATCGGTCTGCAATGAGATTTTGTACCTTCTTAAAATGAGTGAAGATCTTATACTCGGACTTTTTTCTTCATTCCTAGATACCTTAGTAAGAGACCTCTTGAAATTTTGAGATTGTAAGATAGCACAATGAAATTCAATTTATTTCTAAAACTATGTTCCATTGACCACCAAAAGAAGGTAATCTATTGACAAACAGATTGAGTGGAGAAATTATGTGTTGATTTGCTACGACACATGATCCAGGGGAGGAAACAATGTAGGACTATGTAGACTGACTTGTAGGTGTATACATAGATTGTTCTCCAATCTCAAATATCCGAGTTTATGTTCTTCGTTCGAGTTGAAACAACGATTTCGTTCAAGTCTGTTTTCCTCTTTTTTCTTTGAGTTTGTGTTCTTCATTTGATAGATTTTGGTAGATTACACCACACAAATGGTGGAGGTAGAACCAGGGCCGGCCAATGAATTACGGAGGCCCTGGACGAATATTTAAATATTAAAAACTATTAAATTAATTTTTTTTAAAATTATATTAAAACTTTAATCTTTATTATTATCAAATATTTCAAGCTACTAAATTAATCGTATACGTGTATATTATATTAGTTAAAGTAGAAGACGTAAGTTTGACATGCCCTCACGTTGATTTCACTTGTTGTGTAGTAAAAAAACGCACAAAATCGATTCAATTCTTTTTTAAACCTTTCACAAAATTTTTATATTAAAGATATAAATGTAGGCGTAAAGAGTAATAATATACGCGTTTTAAAATTTTTATTAATTATTTTAAGAAGTCCCATCTTAAATTGCTAAATTTTAAAATATCTATTAACAAATTAAAAATTTTATATCATCTACATTTTATGCATTTGATCGACTTTAATCATTTAATATAAGTAATATTTAATTCTACACATTAAATGAATATTATAAAAATCCCTTGCATAAATCAAACATACAACTAAAAAATTGATATATTATAAGTACAGCTATAAGCATAAAAATTATTTTTTCTATAAATAATTTAACATTTAATATATAATAATTATATCCATAAAAAAGTGTATTTGTAAATTAAAAGTTACCTTAACAAATGTTGAGATGTCTTTGGGTTTTTAAGGGTTTTTAAGAAAAAAAGTGATGATAGATTATGGGCCCCACTTAATCACCTTAAAAAATTGAAGTAACTCGTAAAATATGTTGCTGGTGAGAATCGAACATGAAGCATCAAGGAAACTAAAAATTCTGCTAGCGTATCCAACCAGTGAGCTATACAAGTTTAGATGTACATTAAAACAAACAAAATATATATAATAAGTGGCTAGAAAAATAGAGAGGCCCCTTTACGAATTTGAGGCCCTGAGCGGTGGCTCACCTCGCACACCCTCAGGGCCGGCCCTGGGTAGAACCACACGTTTATTAATAATATAATGATCCTCTATATATATATATAATTACAAGAGAATTAAAGAAAAATGATAAAGAAAGATTACCGAAATAAAATCAAATTCAAACTAACATAATATATAAAGATAATTTATCTAAGTAGAATATATCATATCCTTCAATAATGATAGATGTAGGGTTTGAGAACACACACAAATGGTGGGTAGGGATGGCAATGGATCGGGTGGTGGATGGATGACCCTATCCGCCACCCGACCCGCGAGAAAATCTCATCCACCCCACCCGACCCGCCACCCGCCAAACCCACCACCCGCATCCGATCCACCCACATCCAACGGATGAAGCGGGTGGATCGGGTGTTCTACGCATTTCCTTTAAATTGCTATTTAACTTGGATTCGAATGCGGAAAATTAATAATAATAAAAATAAATTCACCCGAAAAAGTCTTATCCATAAAAAACATGATAAATATAAAGTCAACACAAATCATTCAAGTGAAAATATTACAAGAAGTGTTATAAGTTTAAGTTCTTGAAAAATAGAGAAATTTAGTAATACATAGCATACAATAAGATCATAATAGGAACTAAACAAATGTATAAATTTTGCTAAACAATGAGTAAATCACAATTTATAAATCAAAAGGAAACTAAAAATCACTAAACAAGTAAACAATCAATAAATTTATAACGGGTGTAAGCGGGTGAAACGGGTCGGATGGGTGGATGGATGATGAATCGGGTGATGGGTGGATGAAAGGTCCATCCGAATCCGACCCGATCCATCACCCGCTTCATCCGTTTTCACCCGCTTCATGTCGGGTTTTCACCCTTTTATTATGGATCGGGTTATCGGGTGTCCGTCGAGTTCGGATGAAATTGCCATCCCTAATAGTGGGAAAAAACCACACAAATACATTGATATTATGATATCCTATTTATAGGATTACAAAGAATTATTAAAGACATAATATCTAAGATATGATAAGCTAAGATGATAAGCTAAATTAGGTAACAAATAATATTGAAATAAATGCTAATATAATATTTTGACATAATATCGTATCATTGATATTATTATTATTCTTTTCTAACATGCCCCTGCAATCAAAGTTTAGGGTACCGAAGGTGAAGACTGAAACAATGAAGAATAATAATAACGGATGCAGAGTTGGTCAGACAATCAATGATGTCTTCGAGTGCAATCACATACTGTGACGCCAAAGCCAAAGTATGGTTGGTCACTTGATCGTAACCGAGGCTGTGGTCGGGCAAAATTGATCCCGTTTGTGGTGATCGGAACATTGCGATTTGAGTTAGTCGTTTCCGACGAGCCGAAATGGATGCGGATGAACCGTTGTTTGGATCGACAAAGTAGATGCCATCGTTGAAAGTGTTTGAGTGGGCGAATAGGATCACTCTATGTGTTGAATATGATAGGTTCACATGATAGCGTGTTTTTTTTTTAAGATTCAATGCTAAAACTTAGTACCACGAGGTGAGGGTGGCTTTAATATGTTGCAACGCTTTGTGGTATAGTTGTAATATAGTAATTGCGTTAGTGGCATCAAAGTGAAATTGCTTTTTATCTTTGACAGCCTCACTACTACGTTTTTCTACTTGTTGACGGTCAAGAATCGACCTTTTCACCTCTCGCTTTCTCTGGGTCCCACCCACTGTCTCTTTCACACTATTCTTCTCTTTTCCCTGGGCATTTATGGACCGTCGGTCAGATATGATGGAGTACGTGGCATAATCTTACGGTTAAAGAGCTGTCATCCTTCTGGACACGTATTAGCGCGCCGTTCGATGGGTTCGACTTTCACGGGCCCCACCGGATCGACTTGACGTTGTTTTCCACATTTACACGTCTGGCGACAACGTTACTTTCAGTAGCACTAAATTTTTATTTTTCATTATAATAATTTAGTGGCTGATTTTACAAGTCAATTAGGCATTGTCTTTATCTTTTTAAATTGGAAAATAGGAGGTAATAAGTAAAATAAGAAAGGATGGACATTTTTGGTCTTTAGACCTTATGGTTACATTACATGTAAAATTTTTTTTTACTCACATTTCAGTTTAGATTTGGGTTAATCGTCGGTTTTCAAAGTAACTCAAATGGTTGGTTTACTCAAATCTACGGTTGATATTTGTCGGTTTAGGTGAACCGGTGGTACACGGTGTAGGTTTGCAGTTTGGGTTTTGTTTATATTTTTTTAATTTTGAAAGTGGATCAAATCGGCGATTAACCGTCAATTTAAGTATTCTTTATTTTTTATTTATTTTAAAAGTGGACCAAACCGATTAATTTTAAAAATTAAATTTCTAAGTAACCGGTACTAAATCGGTAGTTTATCGATTTAGACCTAACCGATTTAAGTTTAGCTTTAGAATCAGATTTCCAACCCATGTCTATTTCACTTTGTCCAAGTATCTCATGTTATTTACATATTTTATCATCTTGTTTAATATCTTTCATATATTTTATTATCATCTTTTGATGTGGATTTAAGTTATCACAAATTATATATACATAAAATTTCTATATCTTTTTTATTAGTTTATTTTAGGCTTAAAAACACTAATACCTTTTTCTTATATATAAAACATGTTAAATAGGTATAATATTGTCCTGTGGGTGAAAGAAAACTCTAATGAAATTAAATAAAATTAAATTTATAAACCGAAAATAATTTAAAACTATACATATTAAGGTAAAACATCTCTAAATTGGGATATTTAATGTCAAAAAAGCATCTTTAAATTGGGCTTGCGTGCATGTAGAAATTTCAGCAGGGTAGGTTTTGGGCTGATTTTGCATGCTACCTACAATGGGCTAAATGGGCCGAATAACAAATAATGAAAAGACTTCCAATTCGTTTCCATTTTTTCAATACGAATAAAAGGGATGTTTTTTTTAAAAAGGAAACAATTAGAGGCACCGGAAATCTCTTGTGGTTCGAGGGGACGACTAGAGCGACAAACAACTAGGTCGTCACGAAGGCAAAGTGCGCCACCGGTCGACGCAGAGCATCATCGTGGATGAGTTCTTCAACAACTCGATCGCACTAGCAAGAGCGGTAGAAACAATTGGCTAAGAGCAACAAGAACATCGACCACCTTGTTTTCTTCCCTAAAGATATGTTTGATGCGAACTTCCTTGAAAGAATGAAGAAGAAAGATGTCTCCAATCAAAATCTCGGCTTCCCAAGTGGTTTCTAAATACCAAGACGTAGTTAATAATGTTGAGGTTATCCCCTTCGATTTCAATTTTCCCATTTCCTTATTCTTTGGATAGATTTATCCCTTTGAGAAGGGTTGTAGCCTTGATTGTGGAAGTTTTAATTGAATGACTAACAACCTCCCCGCAGGTATTACAAGATCGGATGTAGCATATTCGGGTATCAAATTCTCATGACCGCATATGATTTAATTTGATGGATACCAATAATTAATTATTTTAAGTAAAAACAAATCAATAACACAACAATTGCTAACAAGAGAAAACAGTAAAAATTGTAGACAAGTATACGATGGAAGCGATTTAAGGAAACAAGAATCGTGTAATGAATTAAGATATTGTTGCATATATATGACTCATGAACATTGAGATATGAATAATGCATTAACCATCAAAAGTAGCCTTTGACATAGACAAACAAAGAACGTGCTTTCCAACTCGCGTAGCTGTCAATCTAGTGGTTCGACAAGTACAGGAAAACCCACTAAAAACTTTAAATTCGAAAAAGACCAAGAATAACCTTCGCTTTTGGTTCTCCAATTAGAAAAAGGTACAAAGATCGGAAATTTCTACGGTAGTTAGAAATCCTCAAAGCTTTGATAAATTGGTACTCTCAAAACCAAGTTGTTTTCAATAAATCCAATATAACTCACAAGTGTTTCTTCGAGTAGGGCAAACCTTCAATCTAACAACTACTTGACAGCTAGGGTAAGGAGAAATCCAAGTAAGTCCTATTCTGGATGATTTAGCGTTTTTAACCCAACAACTGACATCTGAATATATAAGGGAAAATCTCAAAGTCTAAGGTTACACAAAATATATCCATTTCAAAGTTAAATCGAAATATTTGATTTTCCTTCTCTGCACAGTCGAAACGGCCATCATACGGCTTCCAAACGGCATAAGAATGCCATGCAAGCCGTTCTATGACCGTTTCGCTAGGTCGTATCAGATAGTTTGTGTTGGACTTTAATATGGGCTTCGAAAGTGTCTTTTGCAGCGATGATGTTATCGAAATGGCCACCATATATACGACTTTCAAGGTCATTTAACAAAGCAATAATCATCCAAATCTTACTCACAATAATCAATAATCATCCAATAACTCGCGTGCATAAACAATAGCAAGATTTAGTAAATCAAAGCATCCTTGACAAGTCAAGTGTAATAGCATAGCATATTCTAATTTCTGGAAGTAATGATTATGAGAATCGATGCAATCTACACTAAATACATTATTTTTATGATTTTGTGTTTATGAATGCATGCGGAAAGGTAAAGGACTCAAGAAAAGTAATAATAAATAATAAACGTGTAACATTAAAAGGGAAACATGAAATGTGAATGTGAGTAAATCACCCATACTTAAACTACACATCGTTCTCGATGTGAAAAATATATGAAGAGAAGAAAACACTCACAAAGCAATACAATGCAGATGGTGGCAGGGAAGGGAATGTGGTAGATGGTGGAATATTGTGGAGGCTTTCCGAAGTCCACTATATGTAACATTTGAATCTTTGATTTGAAACCATACATGTATTAGAATCGTGCATCCTCTCATTGTAACACCCCGGATTCTCGGAACCCGGGATATTACTGGTTAGGACCTCACAATGGGTCCCGACCTCAGTTTGATAACAATATTACTAGGATCTTGCAACAAGACACAAATAATAAAACCGAAATTCATAAAGATGTGTTTTTAACGGATGAATGCAACAAGGTCTAACAGCCTATAAAACTTAAACAAAGGGAAAAGACTAATTGTCTTAACAAAAGGAAAGAACAACAAAGCAACAACCCAACCCCCACTCTAAGGAGTACGGAGACCCGGCTGACCACTACTTCCAGATCACTCAGCTGCTGTTCTAACCTGCGGTAAATCTAAAAACACAACAAAACAACCATTAGCTAGTTATCTAAATATTAGGAGAATAATAATAGCACACACACACATAAAATAATAAACACTCATCATGCTTTCAAACAATCCATTTATTATCTTCGTTTAAGTCATTCACTCTAATGATACTTATTTTGTGACACGAGGAATTCCCAAACCTCGCCTCCGCCCCCGTGTACCCATCAGGAGTGGATCCGATGCATCTCACCGTGTACCTGTATGGTCTGGGTATAGAGAACCTCCCAGTCTCCTGGCAGAGTTGGGCAGTGATGTCACGGCCCGTTATACATACACTTGGGCCTTAACACATAACAACAACGGTCGTCCTAATAAGTTATTATTTTTATTATAACACACAATGCACACACAACTATTATCACTCAACTAAGATCCAAAAACCAGCTAAGTAAGTCGCGAGGACTTACCTTGATCACAAATCGTTTTCTCAAATCTCAACTCGGTCCGAACCCGTGGTAACTCAAACGCCTGTCAAATAAGGCATGTGGATCAAAATCACATCCAGATGTCTAACCTCATGCGAAGGAATTACGGAAAAAGCTCTCTTACGACAAAAGACCATTTTACCCTTAGTGCCGAAAATTCTCAAAGTCTATCATTAAAATATAACATTCATATTTAGAACTTGTTTCCAAAATTTGGTTCTCACGGATAGCTTACTTAGAGGTTATAAGATCAATTTCAAACACTCGTCAAAGAGAACTACATTATCCTTTCTCCGATTATTCCACTTTAATACTTATGTGTGTGTACGTATATTATACGTTACTCTTACTCATCTATGTATATATACTTATATATATTCCACTGTTTTACATTTATATATATATATATACTTATATATATATATATATATATATATATATATATATATATATATTCCACTATTATACAATCATATATACTTATATACATATTTTATATATATTTCCTTACAATACTAAAAGCATGAATCTCTCTTATGAATAGTTCATATCCCAATTTACCCCTGCTCAAAATTAATATATTTCCTTTGTACCCTTAATTGATGACTCATCTTTATGAATAGAACGTGTTGCTTCCTACCGCTGCCGCTCGTCTCTTTCACCGCTTTGATGGCCATTTTTTTTGCCCCTTCCTCTGCTTCAACGTGTATTATCACCTCTTCCCTACCATTCTTAGCCGCTGGTCTCTTGCTCCATTTTTAGTTTCTGATTATCTTCGTTGTTTTCTTCTTGCAGGTTGGTTTTCATGGGACTCCATTCACACCATCGAATGCAGATTTGCGGCCCCCAGATTCGTTTCTTAGATCTGTCTTGCACTCGAAATCGGTAAGCCTCTTCCTTTTCTTCTTTGTTTTGCTCCGATTTTGTAGAGTTTTTTGTCATTTTAGTTCTGTGTCCTTGTCCTTCCACCGCTTCGATGATACTCATCATCCTCCCATAGTCTCTTTCATCTTCGCATTTGGCCTCTCCGAGTCTCACAATCAGTCGCATTTTAGTCTCTTTCTTCTTCTGGATTTGTTTGGTTTTCTTCCCCTAATTATCGATGCTACTCAATTTTTTTCACTTTGATGTTTCATATCTACACCGCATCTTCGGATTCTGCATGGTTTTGATCTGTTTCGTGACTTCTAATTTCGATTTCCCCTAATTTCAGTTTACGCTTCCAAGGAAACCGGATTTCGTCTTCCCTTTCGGCGGCGGCGTTGATAGCAACGTGGCTCTGCGGCTTCTTCACGAATTTGGTCAGTCTTGCACCGCCTTTTACAGTATCCATTCCCTCTTGGCGATTTCAATTCCAAGGTTATTGTTTCGTCTCACAGACAAAATCAATGCCCTCTCCTAAGAAGATGTTTTCTCTCTTTGCAATTGCTCCTTTTTTTGTTTCAGGTTCCATTTTCTGGATTAGGGTTTCATATTTGGGGTTTGCTACTAGAGAGCTGATATTATAGCTTTGTGTTTGGATGAAGCGGGTTTGAAGGTTGGATTAGATTTTTTGAAATGAGGAGTTTGTTGAGTTTTATGATGAAGTAATTTCGTAATTAGTTCCTTGTTGACGTCATTTTACAGGATGTTGGTTATGACTTTGACGATGATGATTATCACAGGTATGAAATTTCATTTCAGATTTGAAAATGCTGAATTTTCTGTACAGTTTATTAAGGTTGTGTTTAGGTCTGGAGGTTATTGAGTAGGTGAAGTTCAAATATTACATGATTCAAGTTCTCAATCAGGTGCCTGCTTGTTCATTTTATTGAAAGGAACTAATCTGTTGATTAGTTATTTTTATGAGGGTTTATTTAATTTGTTTAGTGTCCTCTATGAATTAGGTTTTACTCAATTTAGTAATCATTGTATGATATTTGAGTTGAGATTTTCCCTTACATTAAACCACTGTAAGATTTTGCTTTATGAACAAAGTTTTAATCCATATGATCATTGGCATGTACAGAAAGAGTTGAACAAATAGATTGGGACACACGCTTGAATATTATATTGGGGGCAGCAAAAGGATTGGCCTACTTGCATCATGATTGCTCCCCTCGGATTATACACCGTCACATAAAATCAAGCAACATCCTTCTTGATGGGAATCTGGAAGCTCGCGTTTCTGATTTTGGACTTGCAAAATTGTTGTTGGATCCATCTTCAGACAAACTCAAACCAGGGACAGAAGGTAACCCAATCGTTAGCAAAGACCCATCAACATCTGAATTGCATATAAACCTTCAGCATCTGAATATAGGCGACAAATCCTAGAAAAAAGAAAGAGCAATAAAAGCAAATTAGCTTCTCCAAGATAATAAGTTTAATTCAATTGTAAATTTGCGATTGTGTGATAAAGATAGTATTAGTTATTGCAAGAATAACACATCATGACTAGCATATAATAACATACTGACACCGAAAATCCAATTTCAAATAAGCTTAGCAGGAATTCTTAAGCTACTGATAGTGATCTCTGCACTCTTCTCCTGTATAATATTCTCTTTTTAATTTGAGTGCTGTAAATTGATTTGGTTGTCTGGTCTGCAATTATTAGTTAAACTCTTTGTTCCTTTTGTTTTTAACTTGCTTCTTTTGTTTCATGGTTACGCTTTGTTTGCTTCCGCTGAGCATCCATACTTCAATTTTGATTAGTTCAAAAGCTTTGATGTGCTATTTTTCTAGCGTTTTTAGAATTTGGATGTTGTGGTTATCGCTAGCTGCATTGGATGCGTACTGAAGCATTTTTAGATGCTCGTCACCCACCTAGAAAATAAAAGCAATGGACTTCCTGTTTGATACAGCAATATGCCTTTCTGATCTTTGGTGGCAGTGTCATTGAAGCCATATAATTTTCAAGGACCAAGGTTTGCCTTTACAGAGGGGCTTAACTCAAAGTTTTCTCTTAGCCACAGGTAGTAGAAATTTAATCTCTAATCTTATGCTAATTTCTTGCAAGTGGACCTGTCTTCTTCTTCTTCCTCTTCAGGAGCTTGATATTTCTCTCATCGTTCTCATGGGACCAACAAAAGTTCCATCCCAATTTACAGAAACAATTAAAATCCCTACAGCCCACTATGAGTTTGGTGTGAACTTTTTAGACCCAAAGGTAGGTGTATTCATAAGGCTAGAGAGTGGTGAATGTATACAAATAGCTTCTCTTTCTGGGACCCGTGGTGACTCTCCAACTTTGTAAATTAGTTGATGCTTATGAAAAGATTTTAAAATTTTGGAAAATTCAAACATACGCTCGGACAGCATATGACCCGTAAGTTCAGATTTTTTGTTTCATTTACATTTATAGCACTACCAAGGTCATCCTTGTGAATTTAGTAACTATCTGCATAATGGACCATTAACATTGGGCTATGCTCATCCTTTTGTAACCTTCATGTATTTACAGATGTGGCTCTGCCTGTTGTGGCTTCCAAGTCCTGTGCACTAAGCTGCCATGCCCTCAAGAGCAGCATCATTGTGTTGTTGTGAAGAAGTCTTTAGATATTTCAAGAGGTCAAATGAATGAGCTGACATGGGCAAAGATGTCCGAGGAAATATAGAATCTGATACTCCATGGATATCAAAATCGTTTTCCTTCTCAGATGATAAATTTATTATTGATGAAGATTGCATATCTGATCTTAAAGTACTAGGCCCATCAGTGGATATTGCATCTCTGTTAACAACTGCGGAAGCAATATGTTCTTGTAACTTTGCATCATCACAACGCTGTAAGCCTTCATCTCTAGAGACTAACAAGCAATCCAAACTCAGGCCACTCAATCTTTCAGCCACAGAATCTTGGCTTGTAAGATGTTTACCAACACTGGTTGGAGCAGTGTCCAGGCAAAGTTTATGATTCTTCTCATCAGTAAAGGATCTCACTTTCACCGTGCCCGCAGTATTTGAATGTTGGCTTGTAAGATGTTTATCAACGCACACTTTACACTGTTTGCATTCTTTCCGTGTGTAACATACAACCATCCTGTTTTTAACTTAGCGTTTCTTTTCAGGTATTTAGGAGAAAAAATAATGTACAATATGTGTCAATATACTTTTTCGGCATTCTAAGACATACAACTATCGTATGTAACTTCAGTTTATCGCTTCTACACAATTATTTATTTACTACCTTTCTTCTACACAACATTTATTCTATTGTACTATAACTTCCGCTCACCACACATATACAGCGAAAATAAATCACGACGCGCGCGCAAGGCGCGCGCGGCTGCAACTAGTATATATATATATATATATATATATATATATATATATATATATATATACATATATTAATCTACTGTCTACACATTTAATTACACAACTCTCTCTTAAACTTCTACAGATACATAACTACGTATTTGTACAACAGGAGGAGCGCTCACCGTCGATCGACTGGGATCGAGTACTCTTGCTACTCCGTTGCAGGGACGAACCGATGCGGTGTTACCTTCGGACTTACCGGAGATCCGTCTACGGAAGTAGGGTTACGGTTCTTGTGGAGCGAGACTGAGTTCTGCTTCCGCCTACTCGCCGGTCCAGCACAACCGTTCGTTTCTCCTCACCGGCCTGTTGTTCGAGGTACAATTCAGCAACCGAAACAGAACATCAAGAGGATTCGCAGAAGGAAGGCTTACCGGTGTCTCCGTCGCGTAGAACGTCGGGTCCGGTTCTGGTGGGTTCGCGGCTGAGGACGACTGGGCAGCGGCGAAGGGACGCCGTCGAAGGCGGTGGCTACTGCAGGACTCGGCGGTGGCTACTGCAGGATTCGGTGGTGGCTGCGGGCTACTGCAGGGCCGAAGAGGGCGGCGCGGCGTTCCGGACGGCCCTCACCGGTGGTCGGATCTGCTGCGTGAAGCCGGAAGTTCGCTGGTGCCACCACGGTTTGCAAAAGGCGGCGGTAGGAGTGGCGTTAGGCTGTGCAGTGTGGCGTCCATAAATCCGCGGCTAAGGTAACGGGGAGGGAAAGAGAAGAACGTTACACACCGGACTGGAGGTGCTGCTGCCCGTCGTTCGGCTGCACGGCTCGATCTTCATAGTGGCCGGTGTGGCGGCACTACTGTCTTGAGGAGAAGTCCGAGGTTGCGACATCCGGTGCTGGCGAGAGGGAGCGGCGGAAATTTCAGGGGAAAGCTCTTCACGTAGATTAGGTTTATGGCTTAGTCCGTAGGTGGGGATAGAATTTAATCGGTTATAGTAAACCCGAAAGACAAATACACGCCAATCTATTGCTAAGACACGCCAAATTCATGCACATCCAAATGTGCATAGCATGTGCGCCTCAGGAGGCGCACAACTACATGCACATTTGGATGTGCACATACCGTGCGCCTCAGGAGGCGCATACGTGCATGCACATCTAGATGTGCACAAAGCATGCGCCTTAGGAAGCGCATGTAGGCATGCACATCTGGATGTGCACAGAGTGTGTATGTTTTCTTGTCCCTTTCTTACTCTTCCATTTTGATTAATTGGGTGAGAAAAATTCGATTAAATAGTCTGCGATGAACTATATTCTTTTCTTTCTTTTGAGCTTCAATTTGATTTATTTTGCTGTCTTCGAGGTTCATTAGGTTATATTCTACAACCGGGCATTCCATAACCCGATTTTTGGAACGAATTAAAACCTAGATCTGGGTTGTGATAGCCATATCTGAAACTGTATGTCTCAAATCGATGTTCGTGTTAGTGGTTCGCTGTTGTTATATAATATTGAAGTCTTGTTGACGGTGGGATTACTATCTTTGTTTGAATCCGATGGAATTTGCACTAGTTCTCGATCCAATCCCCGCCATTTTATTCCGTTTGTTAGTTTTCTCTCAACGAACAAAGTCTGAGGGTAACACTCACCACCAAAGTTGTTCTCTTATTATCCGTGCTTGTCAAATTCCTATGGTACTTAGTCACAATGACAATGTTTCCTGTGTGTACCAGTACTGCTTATGATGTCAGTCTGACCGATGATAATTGGCTTGAGGAGCAATTCACCATTGTTAATGGAAACACCTCTGTTTCATGGGAAATACTTGATGGATAGGTGCTAAATTCACTTATTTATTGATTTATAGAAAAATAACCCAAAATAATACCAACTAAGAGAAAGAAGAAGAATCATGATGCATATATGCTAACGAATCAAAGATAAGATAGTATATAAAACCTTAACCTCTAGCTCATAGATTAATGTTTAAAACTAACATTTTGCTAATTCTATCTACAACAGCAGTCTTTACCAAGAAGGCAGTAAAATCTGCAGAAGACTACAAGATGAAATGTTTTCGGCCTTAGAGGTTGAGGCAGCAGGCCTATCTGCTGATTCATGGCTTCCAACTCTCGAGGTTCTTCTTTTTCATCATAAAAGGCTTTGAATCAATACTAAAACGGCCACAACAAACACAATGATGAAGATCAATCTGAGCCCGATGAAGGAGTTGATAAACGCCATGAATGAACTTCAATGTCTCTGAGTTTATGGGCACACATAGGGGGAGTAAATTATGTTTGATAAATTCTTCCAAAAAGTCATCTGCATATAGGAAATAGACAATGCAAATCAATATTACTTCAACTACCGATTTTTTTTTTTTTTTTTTTTTTGTGAAATAGGCTGCTGAAATTTAAATATAAGTAACTACATATCATCGTAAACTTACAACAAATACATATTTAAAAAATTAGAAGCATGCATGTCTTAACTCATGAAATCAGTAGATTCACATTTACAAACCATCAAAGGGTCAAGGGGAGTAAATAAAAGCCATATGTTTCACAATGTTCTAGCTAATATGATGCAATTTAAGGAAAACTGGAATTTAGGGAAGAAATAGCCAGCATATTATATGATGCAATTTAAGTGCGAGTCAAATATCAAGACTGAACCCAGGATTGCAAATTCAGATGCACTACTATTTTGTAAGCTCTCAGTTAGCTTGAGCAAACACCTTGAAATAATAGATGGCCAACCCTTCATCATCTTGAGGAGCGACCTTCCTGCATATCTGGCGGGCCAAGGAAAAGACTAATATGTCATCACAGTTGTACTAAATTTGCAGCAAGTGCAAAAAATCACTTAAAGACTTCTTAATGTAGGACATATCCTTCTTGGCTAATTACCCCAAAGTTCCTGCAACCCATGAACCGTGTTGTAGCTCTACTTACAACTAAGGCATGTGCATGCATGCTCAATATGGAAAACTAGATTGGAGTGAATTAACAACAAATTATTAATACATACCGTATCTTTCTTAAACATGTCTGCTGAGATGCCAAAATCAGTAAGCCACGGTGGAGGTGAAGTAGTGAAACACAGACACATACGCAACTCGAAAACACACAAAAAAAGATAAAGAGGATAAGTAGAGAAACATAACAAAAGAATAACAACTCTTTGATTTGGTTTGGGGAAAGTATGATGGTACCTTGATCAGCCAAAAAAAATCCAAAACACAAACAACAACTTAGTGATATTCTACGAGGAAAACGTTAAGAGCCAAAATTTCAATTTTATGACGGGTATTATTCTCTAGGTACTCCTTCAAATGAAAGGGTAACAAAGTTGCACAGAGTGGCAATACCAGAAACAATATATGCCAATTTGACCATTATGACAGTAACCAATCTTAAGAAGATCAACCAGGATAATTTTTGATTTGGGGAAAGTATGTTGGTACCTTGAACAACCGATAAATCCAAATCCCAAACAACAGCAATAAATCCAAATCCCAAACAACAGCTCTAATGAGGAAAACCTTTTAAGACCCAAAATTAAAATCTAAAGTTAGATTGTCATTCTGTTAACATAAACAGAGGGAATTTTAGTTGTGAAAGCCATAACCATGACTTTACAAAACCATTGTACTACTGTCGACAAAGATTGAGAAAAGAGAAGCAATTTGAAGCAAGCGAAGGCAATTGAAGTAGAAACCTACGGGACATACAACAGGGAAGAAGAAAAACGCCGCAGAAAACGACTTTGGGGAGGAGCGATGCAGGGAACATGACTGGGGAGCTACGCCGGGAATGAAAAAAGCGACGACAACGACAATCGGGACAGGGAGAAGGAAAACAAGCCGCAATGTCGTCTTCTCAACGTCGTCAGCTGATTGTCGCACCAACGGTAGGGCTGAAGAAATTAGGATCTTATTTGATTTATTATAACCATGCGCCTCCAAAAGCGCACTTAAGTAAAAGTGGGAAAAAGTTGTGCGCTTCTTAAGGCGCACACATTTTGGCGTGAATAAGTAATAATTTGGCGTGGATATATCATCGCCCGTAAATTAGGAGTTAAATTAGGGAAAAATTAATTAGGTTAAGGGAGAGGATTAGGAAGGTAATGGTTGGGCTAGTAAAGCCAACTAGCAGGCTGCTCTTCTTACCCTTTGGGCCGATCCAGTAGGAAAATAAAAGCAAGTTTTGGGCCAGCTGCAAGTGGAAAGAATGGGCCTGTCCTCACTTAGTTACACAAAATGGGCTGAAAGAATTATCATTTTAAGTACGGTATTATTTACGAAATTATTTACGGAATTATATAAGCTAGTATTTTATGTGAATCAAAGTCACATAAAATGATAGAATTTAATATCGTGTTCTTTTATTTAGAGGAATTAAAGTTGGCGGACCGGAATCCGGTTTGATCCGGTATCAAACGAAGTTTAAATTTTTCGGGTATTACATCAGTGCCCCCTTAAAACAAGTTTCGTCCCGAAACATAGAATAATGTGACTAATTGTTCGACTTTCTTTAAATTTCCGTTTTCTACCATGCAACTACTCAATCATCACACTCAGACACACATCACATAAAACATAATCACTGAGTCCAACATAAAAACATGAAAGGTCAAACAACACAATGACCGAGTACTAACTCGTCGATACAAAAGTAACATCTAACCCCGCAGAAACTCGGGATAATTACGTCTAATGCTCTCCTCTGTCTCCCAAGTGGCCTCATCGGCTCCTCGTCTAGATCACTGGAAACTCTACAAAAGTATAATCCGGCCCAACTATGAGATCCTCATAGTTGATGACATGTTTCGGGTCCCGTATGTATTCTTGTAACTGTTACACGTGACCACTGGTTATACACCCTCTTGTATGGGTAGGAGAGCTAGTCGATTACTAACTCCCAATCTTCTTTAAGATCTCACAAGGTTACATTCCTCGACTTACTTTTAGGTACTCTTGGTGACTTTTCGAAAATGACCACAATACTTTACTCATTTAATTTAAAATCCCATTGTCCCCGACTTTTCGGAAGATCCCGACTATCGCTTCTGAAACAATGATCTAAGACATCTCTCGCACTTTACTAAGTGTCTAATGCTCTTTGTAAGACTACTAACTTGGTTTTGTCTTTCTAATATGACTCAGTCGGACCATTCCTCAAATAATGACTCATCCCTACATCTTGTCAAGCTTTCAACTTGTTGAAATCCAAAGTCACACTCCCAGTGGAGGTTTTCATAAAGATCTCTAATTCTTTTAACTTGAGTTCATAGATTTAATATCGTTGAGTTTCTTGATCTATGGGTTGCAACCACACTTCCGTTGCGCTACTCTGATCAATCAGTTGCCGCCCATTACTCATAACGGCGTCTCCGTGAGTCAGGATGATTTACCAGACTTTCTCCCATAAATTCCCTTCTAATAACGGTAAGGTCCTCCCAAACCGATCGTCATTCTAAGGATGATTCACTACAGTATAATGAAAGCTAGTACTCTAAGCCGTGTGTACTTGTTGTCCAAACCTCAAGGTAAACCGTCCGTATTCGTCGAAACTATGGTCCTCAATCCTCGTTGAGTTTTACAATTGGTCTAGGAACTCCTCAGTAAAATAACTCGTCGGTTATGCCTCCTTGGAGGGATTGGAACGTGCGGTCTTAGAATTTTCCGGAATTCACTGAGGTCTCATAATAACTCTACTTACTACTCGTCATAACTACTCAATGTGGTTATCCTTCCACAATCCTTTTGACCTCTAATATAAGGCACATCATGTTGACCTACAAATCCTTACCTTAATCTATATATAATCTTAACATGGAGTTTTCTATTTAGCTCCAAAGTCTCAAGGTGCGGTAATAAGTCTACCCCGAGACACTAATGCCAACCACTTGCTGGTCTCTCATGCTTGTCTTGTGAACTCTTCGACTAGGTGACTCATCTTATAACATTTCCCCTCTCCGAATCAGTCTCTATCTATCAATTGATCATTACTACCCATTCCGTGTTAGAACCTCATTTACGTTGTACTCTTGCATAAATTCCATCAGGCATCCTCATCTCAACACTTAATTTAAATTTAGTATAGCCCGCCATTTTGATAAAGGAATTTCCTTCGCATTGGTTAAGCTATTCGCTTGGTTTATACCTTATCAATCATAGTGTTATCAGGCCGATAGTATAACTTTTATTGAACATCTACCGGTACCATTTGGATAAGAAACCTCCGATGCATATGCTTTTTTTTTTTTTTTAAATTTCTCGAGTCACATTTATTATGTTGTCCTTCGACTCATGTCGCTCAGCCATCTTCTAAATCATTACCACAAGTATGGTAATTAAATCTCCTTAAGCTCTCTCGTACAACCTATATGGATAATGTTTATTAGATTTGGTGTTTTCATCAATTCTTCTCTCAACAATCGAGAGAAGACTCCAAGGCATACCATTTGTACACCGTTCCAAAACTACTCCTCCCCCCACCTATGGCCGTTTATCAAGATTGGTTGTTTAGAGTGCTACCATTTTTCAGTAAACCCTTACATATACACTTTTTGGTAATTATCTTATGGTTGGTACGAGTTTTCGTATAACATTATTCAGTCGTTCAATTTTACTCTTTCTCACATTTGTTCCAACAAAGATGTATATTCAATTTATCATCACCTCACAACTCGATAAGACCTTTCACCAAGACATTAAATCTTACTTTCTATGTTTGTGTCGCCTCTATAATTCCAATTATTATGTGTCGCATCTTTAGTCACAAGGCTTCCTCTGTCCATCTAGAAAATTGACCCCAACTTTTTCTCGAAAGAGCACCATTAATCTCATTTGTGTGGAATGCTAAGTACTCTCTGTTTGGACTGACGTAGGATTTGGTCAAAATTATTTGCTGCTTCGTACTCCTCTAGTTCTTCTTATACGAATCCATCTGTACTAACTGTGATCTGTAAAATTTTCCTTTATCAGTAGGAAAGCAATTGCTCACAACAATCCTCTTTATCCCATTACTAGTATAAGGGTCACCGTCAACTCTTCCTCTAAAAATTTTAGTTAGAGTTACTGACTTGAACTTATTCAGTGTTACTAGTACTCGTATTGATTTGACTTCACAATTTTCGTAGTTGATCTCTTTAAGGATTTCTCCCCATGTCGATAAGATTCTTTTGTAACTTTGTGGTTATTCTTCTTATCTATCAACTAATTTACACCGGTCAACTCATACGTGTACATTCTCAGTTGTACTAGTTAGTTTGTAGTTGGTCTTCTACTAGATCATATACTTACTTTTCTTCTATCTTCTTCGATGTGGATATACTGAGTGAAAAGTTATTCCTTCTAGGTTATCCGCTTATACATCTTTAGCTCATTCCTCCATTTACACTCTTCTTCTTTCTCTCTATAAGAACGCTTTACCCGAGTTTAGGTGTATCATCCCTATGTCGTCAATGAGCTTATCAAGTCTCCCTCAATAACTTGTAAGTGAGTCCTCGCGATTCCTCTCACCTTTGTCATTGTCTGCTTGGTGTTCTCTGGTATGAATTGTTAATGTTGATAACTTAAATCCTAAGTGAATGAGAAGTTTTCGTGGACTCTCGAGTCCACCAAGATTCTTACACATTCTTCCCCTTGGTTAGTGTTGTTTTGGTAATGCCTCCTTTATAGAAATCCGGGGTCTCAATTTCAGACTTCTACTTTATTTGATACTTGCGTCGAAATTTCCTTCAAAATTCTCGTATCCTTGAAGGGGTCAACATGTTTCCATGGTTATAAAGTCTGTCTTTTCTACGTCCTTAATCTCTCACATCTGGGTCAACACCCTAGCTTCTTGGTACTCTCATTCCGATGCTTGCATATGGCGGCATCAACCTTAGTTGTTGTGTCATTTAATTAGCCAAGCGTAGTTGTACTCTACCCCGCTCGATTTGTGTTCTGATATACTCATCATTAATCTGTTATCATCAATACTTACATGCATCCTTGAGTTTCATCTTCCGCCGTCATACCGCTAAGTTCCTAAAACGGTTTTCTGTTACTTCTATTTGAGTTGCTTTGAAATTCTTTTCTCGCCCGCTTCTAGCATCAAAATTTCACCTTCTGGTCCGTCAGTAAACTTACATTCAAGGTCTTTTGTCTGGATTGCTACTATATTTCACCTTGACTTCCATGCCTATGGGTGTTTCTGAAGGTACCCACATTGTTTGTAACGTCTTTTATACAACACTTTATAAAAACCTTGTAGTGTCGCTACCAATTGCATAATTGTCGGTCATCCCGCGCTTTTCCGGCACCACTCTCATGAATATTCTTCATTTGATCTTGTTGAGCTGACATCGGGATCCCCTTCCTCCCTTTTTCGTTGGTGTTGCCTTTTAGTCTTCACTTTTCTGTCTCGACGTTCCTCAACTAATTCGAAGGAGTTGTTAGGACATTCGCCTAACCTAATGCTCCTAAGCTGAGCAAACTTATCCTCGTGTTGACACCTTCCAAACCTACCTAGATGTGTCAACGGAGTAAGGATCTCATTCTGCTATCTCCGTTAAGGCCATAATACAACTATAAATTCTACTAATCCTCGGCATATGGTTATCTACATCACCTATCATTATAATCAAGCTAATAAGTCCAAAGAGAGTAACAATCTAAAGTCCATACTAAGCATACTGAGATCCGCGGTAGTAGTGGTGGTCAGCCGTACTTTCTATTCCCAACCAGACTATGCATGCATTTGAAAACCAAAAGTCCTTTTTAAAACTCAGATCCCTTTTCGGGTTCTGCTTAAGTACTTATTCGGTATTTCAGAAGATTTCAAGTGCCATTGTTGCCAACCTAGAGCTCTGATACCATATTGTAACACCCCGGATTCTCGGAACCCGGGATATTACTGGTTAGGACCTCACAATGGGTCCCGACCTCAGTTTGACAACAATATTACTAGGATCTTGCAACAAGACACAAATAATAAAACCGAAATTCATAAAGATGTGTTTTTAACGGATGAATGCAACAAGGTCTAACAACCTATAAAACTTAAACAAAGGGAAAATACTAACTGTCTTAACAAAAGGACTGAACAACAAAGCAACAACCCAACCCCCACTCTAAGGAGTACGGAGACCCGGCTGACCACTACTTCCAGATCACTCAGCTGTTGTTCTAACCTGCGGTAAATCTAAAAACACAACAAAACAACCATTAGCTAGTTATCTAAATATTAGGAGAATAATAATAGCGCACACACACACATAAAATAATAAACACTCATCATGCTTTCAAACAATCCATTTATTATCTTCGTTTAAGTCATTCACTCTAATGATACTTATTTTGTGACACGAGGAATTCCCAAACCTCGCCTCCGCCCCCGTGTACCCATCAGGAGTGGATCCGATGCATCTCACCGTGTACCTGTATGGTCTGGGTATAGAGAACCTCCCAGTCTCCTGGCAGAGTTGGGCAGTGATGTCACGGCTCGTTATACATACACTTGGGCCTTAACACATAACAACAACGGTCGTCCTAACAAGTTATTATTTTTATTATAACACACAATGCACACACACAACTATTATCACTCAACTAAGATCCAGAAACCAGCTAAGTAAGTCGCGAGGACTTACCTTGATCACAAATCGTTTTCTCAAATCTCAACTCGGTCCGAACCCGTGGTAACTCAAACGCCTGTCAAATAAGGCATGTGGATCAAAATCACATCCAGATGTCCAACCTCATGCGAAGGAATTACGGAAAAAGCTCTCTTACGGCAAAAGACCATTTTACCCTTAGTGCCGAAAATTCTCAAAGTCTATCATTAAAATATAACATTCATATTTAGAACTTGTTTCCAAAATTTGGTTCTCACGGATAGCTTACTTAGAGGTTATAAGATCAATTTCAAACACTCGTCAAAGAGAACTACATTATCCTTTCTCCGGTTATTCCACTTTAATACTTATGTGTGTGTACGTATATTATACGTTACTCTTACTCATCTATGTATATATATACTTATATATATTCCACTGTTTTACATTTATATATATATATACTTATATATATATATATATTCCACTATTATACAATCATATATACTTATATACATATTTAATATATATTTATATATATATACATATATTAATCTACTGTCTACACATTTAATTACACAACTCTCTCTTAAACTTCTACAGATACATAACTACGTATTTGTACAACAGGAGAAGCGCTCACCGTCGATCGACTGGGATCGAGTACTCTTGCTACTCCGTTGCAGGGACGAACCGATGCGGTGTTACCTTCGGACTTACCGGAGATCCGTCTACGGAAGTAGGGTTACGGTTCCTGTGGAGCGAGAATGGGTTCTGCTTCCGCCTACTCGCTGGTCCAGCACAACCGTTCGTTTCTCCTCACCGGCCTGTTGTTCGAGGTACAATTCAGCAACCGAAACAGAACATCAAGAGGATTCGCAGAAGGAAGGCTTACCGGTGTCTCCGTCGTGTAGAACGTCGGGTCCGGTTCTGGTGGGTTCGCGGCCGAGGACGACTGGGCAGCGGCGAAGGGACGGCGTCGAAGGCGGTGGCTACTGCAGGACTCGGCGGTGGCTACTGCAGGATTCGGTGGTGGCTGCGGGCTACTGCAGAGCCGAAGAGGGCGGCGCGGCGTTCCGGACGGCCCTCACCGGTGGTCGGATCTGCTGCGTGAAGCCGGAAGTTCGCTGGTGCCACCACGGTTTGCAGAAGACGGCGGTAGGAGTGGCGTTAGCCTGTGCAATGTGGCGTCCATAAATCCGCGGCTAAGGTAACTGGGAGGGAAAGAGAAGAACGTTACTCACCGGACTGGAGGTGCTGCTGCCCGTCGTTCGGCTGCACGGCTCGATCTTCACAGTGGCCGGTGTGGCGGCACTACTGTCTTGAGGAGATGTCCGAGGTTGCGACATCCGGTGCTGGCGAGAGGGAGCGGCGGAAATTTCAGGGGAAAGCTCTTCACCTAGATTAGGTTTATGGATGAGTCCGTAGGTGGGGATAGAATTTAATCGGTTATAGTAAATTAGGAGTTAAATTAGGGAAAAATTAATTAGGTTAAGGGAGAGGATTAGGAAGGTAATGGCTGGGCTAGTAAAGCCAACTAGCAGGCTGCTCTTCTTACCCTTTGGGCCGATCTAGTAGGAATATAAAAGCAAGTTTTGGGCCAGCTGCAAGTGGAAAGAATGGGCATGTCCTCACTTAGTTACACAAAATAGGCTAAAAGGATTATCATTTTAAGTACGGTATTATTTACGAAATTATTTACGGAATTATATAAGCTAGTATTTTATGTGAATCAAAGTCACATAAAATGATAGAATTTAATATCGTGTTCTTTTATTTAGAGGAATTAAAGTTGGCGGACCGGAATCCGGTTTGATCCGGTATTAAACGAAGTTTAAATTTTTCGGGTATTACACTCATCATCTTCACACCAATCCTAAACGCTTCCCCTAATTGTATGTATAGAAATGCAAGCATCTCAACCACTTCCTCCGATCACTCGACGTACTCGGAGTTTTTTTTTTAATTTTATTATCTCTCGATGTTTGCTCCCCAAACCTTGCTCCGACTGATGCTATCCCGTCCAACTCACAACCAGTCCTACCGGACAAACTTCCTGATGTCAAGTCGTATGCTGCGACTGTCGGTGGACCCAAAGCCATCACCGCCCCACTCTGCTGTGATGCGTTGATTTAATCCAAAAGGATGCGTGTTTCTTTTTCCGAAGGTGTTAAGGGACTTGCGGTGGTAGAAATAGACCCCGACACGGTTGAGTTACTATCGGAAAAAATGGAAAAAGGTTGTTATCATTAAAGTACTCCGCAGGAACGTAGCTTTCGGTTATTGGAACGATGGATCTACTAATTATGGCGTCCTGCAGGTCTCATGAATATTCTCGATTTACCCAATGGGTATTATGTTGTCAGATTCGACCAAGAAGAAGACTTTTTGAAAGCTCTCACCGATGGAACATGGGAGATATTCGGCCATTACATCACCGTTCGCTAATGGTCGGCTGAGTATAATCCGTATAACGATACACTACGCACCATTTTTGCTTGGGCTAGGTTGTTTGACCTTCCTATGTAGTTATACGATGAAGGCGTCCTGTATGGTTTGACATCCGCATTGGGTACCCCATTGAAAGTTGACCTTAACACTCTATATGCAACTAGAGGCAAATTCGCTTGAGTTTGTATCGAGATAGAACTACAAGCCATTGATCGGCACTATTCTCATCGGAGAATCTCGTGTTCACATCAAATATGAAGGGTTGAACTCTACCTGTCACAGATGTGGATTGTACGGGCATGACACCGAACGCTGCCTTCAGGTCCCTCTGCCGTCCCAACAAACAATCAGTAGAGTCCAAAATTCTGAAAGTATGGCACCCGAAGTTCAACAAAAGGATTCAACCACACCACCCACCATCCTCCGGGTGATACCTTCTTGGGACCATGGATGGCGGTTGCCAGGAAGCTTAGAAAAACACCGTCCAAATCGATCGCTAAGTCAGGCGATAACAATCACCTCACCAGGACGAACAATATATCAGATCCTTGCGAGTGTGGCCCTGCCGATACGCCGGAGATCATCCCTAGCATTAACGGCCAAGAAACCGTTAAGGAAGGAATCATTACGCCAATTATTACGGCAGTTAATTCGGGTAGTAATATCGGCAGCACCTCCCACCAAAAGAATGTAACGCCTCAGCTTTCCAAAAGCCATGGAGCCTAGCAGAAACATTCTAAGAGAGCCAAAACGATGGGCCCCCGACCAACCCTAAGCCCAATGAAATCTCGCCAGGCCCAAAGCAGGTTGACTCCGCTCCTTTCGATCTGAAGACCCACCGCCCTCCTCCTAGATAGTACAACCAAAGTCCTAATAACCCTACCTCAACCGATATTGCAAACCCCTCTCCCCTTATCATTCACGATGCGCATCGGTCTTCACCAGATATGGAAATTGATGCTATTAGTCCGGTTTCGGTGTTGGTTACTTTGTTGCCCGATCCCCCATATACAAGTATGGGAGATGTTCTAGTCGTAGTTGCTCACCAATCATTGTCACCAAGGTCCGTCACGAATGGTGGTTCCCAATGATAGAGCTATTATGGAATTGTATGGGAACGGAAAATTGACGGTTCCCCAAATCCTTGAGTTACATGGTCAACCGTCATAAAATCGACCTTCTTTGTCTTTTTGAAACCAAGATCTCCGGTAGTAATGCCGACCTAGTTTGCTCCAGATCAAAATTCACAGATTTTGTGAGGGTGGAGGCTTGCGGTTTTGAAGGGGGTATATGGTTGATGTGGAATAGCTCTACCCATTGCATCTTTGTAAAAAGAAGGAGATTAACTTCATCCATGTTTCCATTCTTATCGACAACACCCATCTCGACTTCTTTGCAGTCTATAACCCGCCGACCCCGCGTTATCAAGTTGAGGGTTGAAATCTCTTCTCGGCGCTATCCTCGACTGCACCGGACCCATCATGGTTGGGGGTAACTTTAATAGTGTGCTCGACCTCAGTGATATTCGAGGCACCTCCTGCTATCTTTCACCCGACTCGAGGACTTTCCAGTCTTGGGTAGACGATACCCAGCTTATCGATATAGGGTATAACGAGCCGAGCTTTACATGGAACCATGGATGATCTGCTGAATTCAAGTTATCCAAAAGTTTTGATATATAGGGCGTTCTTGAATGGTGAGGCTTGTCTCTCTTGGCCGGAAGCCTCGATCCGTCATCTACTGGCATTATCTTCGGATCATAACCCACTTCTAGGGGTGTAGGACAAGGGGATCTGATTTCGCCATACCTTTTTGTTCTTTGCCTAGAACGATTGGGACATTCTATTCAGAATCTTATGGAGTTAGGTTCATGGAAACAGGTGAGAATCAAAAGGGGGTGTCCGGCTATCTCCCATGTCTTCTTCGCCGACAACATCGTACTTTTTGCGGAGGCATCCGTGGAAAGTAGTCAACTGATTACCAATTGTTTAGACGAGTTTTGCAAGTATTTGGGTCTTAAGATGAATCTTGTGAAGTCTCAAATTATGGTTCCCCCAATGTGGATGACATACCCAGCAGTTCCATCCATTTTGTTTTTGGCCTCCCTATTATCTCCGATTTCGGAAAATATTTGGGCTTTCAGTTACTACACACTCGGTTGAGTAGTTCCAACTTTATGTTTTTTATAACAAAAACGAACAGAAGATTGGCGTTTTGGAAGTGGAGATTTTTAAGCTTTGCATGTAGGCTCACCCTCGTTAAGTCGGTGCTTTGCTCGTTTCCAGCATGCATTATGCATATAGTCAAACTTCTCATCTCGATTTGCAATAAACTCGACAGACGGTGTAGATCCTTAATGTGGGGTGATAGTGATACCAAAAATAGCATTCATCTAATTCCTTAGAGTAACATATGTGTGCCCACTATGTATGGTGGTCTTGGAATACGTTCTGCTGCCGATGCAAATGCCGCTTCGTTGGGGAAACTGGCATGGCGCTTCATTCTGAATAATGCCTCTCCTTGGGCTTTGATTCTGGCTACTAAGTATGGGTTGAGGGATTGTCGGACTTTCTTTGATTGCATCAGTCACAGAAGGGGCTCTTTTATTCTGAAACGGATTGTTTGGGCCAAGTCAAACGTACTACAACTCGGTATCAGATGGGTTGTATTCGACGGTTCGCAAACCCGTTGTTGGACTGATTTTTGGTGCGGTAATGGTCCGCTGATCAGCGATACTACTAAGGTTTGAGTGTACCTTTTTAACTATTAAACTTTGGACTGATTTTTGGTGCAATAATGGTCCGCTGATTTTTGGTGCGGTAATGGTAGCCAAAGTTTACAAGATTCGGGTTATAGAGAGACTCAACAACCTCTATTAAGGTTTGAGTGTACCTTTCATCTTTACCTTCGAGAGTCATATCCTTGGGTTTTAGTGAATGGTGTGAGTGTTAATCCTAATCTTGAGTACTCTTCTTGATGAGACTCAGCATCCTTTGGGTTGAGAGCTTCTAAGTTGGGATAAGTGAGTAGTGGAACTTCACCGTACATAATTCCTTTCCTCGAAACACATAACCTTGGGAACGCCAACTCTGTCCTTTGATCTTTAGAGTGTCTTGAATCGAAAGCCGCAATCGGATACTTGAATCCTTGGAATCATTTGTCTCTTACATCTTTACAAAAGCTTTTACCTTTTGTGAAACAATATTTGAACCGATTTTATTCTCACCAAATCCCTGAGTTCGACTCTGGAATTTCTTGCTTTACTACAGTTGATTCGTACACTGCGGGTTTGCTTTTGCTTAAATTCTGGATATAAATTTAAGACTTTGATGCACACACTTTTGAGCGAACACGGTTCTTCTATCAATGACAAGATTTGTGATTACTGGTCGGAGGACAATGGTTGGGTTTGAGAGAGAATCGGTCTATCTTTGTCGGCCCAGGCTCTCACCAGGATTGCCGGTACTTCTCTAAATTTCACCCTTTCTTTGTAGGATTATATTGCGTGGGATTTGACTGTCGATGGACTGTATACTTCTTCATCGGCATATCGTGCTCATCTTCTTCACTCCCGGCCGGAGTTGAGACCGGACCCGCTGTTCAAAGCTATCTGGAGTAACCGCCCAATCTCTCCAGTCTTTGGGGTAACTTCAATTCCTAACAAGTGACCATGCCGGTGAGTTCTTTTCAGCCGATACCTGATGTTGGATCCTCTCAAATCTATCCCGGTCTAATACTATAGCCCAAGACTTACCTTGGAATATTTTCTTCGCCGTAACTATTTGATGGTGTTGGAGGTGGCACAACGAGTCGGTCTTCCGGCACATCGTTCACCCTCCTAATCGGGTCTCGATTGGTTCCTCATACAGTAAGTGTGTCACAAGGGCATATCACAGAAAAAGTTTAGCCTTGCCCAATAAGACAACTTCTCTCATTCACATTACAGGGACTGCTATGGGTTGAACTGAATACGGATGGTTCCGTCCGCTGCCTCAGCAGGAGGCATTTTCAAAGATACGCACGGTCAATGGTTGTGCGGGTTTGTGATGAATATAGGAACTTGTACGGTTCCTATGACGGAGTTATGGGGTCTTTGTATGGGTTTGTATCAAGCTTGGGAGATGGGGTAACAAAAGCTCACTGTGGAGATTGATTCCAAACTCGTCATCAAACTCGTTTCAAGCAACGTTCCACCGACCCACCTGCTCTTTAGTCTAGTATCTATGTGTCAAGCCTTCATTAGTAGGAATTGGATTTTCCAAGTCCGGCATACCTTCTGTGAGGGCAACGCTGAAGCCGATCATTTGGCTAATTTGGGCTCTTCTTACCCTTTAGGGTACTTTTTCATTCGTGAGATTCCAAGTTCTCTTGTTTTTATTTTGAAAAACGATGCTCGCGGAGTAGCGACCTGTAGGCTTGTCAAATGTTAGCCCTTCTTTTGTGGTAATAAACGTACGGCTCGGACCTTGGTCCCTCCCCATATTCACTACAAAAAAAAAAATCCAAGGTCTGAGTCTGTTGATAGTTTTGTAGACTACCAATGTTGATGCATGAGAAACAAGAGATACGTGTACACAATGGTGACCTAATGAGCATCTTGCTGACCCAACATGCGACTGAAAATACTCCTTAAGGGTTCGATGTAAACCTGTCCGCGGTGCTGCTGGACAACCTTTGATGATAAACTAAAAGCGTTGATAAGTCACTCCAATCTAAATGTGTCGTCTTGGAGTGCCATCTCTCGATGACCGCCGTAACCAACGAATGATCGACCCTAAAGAATCTGAGAAAGGTCCTCCAACTCCATAAGGCTGCTACATCTGGCCAAACCAAACCTCGAATTAGGGTAATCCAAATCACGATGCCAAAGACATAGCTTTTTTATCTTACTAAGTCTCTTTATAACTCTGATTGTTTTGTTAAATCGCTACGTTAGTATCAAGTATTGACATTATATTAAGTAAAAGAGGGTAAAAAAAGTATTTTTATATTACACTTTTGTTAAAACAGGAAAATTATACCTCGTCGCCCGTATCATGTTGGTTGTGTGGTCAGCGTAACATGTCAACAACCCCGGGATAGCAGGATGTATTTGCTCATCTAATATTTTCTCCTCTAGTATCTGATCCTCCTCTGCAAGTATCTCCTTTGGTGTCCTCTCCTTCGGTATATGATCCTACTCACCAGCTACATGTTCATCCTCATCATGTTTAATGTCGTCTAGATATCGATAATCATGTGACTCCTTCGTATGATAATTTGTAGCATAGTGTGATGCTGATGATGTTGCAACCTCGACATCTACCTCAACGCGAACAAAAAGTTTCTACTCCTTCATAGGTACATATACGTTAGTTGGATGAGCTGTTTGCTCCTCCAATTGTACATCAACATCAACAAGAGGTGCATGCTCCTCGACAGGTACCACTCCATCTCTCGCTCCTCGACAAGAGGAAGCCGTCAATAGTCTCAATCTATTTATTTGAACACTTCTATACACAATATGCATTTCACCGGAATTTCTCGATAAAATACTCTCTCTCTCTCTGAGAACCTTCTTCATCTTCGATTGAAGAACAATTGAGACTATTGAAGAACGAAAATGATATAAAAAAAACAATTGAAGAACAATAATAGATCCAGTTTGTATCGGTTGTTGTTCTTTTCCAACCCAAATCCTAGATCTACAATAGTTTTGGATAATGATCATGTCTTGATTTTTTGCCATTAGCCAACAACAATTACAATGCTTCTTTTTATTATATATAAACAACAATAATAATAAAATAATAATAACATTAATAATAATAATAATTATAATAATAATAATAAATTGTGCTTGTTTCTATCTTAGAAAACTAAAAAAGAAATCATCATGTTTGTTGGGTTCTTTTTTAAAAAAATAAAAACAAACCAAAGAAAAGAAAAACAAATTAAATAACAAAGTGATACAAACAAGCTCCTTTTATAGAAATATCTTTTACTTCTTCTTGACCCCATCTTGAGAGTTATTCACTTTAACATGTCAAGTTAAGGTGTTCACAGTTGTTCCTCGAACTTCCGTTATGTGCACTTTATTCGATGATAGACGTTATACTCTCCGTTCTCCAAGGACTGTCTTGTTCCCTTTCTCATGAAAATCTAGTTGCTTTTGGGTCTACTTGTTGTACTTTTGTGTTTATGTTTGATGTTCTTTTGTTATAATTCTTCATGACGGTTTGTCCGTCTGGTATTTCGATCCACTTGACGAGATTGACGGTGTGTAACCTGGTACATCGAATTGATTTTCTTTATTAAAAAAACAAAAAAAGGGCATTCGATCGAGAGGTATGGTGAATGACTTGTCTCCTTTTTAATGCCTTTTGGCCGTTTATAGATATACTTTTACTACCATTGCTTTCATTGCCACCTCTTATAATCGTTCCTCCTCTGATCCTATCTCTCCCTTCCTTAACACACATCTTGAGAGCTCTGAAATACAAGGATTAGCTAAGAAGCATCAGAAACCCATTTGAGGGGAATGCTGTTTGGCTCGACGACGTCGTTTTTATACCATAAACTAGATCTTCTTCTAAGTCCATCAGATCGGTGACGTCGGACCAGGCTTCATTCCCCCCAATTGATCTTTTGCTTAATTCCACTGCAACCCACAACTGTTTCTAATTCAGTCATGTAATCTCAGCCACGGTAAGTATTCGATTCATTCCACTGATTTCTCCTTTCAATTCGATAACATTTCCCATATCGATTTGAATCATTGTATGAATGATTGCTTTTATCTACTTTTGGGCTAAACGAGATTGATTTTGTTTATTTGTATTCAGAATCTAGGGTTTAGACTCTGTTTCTTTTGTAATTTTGTTGAAAAGACATGAGCAGATTGGGGTAATCATGAAGAATTTTGACCCACGTTTGCAGATTTACGATTAGTTTTCATCATTACCATTATTTTTTTTTGGTATATATTCAGATCAAACCCTAATTTTCAGCTCATCATTACCTATTCCTTTTTGAATCATTTGCTGCCTTTGCATAATTGCCTCATCTTCTAATTCCTCAAGATCTCGGGTTTCATTTTTCAAATATGTATTGAGTGAAATACTAAGTAATAATTTCAATAATGTCTTTACTTTGAGCTTACATTTATCTCCAAGATAAGTAGCGATGTGTAGTATAAATCAATCATAGACTCTTCTTTATTATCTCTGCTGTGTTTGTTGTTCATTCTAATGAAAACTGATTTACATTGGAACTTAGAAAGCCAGACATTGTCTTTTATCAATGCTTACAGATTACATGTTGCATTGATATTTGAATCTATCCGCATTTCATTGATCATCCGTTCTACGATGTAGAGATCGATGTTTCCTCGAGCTTTTGGATTTCACTCACCATCACTGTCATTCGTTGATATATTACACGTAAATATTGCATTGATGATATTTTTCTAACATAATGTTTCATATCTGTCTTGAAAATCAGTATTGATCTTGGTGTTCATACTTCATACCAACGTTGTGTAGCAGAAGAAACCAGCCTTTCTTCCAATGAATTGGCATGCGTAGTTATTATAGAATACAAATCAGCCTTTCTGGTGAACATCAATAATTGATGAATGTAAGGAGTTTTATACATGATACATGATTTTTTAATAGTTTGAATTCGAGTAGGAAAGGTGCCGATGTCGGTTAAAAATGAAGTGCCATTTAGATACCTCGGAATTTTTTTTGATAGCTTGACAATGCACTGTTTTTGGAGCATGCATGCATATACTGACACCAATGCGATATCCGGCCGGGTAATAGAAAACGGTTGGATAATTGATAGCGAGGGGACTACGGAATAAAGCTAGGTCGAGGTGGTGACGGTGGTGTTGGAGGAAGATAGGGAGACATGGTCGGATAAGATATTAACTCAAGAATTGTGGTGGGAAGAGAAGGAGTGGATTTTTCAATGGCATAAGGGAACACATCTTCATCGAAGACAATGTGACAAGAGACAGAGATGGGATGTGGGTTTGTGAAGGCAAAGATAACCTTTGTGGGTAGAACTATATTCTAGAAAGAGATTGAAAATTGATTTTGTGTGCATTGTATGATCTTATAATGGATAAGAGAGACACCCAAAAATCATGCCGAATTTAAAATCCTCATCTTTTTTATCATATAGCTTTTGATAAGGGGAGGTAAAATTTAGTGGAATTTAGGAATCTACTTTTTATGGTTGGCACCGACCGAAGTGACGCGGGAAATCTTGAAACTTCACCCCGTGCGATGAGCCATCAAGCCGGTATTCCCGGAGAGAATGAGCCAAGCATAAAAGGGGACTCTATCTTTAGGAACTTGGAATAGCCCAGGGGTGAGGCAGGAGCAACAAACGGAGGCTTGGGTGATGGTTTGGTTGTGTAAAAAGACGACATTTTTGAAAGCATGTTCCTAGAAGAGTTGTGGGAGAAATGATTAAGCTAAACGATTTTGTTCTTGTTTATAAGGACTAGAAATACGATGATTAATGCCACAAGTTTGAAGGAAGGTGAAAACATTGAGATATTCACTCCCTAATCAGATTGAAGATTTTTTATGTCACAAACAAATTGGGTTTTAATCGTATTTCGAAATCTCACAAAAGTAGCAAGAATCTGTGATTTGTTATTTAATAAAGGAAAATTAACCTAAAATAATATCAACTATTAACATTGAACCGAAAATAATAAGAACTTCGAAAATTACCAGGATCGAAAATTACTAGGAGTGATACAAACTATCAATGTATTTACCAATAATACGTCATACTTTTCCGGCAAAAGTTCTAGCTCCGGCGATGACGTGGCAGCCGGAATGTTACCATGTCATCAAATAATGCTCATCAAATAAATGGATTAAATGTGTGATGTGGAGTTTATTTTTCAAAAAATCAATTTAATAATATTGAAAGTATTAAAAATAAAAAAATTTAATATTTTTAAAATTTTAAATGATAAATTTTTAAAAAAACATTTGTACAATTTTTTTTTAAAAAAATTTAAAAAAAAGTTTGAACATTTTTGTAAACAAGTTTGTAAAAAAATGTCAAAATATTTTTTTTATAAAAAAAGTTGTTAAAAAAAATCTGAAAAAAATTCGAATATTTTTTTTAGCAAAAAAAAATTTGGGAAAATTTTTTTTTTAGGGATTAGGCTACAAGATTAAAAAAAATTGTATTCGAATATTTTTTTTTACTAATTGTTTTGTTTAGAATTAAAATTTTCATTTTATACAAAAATACAAAAAATAAATTTGATTAAAAAATATTATATTTTTATTTCTTTGGGAAAATAAATATCATTACATTTTTTTACAAATCTATTTGGCAAATTTTGATATACTAGGTTTTTTTAAGAAATAATAAAAGAAACTATACCCCTAATTTAATTACTGTTAATTGGCCTTATTTTACCTAATTAGTTTACCTTACTAATTTACCCAAACAAACTATCCGCTCATTCATCACTTAACTACCAGAGAAAACACTTCGCCATACCGTTCGCCTGTTCGACTCCTCAACTTCTTCAATCTCTGGTTCATCATCTCTCGTAATCTCTCTCGTAATCTCTCTCGTAATCTCCATATTCTTCATCTCTGATTCAGTATTCGTCACTTTCCGGCCATCTCCTCACTTGTTCTTTGTTTTTCGTCTTTGTTTTTACCCCAAACACTCCAAAATCGATTCGAATTTTGTAAACCCTAAGAAATTGAAAATGTCAACTCGATCAAAGGTTGCTGCCAACAAATCTTCTTGTGATGCTCCTTCCTTCAACCTTCTGACTCCTACGCCTCCTTTACCTGTTGAAGATGCCACACCAAACGAAGGCGATGATTCTGCTGTCTCTCATGATGAATCATGCCTTCAGATTGTAGTATCTGGTGGTCCTCAACCAGTCGATATACCTATGGTTAGTATTGTTTTGATACTCTTTCAGGTTTTATGGTATTATAGTTTCTGGTGATTGTTCATATTAGGTTTTGTAAGTTTAATCATCGTTTCTAGTATCTGTTTTGATATGGTTTGTTCTATGTTTGGTTCGTCTTTATATTTGCATGACTTTTCTGGTATGTTTGTATGTTATTACATTTTCTGGTATGTTATTGGTTTCAAGTTTTCTGGTCTTTCCTTTAGTTTATGTTTCTGGTAAGTGTTTATTAGAAGTTCTGGTATGTTATTTGGTAATTTTAAGTTTCTGGTAAGTTTCTGTGATTTGTTCATATCATGTTTAATGTTTTCTGGTATTCGAAGTTCTGGTATGTTATTCTGGTATGTTATTTGTTTCTGGTATTAGATGTTTTAGTTAGGGTTTTTGGTATTTGTTTTATTTATTAATGTTTTCTTGTATTTGTTCATATGAGATTTTTATATTACTTTCTGGTATTTCATGTTGATTTATATATTGACATTATTTTCTGGTATATTTACACAGGCTGTTGAGGAAAGCGTTAGTTATGGACATGAAGAGTCCAATGTAAGTTGAATGGCTGATATGAGTTTCTGGTTTGTTCTTGACTGTTTTTCTTGTATTAACAATCTTATTTCCTTTACTAGTTAATGTACAGATTTGATGAAAACCCACAATACGAGGCAGCACGTATAACTGTCTTGTCTCGTGTCAACATGGTTAAATTTTTACTTGAAGGGTTGGATGCCAATGGGCAAGAAATGTTCAAAAACTCTATTTTTTCATCTGTCATCTCCCTCTGTACCAATCTCAAACCTTCAAACCAATTAATACACTTCATGCTTCTGCATGAGGTTCAAACTGAACGCAAACACTCAATGTGGTTTGCAATCAACAAAACCTTGCTTAGGTATATATTAACTATACACCTAACCTTTTCAGTTCAGCTTGTTACCTCTATTTTACTTTCTATTGTTAATGTGTTTCTATCTTTTTTTGTTGTGTATTTTTGTTCATAAGGTTTGGCTTAAGTGAGTTTTCAGAAATTACCGGCCTTGAGTGTCGGTTCCATGTTTACAACGAAGAAGAAAATGTCGACATGAAGGAGTTGTTCGGCATGCCGAAGTGCAAATTGGATCAATTGGAGGAAAAATATTCAAAGCTGAAAAAAAATGATGAAAGGAAATTCAAGATGGCTCTGTTGCTGTTTATTGAATTTGTTTTGCTTGGTAATGACAAGAAGAAGTTCGTCTCCAATCTTCCTCTATCGCTTCTGAAGGACATGGATGCCTTTAATTCTTATTCATGGGGGCGGCTTGTCTTTAATAAGACACTTGACAACCTGAGGGATTGTGAGCCAACAAAGTATAGGGCATCCGGAAATTACTGCCTTTCTGGTTTCCCTTTGGCATTCCAGGTATGCTTCTGGTTTTCCATTTATGTGCCTCTGGTATGTTTATATTTGTTATTTTTGTTATGGTTTACGTCTCTGGTATGCTTGTTATTCATTCATTTTCCTCTGGTATAAGTAATTAGTTACCAGAAATGATACTTTTGTGATTTTATGGTATGCTTTATTGCATTAGCATTTCTGGTTTTTGTTTCTGGTTTTTGATTCTTGTATTTTGTTTTAATGTATTAGATTCTGGTATGATTGTGTATGTTGTATAATTGAGTTCTGTGAAGTATTGTTTTGTTTCTGGTATGTTCTGAATTTTATACTTTCTGGTATGAGTGTACTTGCTTTCTGGTATGAGCAATTAACTACCAGAAATATTAAGTTTGTGATTTATGGTATGCTTTATTTCAATAGCATTTCTAGTATATCTTTCTAGTTTGTGTTTTATAATTGAGTTTACTTGATTTCTGGTTTTCTGATATGCATTTGTGGTTTCATTTTCTAGTATGATATTATTTTATTAGTATTATATTATTTATTGGTTTGAGTTTCTGGTATGGTTTATTCATTTGTTTTCCTTTCTATATTATGCAGGTTTTCATCCTTGACTCTCTCCCCACACTGGCATCTTTGTTTGCCACATGTGTTAATGAAGAAGCAACCCCACTTTGTCTTAAGTGGGCTTCATCAACAAAGGGGAAGATGAAATGCAGCTTCCAGACAATAAAGGATACAGCGTCATCGGTGGCTCAAGATGACATCAAAACTATCCCCCTCAACCTAGAAGACCCAGAAACCGAGGATGACTGCAAATGGTGGGGGGATGAAGTTTTGGACCCAGCTGGCTATCTTTGTCATCTTTTCAAAGTAGGGTTCCACGATGTACGTGTATCCAGGCCTGGAGGGCATAATGTCAAGGCTATCAAGGAAGTCCCAAAGAAGGAGGAATCCGAGAGTGATGACTTTGCTACTCCTCCTCCTCCTCCTCCTCGTCGTCATATTTTGAGGTTGCCAAGACCACAAAAGGTTGTTAAGAAAGAAGATGTCCCAAAGAAAAGGAAAATTGAAGAGGGAAGTAAAAGGTATCTCAATACATTTCATATTCAATCTATATTTTAATAATGTTGCATTAGTTTCTGTTATACTAGTTTCTTTAGTTTTATTGTATGACTGCTTTTTTGCTTTCTGGTCTGTGCCTGTTAGTTTCTGGTATGCTTATAATATCACTTCTGGTATTAGTTTCTGTTTTATTTTTCTGGTATACATGCTTTGTTACTTTCTGGTATATGTCTTTTTGTTTCTGGTTTTTGTTTTATGTTAATTCTGGTATACTTTTTTCCTTACATTCTTGTATTAGATTTAATATGTTTTCTGGTATGATATTTTTAATCTTTGTTTCCTGTGTACATTGTTATGTTTTATTTGGTTTTTGTTTCTGGTATGTTATTGATTTACTTAATAATGTTTGTTTTTCCTAATGTAGGGCTGCGTCTAAGAAGCCTAAGAGAGAACAGATTGTAGAGGAAGTATCATGGTAAACTGAAGTTGAATATGTATTTATATTATCATACCAGAATACTTAATATTTACAAAATTTGTTCTATTGTTTTAGCCCTGAAGAAGACATGCTGGCAGTGGCTACACCTCCAGTTGTTGTTGTTGCACCCTCTAGCACTGTTGGGATTGTTGTTGCTCCAGAAATGGATAGCATTGTCCCTACAGATGCTTTGGTTGCACCACCTCTGCCTGATCCCACCACCTCCAATTCTGAAGCTGTGGTTGAACCACCTGTCCCTGATCCGACCTCTTCCAACACAGAAGCTGTGGTTGCACCACCTGTATCTGATCCCACAACCTCCACTATTTCTACCACAAAAATGTAGTTGATATTTTACATACCATAATTTATTAGTTTCAAATGCTTATTTGATATCGCATTTTTAATCTTTTATTATGTTAATGTATAGTGTGCCTGATTGGGTTGAAGACTTAAAGAAACAACTACAAGCCCAAAATCAATTGCTTTCTGAGTTGGTCAAGAAGGTTGAGCAACAAGATGCCACTATCAACCAAGTTGTTATGAGGCAGAAGGCACAAACGATGGCACAACACAGAATAGAGAGTCAATGTTTCAGGATCGTCACTAATGTTCAAAGGATGGCCGGTTCTTCTAAAGGTACCAAAGTCTCTAAAAAGCCGGCCTCCCAACCTCCAGCTGATGCTCCTAAGTTAGAAGTTCTTGGGGTTTCTTCAAGTTATGAAGAGACGGTATCTACAGAAAAGCCAATGCCCCAGCCTCAGTCCCAGCCCGAGCCCCAGCCCAAGGAGGAAGCTGAAGTTGATCAGCCAAAGGAAGAAGCTGTGGAAGAGGTATAATACACTACTATTCTTCATGTGTGTTGTTTCTGTGCATATTTCTTACTGTTTGTGTTATGTTGTTGTTCTGGTACAGAAACCACTACCAGAGGTAGATGTGAAAGGGAAAGGGAAAGTTAAAACCAGAGGACCGAGGAGAATGGGTTTACGTGAAAAGAAACCCAGCGACCTTGTTGTATCACCGTATGTTGTCCCAGTAAAAATCCCCAAGCCCCCCAAGCACAGTTTCTTGAGCAAGAAGGATAGAGATGCTTTTTATACTTGGTACCTTAACCCGAAGACTAAAAAAGAATTTATTACTGGATTTCAACATTCGGCAAATAAAGAACACTTCAAGCTCTTACTCCAAAAAACTGGATGGTTGTGGGATTGTGTAAGTTAACACTAACCTTACTTTTGTTTAAGTTAATAATTTCTGGTATTATGTTTTCTGGTATGTCTTTCTGAAACTAGCTACTGATGTGTTTCTGGTAAGATGTTGTTTGTACATTTTGTTTTTACAATTTCTGGTATGCTGTGTTGTACTGCTTTCTGGTATTAGCTACTTGTATAAGAGTCTGGTATGATTGTATTTTTGCTTCTTTTTCCTGGTATTATGTATTTCATTAGTTTTATGGTATGTAATTCTTTCATTTTGCCATAAACTATCATTTGACTTCCTTAGATGATTTATTACTTGAGCCTTCTGGTATTTGTTTATTTTTTTTGTTTCTGGTATGATGTGTTTTCATGTACTTGTATCTTGCCTGATGGTTATCATGTCTTGAATTCTGGTATGAACTTTTTATGTTTTTCTGGTATTATTCTCATATTTGCTCTGGTATTGAATTATTAGTTTTTTTCCCTACTTTACAGCAACTGGATGAAATGATTACCTACCTCCGAAAAGCTGTAATTGAGTATCCAGAGGTTTATGCCCGTGTTACCATTGTTCCTATACCCTTCGTTGACTACTTCAACGATGTGCGTTATAAACAATTCCTAGAGTTGAAAGAAACAGGGACTTTTAATTACGGCGAAGAAATTGCATGTTATGTACTTGGAATTGATCCTCCCTTTTTTAGCAAGAGCTTCTTTGATGTCGATACAATATACACTGCCATCAACACCTGTGGTAAACACTGGATAGCACTACAGATTGATTTACTTAAATGGTGTGTTGTTGTATATGACTCAATTGTGGACTGTATGTCTGATGGGGACTTGAAAGCTTTGCTCACCCCATTCCTTGTTATGTTTCCTTATATTCTAAAAATTAATGGAGAATTTGGGAGGTTTGGGGACAATCTTGATAAGCCATTGGATTATGTTCGAAAGACAGCCAAAGAAGTTCCACAGAACAATCCAAGGTGATTTTTACAATACTAGTCATATGGTTTTGGTATGTTCATTAGTATGATGTTTTGGAAAAAAACTTATATAATCTGTTGTCTACAATTGCAGTGGAAGCTGTGGTGTATTCACAATCAAGCACATTCAGTATTTGTCGTCTGGACGAACTGATTTGTCAAATATATGTCAAGAATGGGTTCCAGCTTTCAGGGAACAATTCTGTTCTATTTTGTACCATAGGGAGTGGGTGAAACCCCACGAGTCCCTTTGAAACTTAATCTGTCCAAAATGATGTATTTGACTCTTGCTAAACTTGTAATTTGGTATTGACTAACTCTGTTGTAATATATTAACTCTTTTGTAATATAATTTACCAGAAGTTTTTATGTTGCTATTTACCAGAAGTGTTTATGTTAATATAGTTTCTTTACCAGAAGTGTTTATGTTGCTATTTTGGATTCTGGTATTTCATTAAATCCCTCTGGTATGATTATATCTGGTATTTCTTTGTTATTTTTTATGCTTCTGGTATGATTGTTTTTCACATATGTGCCTCTGGTATGAGTAATTGTTTACCAGAAACGTTTATTTTGTGATTATCTGGTATGATATATTGCTTTTTTATTTCTGGTATGTGTTTCTGGTATGTGTTTCTGGTAGTTTGTTTCATATATTTGATTCTGGTATGATTATTTGTTTACCAGAAACATTCAATTTGTGATTTTCTTTCCTATGCTTTCTGGTATTCATGTAAATAGCGTAATGGTATACTTTTATTTAATTCTGGTATGAGTTTTTTTATTTAGTTTTTGTTATTACCTATTGTTTTGATTCTGGTAAGTGGACATTTACACATAAAACAAACATATAGTTATATAGTAACTGTTTTCTACATATCTGATAATGACAAATAAGCAAAATTATTATTTCTAGTATGTGTCTTCATTCTTTCTCCATTGGTTGATTTCGGCAAGTTTTTTTGTTATGGCCTATCCTGCCACAGCAGCTGCATTTCTTCTTCTTGCTTCCTTCCATTGATCCCCGTATCCTAGCTTTAGGCAATCTTCCTGTTCTCTTCCTCTTTATTGGAGGGTTGCATTCAATAGATGTAATGCAACTTGGAATCTCACAATGCTCATGATCTACAATTGGGTATATTGTCTCCTCATATGCAGTGTTCCAATATTCAGTGCTGTAATATTTACTTACCAGAGAAGCCGGATTCATTTTCACCATCTTTGTTGCAGCTATTGCATGAACACATGGTATTTCCTCAATATCAAATTCCTTGCAAGTGCAACTCCTATCCACTAAACACACAACTTCCCTTTCCTGGTTCCATTGTATCTCAAACAACAGCCTTTTCGCATCAAGCACATAGCATCCATACTTTGTTGCCTCTCCATATTTAGCTTGTATCAGTGCATCAACGTTTGGTGTTGTCATTTCTGTACATGATTCAGCACTTTGTCTTCGCGTTGCAAACCATCTACCCACTGTCTGTCTGATAACATCAATGAGGGCAAGCACTGGATAATCTCTTGCATCACACAGTACACTATTTATACATTCTGCATTGTTGCTTGTCATAATGTTGTAACGTTTTGCGTTGCAAAAAGCTCGGGACCAAGCAGCAAATCCAATTTCTTCCAATAGCTGTGCAACTACTACCTTCTCCTACAAACATTAGCAGGTACACATGAAGTTATATACAATACCAGAAAAAACATACCATACATCTAACATGTTTCAATACCAGAAAAAGGTAATACCATAATCATTGATCATCAATAATATTGTTGAATACCAGAAACATATCATGTATGATACCAGAAACAATCATGTATGATACCAGAAACAATCACAAAAAGCATACCAGAATTCATACTAGAGATTAAATTTAATACCAGAAACTATAATTTTCATACGACAAACCTAACCTGCGTTCATACCAGAAACATTCATACCAGAAACACTATAAATGAGAGATAAAGGACAATACCAGAAATAAAATAAACCACCAGGATTGAAATACCAGAAGCATAATGTGATTGCATACCTGAAAATAATAAAAACCAGAATAAGCATACCATCTTTATATTTTCAAACAGTTGAAGACACTTATCCTTTCTGTAGCACCTAGCCGCATCCACGAACATTTGTTGAACTATATTCTTGGTTGATTTTTTCTTGATGTTCCCTTTCAAGTGGTACATGCAAACTCCATGAGATGCTTTTGTGTAGTGCTTAGCAATACCATTCTTGATTGACATGTGTCTGTCCGATATAAATAGTTGTTCCTCGGTATCAGGGACAAACTTGTGTATATGATAGAAGAAGAAATCATACGAGTCATCACATTCACGGTCAACAATTGCAAATGCTAGGGGGTATATTTGTTGGTTTGCATCTTGTGTTGTTGCAAGCAATAGCACCCCACCATATCGTCCTTTTAAAAATGTTCCGTCAACTGATATGACCTTAAACAACAACAACCAAAAATCAATTAGTTTTCTGGTATACCAGAAATTGATAATAGTCATATCAGACACTTAATTGTTCAAATATATATAATACTATACCAAAAAAGATCATACCAGAAAGATAGTTCTACTGCTTACCAGAAACACAACATAACTACCAGAATCTAACAATACCAGACACTGGTTATACAAACCAGAAAAGAGCATACCAGAAAGATAATTCTACTGCTTACCAGAATCTAACAATACCAGACACTGGTTATACAAACCAGAAAAGAGCATTCCAGAACGATAATTCTACTACTTACCAGAAACACAACATAACTACCAGAATCTATATCATTGATGCATAATTTATAATACCAGAGGCATAACTTTATTACATACCAGAAGAAGGATAATACCTTTCTCATTACTGAATATCCTTTGATTGATTGTCCCAAAGCAAAGAAGACATACTTGAATTTGTTTTCATCATCCAATTGCAGTGCTACAATAGTGTTCGGATTTGCCTCTTGCAATCGATGTAAGTACACTGGCACACCCTTGTAGTTCTCTTCATTTGTTCCTCTTATATTGTCCTTGACAGCCTCTTGTGCCATCCAGCATTTCCAGTAGCTAGCTTCTAAGCAATGCTCGTTTCTCAAAATTCCAATAATTGTCTTAGGCTCGGGGAGTTTATGTGTATTAGCATACCTGAATAACATAAACAATATGATTTGAATGTATTACATACCAGAATGGAAGAAAAAAATATAGAATTGAATATTATATGTGATAATAAGGAATGGACTTACATTTTTGCAACTATTTCAGCAATGACAGGATATGAGACCTTTCTGCGATAATTTCTTCTGGTATGGAATGAACAAGTGTGCTCTCTGGTATACTTTGTTAGTGTAAACACTTTCGATTTCTTGATTTTTGAGAACCACACACGCCACTTACAATCTTTATCCAGACATCGCGCAAGAATAGCAAGCTTGATAGACTTTGTTATTCTGTATTGTGTACATTCGGCAACAGCATTCAAACACAATGCACTTTTCACTGCGTTTTTATCCTTGAACTTTTGTCCAAGCTTAAGACCCCATTGAGTTTCTTCAGGTTCAACTTCAGTGATTGCATAGCTATTCTCTGTTTCTATTTCAGTCACACTAGGAGCAGGAACAATGGCAGTGTGTGGATGATATTCATTAATTTCTTCAATTTCTGGTATAATAGTTGTAGACTTTAATCTCACACACAATGGCACACTCCAGCATGGTTGAGTCATTTGATTAACTTCAACAAAATCCTCGAAATCTTCTACTGTCTCAATATCAAATGGTTGCAACGCTTTATTTAATGTATTCTTGTATGTAAGTTCCAATTTGTTCAGTGTCTCATCTACTTGAAAACGTTTGGCAATCAACATCCTAATTTCTGGTATGCTAACTGGATCTCCCACAGTTATGAGTTTGCACACTACTTTATCCCCTAAATATGTCCATTCATTTCCCACAGATTTCCACTCTCCTCCACAATAAACTACAATTTGTAACTCAGTCATGGCTAACAAGTTCTGTATATACCAGAAAAAAAAAACTAGTATAAGGATACCAGAAGTTAAAAGTATACCAAATTATGCACAACATCACAAATACCAGAAATTAAAGTATACCAGAATTATGCACAACACCACAAATACCAGAAGTTAAAGTATACCAGAAGTTAAAGTATACCAGAAATTATACCAGAACTCATTAATTCATACCAGAACTCATTAATTCATACCAGAATTATTCATAACACACAAATACTAGAGTATTAATGATACCAGAAAAACATTTATTATACTACAAAAGAGAGTATACCAGAACTCATTGATTGATACCAGAATTAATGATACCATAAAGATAATTATCATACTACAAAGGAGATTATACCAGAACTCATCGATTGATACTAGAATTATGCACAACACCACAAATACCAGAATTTCAAGTATATCAGACGTTGAAGTAAACCAGAATTATGCACAAGAACATAAATACCAGAAGATCTTGTATACCAGACGTTCAAGTATACCATAATTATGCACAACTCGACAAATACCAAAGAATTAATGATACCAGAACTCATTTTTTCATATCAGAATTAAGAAAACAAACTAGCAACAATGATCATACCAGAATCGTAACACACTCATTCATACCAGATTAATGTCACAATGGTGAACAAAATACCAGAATAATACTGAAGAAGATGTCGAGAGAGAGAGAGTAGAATATTGTTAAAGAGATACCTGTTAGATCGAAGCGAATTCTGGTATTTGAAGTCTTGGATCCCAAATCGATTGCGTTGTATTCGTTTCTGGTGTTTGTTTGATTGATACGAGAGAAGATTACTCGATCGATGTCGATTGTGAGAGATAAGAGAGAAAGTAATTGTGATACCAGAGAAGCTTGCGAGAAGGGCGAGATCGAAGGAGGAGAATATTGGATTCTGAAATCGAGATCGAGAAGAGGAGAAGAGTGGATTTTGAGATCGGAATCGAGATCGAGAGAGGAGGAGAAGAAACGAGATTTGGTTTCTTTGCTTGTAACAGAAAAGAGAGAGAATTTGGGGATTTACCTGATTATTATGGTAATTAATTATCCTTGAACGGTAAATATGGATTTGGGGTATATTTTGTTGATTGAAAATATGAAAAAGCCTACTTTGTATTCCTATTTCTTAATAAAGCCTAGTTAGCAAATTTGCCCAATCTATTTTTAAAAAATTTCAAACTTTATTTTAAAAAACTATTTTTTTTATAATAAATATTTGTAAAATTATTTAAAAAAAATTATTATTTAAAATTTTAAAAATACTATTTTTTTAATATTTTAAATATTATCAAGTTGTTTTTTTACAAAAATAAAATCCACATCACACATTTAACTCATTTATTTGATGACATGTAACATTCCGGCTGTCACGTCATTGCCGAAGCTAGATTTTTACCGGAAAATATATGACGTATTATTTTTGGTAAATACATTGATATTTTGTATGCTCCTAGTAATTTTTAAAGTTCGTATTATTTTTGATTCAATGTTGATACTTGATATTATTTTGGGTTATTTTTCCTTTAATAAATAAATTCAAATAAACTTGCTGCAATCATCGATAAAGAGAACAAACTAATAATTTCCATTCAAAGAAAAGAAAAATCCATTGGAAACAAGACGTTGTAGGATTGCCTAATGACGACAATGCCATTAGTGAAAAGAAGTTCATTCACTAGAAAGGGCCATGGATGGAGTAGCTGTTGTTGGTGTGGAGGGAAGCTTATAAAGGCTATTCTCAATGTCTCCTTGGTGGATTTATTGTCCTTGAAAGTTCTTAACACTACATAATTGAGGCTAAAATTCTATTAAATTATTGGAGTTCAAACGAAACACAATAATCAGATTCTTGGTAAGGTGATGGACAATAAATACGTTTGACAATTTGAGATTATGGAGAGAACATGATCCATAATGTGTAATGGATAAATGATTACCGTTTCCGACTTAAAGTTTGTCTAGTTCTGGATATTCATCAACAATAATTTATATATTATAAGTATGCGACATTCCGGTGAAACGTGATCTCTAGTGCCAGTGTCAAAGTACCAAGATGTTTGGACAATGCCAACAATCAATAGCTTCATAATCTAGTTTGGAGCATGTTGGTACGTAGGGAAAAAAATCTCACATCGATAACACGCAATCAAGTAAACCTACCATATAAGCATCCGGGCTACCAGTGGCGGCCGCAGAATTTCTAAAGGGTGGGGCGAAAATAAATTATCATTAAAAATATCTATGAAAATAAAATAGCGATAAAACCAAAATTAATCTGTAATCTACTTGCGCAGTTTTGACTACAAGTTTACCAAAAATAAATAGTTAATTGTACAAATAAACTGTCAATCTGATAACAAAGGTTGAATCCATAAGAAGAAAAAAGAGAGTATATATATTGATTAAAATTATCTAAAGAATAATATGTTATTTAGATATCAAAATAAATTCATACAAAATATATATTAATTATCATTACATATATTTAGGGAGTTATATAAAGGATTGAATTAGTTTTTAAAAAATCTTAACTGAAATAATGTTATTTTTGTCATAAATTATAACATATTTTGATAGAGTATTAATTTTATATTTGAATTATTCAATAACTTGCTCTCAAGTAGAATCCATAAGAAGAAAAAAAAAAGTGAATAATTTTTATACTTAGATTTTGGACAAATAAAAACAAAATATATTATGAAATAAGTAATTTAAATCCGAAATAATAAGTAAGGAAAAAAAAAAAGAAGAAAAAGGTGAAAAAATAAGCACAATGGTGAAAACTTCATTTCCTGCTCAAATCCTTAGACTACTATGCCACAATGTTTTTTGTAATATTTTTGCATTTTTAGTTTTATTAATCTGTGCTAGAGGGTGGGGCAGCTGTCCCATCCTGCCCCACCCAAAGGCCGCCACTGCGGGCTACTCCTCCTATTGTCAATTGGTTTTAGAATGGAATCTCGTGTGCTTGTATATGTGGTTCGCTAGACGTGCGCCTTCCGCGTCATTTGATCCGAGACGGTTATAATAAAAAGTAACATAGCAATTAAGATTTAGGACGCCGATCACGATTTTGGCAAGAATCGTGTGACCGTTGGGGGTGGTATAAAGAGGGTTTGCGTTTGATGAGCATGATCTTGTTCAATTCGGACTTCTTCTTGGAATAAGAGACCAACAAGGTCATCCACCGATTGATCGTCAAAGTGCATCATAAACGCAGTAACTAAGGAGTTTCTTGGAGCATATGTATTTTTCGTTATTAATGAGCGTTGTCGAAATGGAAGATAGGTTTAGCTAAGCGGGCCCATACAAGTAATTGGAATTAAAAAATGAACAATAAATGTATACTAATCTAGCTAGGTAATTAGATATATAATCTAGTAATTTAAGTAGATAATAACTAGCAAATAAAGAGTCGAAGACTCGAAGATAATGAGTTAGTGTTATTGATGGTCTTTGGGTAGGATTAAACAAGGACGCTAAGGAACGGGCTTGGTCATGTGGCCCATGCTCTCCTTAGGCCCTTTTGGTGCCTTCCCTTGACATGGGCTTGTCTAGGAGACAAGGTTCATGCTGAGGAAAATATTGGGCTTAGCCGTCGCTTGGGCTCGTCATGGGCTATCTGGGTGATAAGCTCGTGAGAAGCTTAAGTAAACTACATAGTAGAGCACATGACCGTCGAGATGGATTAGTGAAACACGGGTGTAGGCTTCGGAGCGCCGACATCCAGATGAGGAATCACTCTCATGACTAAGGACTGAGTGGCTTGTGCAATGGTTTTGGTAGGGACTCGCGTCACTCATTCGTTCGCTCTCATAGACATGTAATTTCCCTTCTTGTGATGTGATAAAGGGCAAGGTGGTTGAAGATTTGTGCTATAGTCTTATGGGAAGTGAGGTAAGGAGTCACCTCAATTATCACATATTATCACAAGTGTACAGTCATTGTCAATGTGAGTACATGATTTAACATCATGGTCGAATCCCAAGAGAACTATATGTAGTTTGAAGTGTTTCAAATTCAATTAGTAACGCTACAATATTTAAAAGAAAGCAAAAGATGTAATCAAATGATAAAATCTTTGGGTTTGGGGTAACAGGTAGACAAGTAACATAATCAAGTATCAAGTATGGAGAAAACATTAGGTTTGATGCTATTACACCCAAACCATATCTAGTAGCATGCTCAAGTAAGTTATGTTCCATCAATGAAGGGAAATATGAAGGTAGCAGCATGTGTAATTAGGTGAGCTTTGTTTAAACATATAATTTTATGTCAACTAATATGCATTGTATGGTGTTTGCTATTTTCATACTAGTTGATCAAGTTTGGTTCATAATTATGATGATACTAGACAACATAAGCATCTCACGATGCTTGCTATTTGCTTATACTATTCAATATCACCGTAATTTGGGCATTAACACTCCAAGTAGGATGATAATCCTTTCGGCCATAACCACTCTACTCTAGCATGATAAGCATCTCAGCATTGCACAATCTTCCTCCTAATACTTAATTATAAGTCTTAACTTGGATGATTAATCTAAATATTGTTCATTCATGCTTGGAAAAAAATGTGCTAATGGAACAATCTAAACTAATTAATAATAGTTTAGCATCCATCATTCGAAATAAATCTAATATGAATGAATAACAAGTAGATTTCAATCCCTCCTATATGCTACTATTATGCTCAATTTTCCTTCCAATCATAAACACAATATAAGAACAATATTAGTCTATCATGATTTGGGAATTTTCACCCCATAACCTATCAAGAGAACTACTCACTCATCATCGAAAATCTCAACATGGTAACATTTGAAAAAAGTGATGGTTGCAAAATAGACAAAAAATAAGGAATGATGGAAAAATAATGGATGAATTTGAACTTATCAATCTAAAGTTATGAGTAGAACAAGTTGGCAATAAGATCTAGCAAGAACTAGAATGAAGAGCACCAATTTTCTTTCTTAGATTTGATCCAAATTCGGCCAATTCCACCTCCAAATTGTTGTTTCTACAACCAACTACTAAGTAAGTTAGTATAAGAGAGAGGTGTAAGTGAATTGGTACATTTACAACTAGTCAAATGCCTCTTATATAGGCCTAGAAGTTGTGGTCCCCTGCAAGTTGCATTTCGCACGACCTTGGGAAACCTAGAGTGGCAAGTCTTCTTTGGTCGAGTAGTTTTACCGACTTAATAATCTCCTCCTTGGTCGAGTGCCATGTCTTATTCTCTCGAGTTTTTGTGTCTTCCTTGCTCGAGTGATGTTGTAAACTCAAGAGACGTTGACATTATGGATTACTGTCTTATTTGGTCAAGTGAACATGTACTCCTTGCTCGAGTGAATGGTCACTCAGGGTCCACACCAACAACGTTGAACTTTCTTACATCTAGTTCTTCTTTGCTCGAGTGAGGTATCTTCTTTGCTCGAGTTTTGGGTCTTCTTTGCTCAAGTGATTATTGTAAACTCGAGCAACGTTGACACTTAACTTAGAATTCTTCTTTGCTCAAGCGAAAGCCTTCCTGCTTGCTCGAGTGAGGCTTCACTCGAGGTTCCAAACTCGGAGTTTTTTTGGTTCCTTGGCTTCATGTAAATTACCAAGCTTGCTTTCCTCCCTTTGCTTTTTGAGGGGTGATGATGGAATGATGATTTACCTCTTATGATGGTTGGGGTATTGAATGCCTTCTAAGCCCCATTTGAGGCAAAACGCCTATAAAGACACAGGAAAAGGGGTGTAAACATTCTTTTAACATTTATAGTTTTAGGTGAGATATGAATGCACATACCATGCAAAACAAGGAAAAATCCACACAAAAACACATATATAAACATAACATGAGAATATAATATTAGAACCATTGATATTGTCATCGGCACAAGGTGAAATGAGTTGATCACATGTGTATCACGATGGTCTGGGTTGCGGGAGGCAAGTCAAGTGACCGACACTTAGAGTAACTAAAAAAATGGGTAAAAGTATAAAAGCGGATGGAACTGAATTAACTCAAGAGACTTGGTTATCACGGATTTGTCAAAAAGTGGTTTAATTGAGCCTCATGAATGACAAGGGTATAGTCTTGACTCAATCATGACAATGTCATGACTTGACAGGGGTGTTTTTGGACTTGTCAACGCCCAGACCATGTTGCGGTACAAATTGAAAGTTAGACTCTTTAGTGTTTTAGGACACATTTGATGGGATTTTTTTCGGTCATTCCTCATTATACTAGCTCAAGAATTTGTTACAAAGTTTGAGAGAAATCAAACACAAATGTTCATTGAGCTGCAAGGAGCTTGCTAGTGAGTTATCTAGTGAGCTACTTAGTGAACTAAGCTATTTTGAGTTGAGCTCGTGAGTATTTATGGACGTTGGAGCTTCACATTGCTATAATGAGTTAAGTAAATCTCATTGGGGAAGAAGAATTTGAGCTGGAAAAAACTAGCTTCTTTTAGGACATCTTGATGATCCAATTGAATTGGGCTGAAAAGTGGTTAAAGAAACCCTAACTTCTCTCAACCTCTCGTAACCTTTCTCAACCAAGTTGTGGTGGTTATTGATAGCATATTTTTCATTCTAGTTTCTCGATGCATTTAGCGTTAGTTTATGCTTAGAATTGCATGAATTAGACATCCATTTATTCCATTATGAGCTATAGTTGTCTATTAGATGTTTACTTCCTTTGTGTTGTCATGTACCTATGATTTGAAGCATCCTTGAGCTTAAAATGATAAAAATAAAATGTCTTAAATGAGCCTTTGAACCAAAACCGGGTCAATATCAAAGCATTGAGAAGCATAAATTGAGGCTAACGATCAAGAAAATCAAGGGACACTTAGATATGTCAATTATAGATGTTTGAAAGTTTCATAGAAGAGGCATGAAGCATACAATGAAGACTTTGTGAACACAAGAAGACCTTTAGGGCACTTTTGTGCACTTTCGGAAAAACAAAGTTATAGGAGGTCTCAAAATGAACTAGAAGACACTCAAGTACTTGTTGGAAAGATATTTCGAAGGGCGACAACTTTGTATTTTACAACGAGAGTTGAATCATCAAAAAAAACCTCCGCAAATGGCCAACAACGTTGAAAAGGTATTTCGAAGGGCTACACCTTTGTTTCAAAGAGCTACAACTTTATCACTAAATACTATAATACTAAAGTTTCCTTTGGACAACAAAATTTAAAAAAAAAAATTAACTAAGGAAATTAAAATTTTAAAGCATCCACTTGAACTTACATCTTTCATTCCACAAGTAATCACACTAGATAACAACAAAAAAGAGTAATAATTAAACCAATGAGGTAATGAGACTCAAATTTGCACACTTGATATATCTATATCTTTATATATTTGTACTCACAAACTCCAAATAATCAACTAAGACGCCACCGACGAGCTTCTCCAAATCTCCTCAAGCTCTCTAGTGAAGGCCTTCTCACGCCCAACTACAATGGTAATGTGATCCTTTCTCTCAATAACCTTCACACGGGCACGCGGGATTTTTGACCGAACGTTCTCGCTACATTCAACGGGGATGAGCTCGTCGTCTTGGCCATGGAACATTGTTACATCACATCTCAGATCATCTCTTACGATTTCCAAGTATCGGTCGAGTTTGTTGGCCGTACCACATATTATGTTGTGTAATGTGTGCCATGCAGCGTGGTGTGTGTGGCACCAAAATCCTTCTAGTAGATATTGTTTGATCCTGAAGAGTTAAGTTTAGGGTTAGGTAAGATATTAAGGCTAGGTGAAAAACAAATGAGACAATCTTGAATCTAGAACATAGGAACACAATGTATGTTTCATGCAATTTAGAGCAAATTATATCCGACTAGTCCCTATCACTACGTTTCTCTTTTTCCTTCGATATTTGATAATTTTTTACATGACACAAACTCATATTAATTATGAAAATAACCCATGGTTCATCAAATTGATTTGACTTTTCGGTGTTTATAAAAGTAGGGTGAATTACTGAAAATCACTCGTTATACTAACTAATTGTCGAAAAGCACTTTTAACAAACATCCCGTTTGCGAAATATCACTTTCACCCATGAGTTTTAAGGATGGCTTTCCTATCCAATCCGAAAGAATTGGCGGCACAACTTGTTGTCCGTCTTCCTTCTAACTCGATTTAGTTTTTGAAGGTAATATCAGCTAAATATTCAAATACATATAAAAATATATATATATATATATATATATATATATATATATATATATATATATATATATATATATATATATATATATATATATAAACTTTATTTAGAATTTTAGCCACAAATTAATAAAATTTTTATTACATCAAAATACATACCCTTGTTAATCGCTTTTCATATAATCAACATAAATATTATATTACATTGTTTTCAAAGTAAATTGGTTATAAAACTGAATAAATTAATCAATTAACTATAATAAACGGTAAACTAATTTTAGAATAGCTAAAAGATGTTTTAGTATGACAAAACATAACTTATAATTCTGAACAAATTTTTTTTTCTTTTTCATGGGTTTTTTGAATAGTAAATCAATAATAATTATTATTTTATAATATAATTAACCAATGAAATTATTTACTTTCAATTATTTATTTATTTGGTGTGAACTTTCAATTATCTTTTAAAACTAAAATAACATATATAGTTTCTAAGAACTTATAATTCCATATAAATTAAATTGAAACAATTTGGTTTACTAGATTTTTTATAAATTTTGTGTTTAGTAAATGTACCCCTTGAGAGAAGAGTGTGTAGAGTTTGAGAATAAATACAAAAGGTTGGGCTATATTTACTTAATTGACCATTAAAAAGTCCAGTTGCTACTCTAGTTTATCAAAAAGACCTAGTTACCAAAATTGCTCTATAAAATTTACTTTCATTTATTGCTTACCCAAATGAGGTGTTTGTTGAAATACCTCACCTAGCTAGTTATGGTCTACACATAAATAAATAAATAAAAGTATGTTGGAGAATCTGAGAGTAGATTTATTTTGACATTTAAGAATATGAATCTCCCAACCATAGAAATTAAAATTACAGCTTGTAAACTCTCCGAACAGAAACTAAATAAATGTAGAGCAGCCACGTCGGCCAAGTGTAGTTGGCACATCAACACATTTATTGCCATTACACTTTGACATCATTAAACCTACAAACTATATTCATCAACAAAACATAATTAATGTTAATCCTACCTACCTTGTACTTATACTAATCTAATTCTTATTAATCAGTATTTTAGTTCAACAATACCGTTCAACTATTTTTAAGCTAACAAAATTAACATATAATAAATAGAAAAAGGAAAAAGAAGCTTACCTATGTCTACTGAGTTGAAGTAGAAGAAACTCCCACAAGCGATGGTGCCTACTAAGTAGAACACACGCGGTGCGGGAAATATGCTCGTACCAACACGCTATCGACGCCCCCAACGCTATCGGAGGCCAAACTAGTCGCGGCGCAACTCTCCTCATTACGTGTTGCGTCGCTTCCTCTCCTTGTTTCGGGACTCCAAAGTATGGCTACACCAAACAAACCCGAAAGTTACATCATTATTTTTTAACTATTTTACCCTTAATCCGGTTTTTTAAAAAAAAAGTTAATTATAGTAAACGTACGGGTGCGAGGAGAGTGAGTGATTTAATAGAGTCAGGGTGCTTCACGGCGAGAGCAAGTGCTAGGATGCATCCTAGAGAGTGTGCAACAACGTGCAAGTTCTTGACTTTGTACGGCTCAATAACCGATCTCTCAATCATCTCAACATGCTCACGAAGAGTGTAGAGAGAGTCGGAAGGCTTCGGGCTTCTTCCGAATCCGAGTAAATCGACGGCAAATAATCGGTATCTGGATCTTGCGGAACTTGATAGATTCGGAAAAACGGTCTCGGTCCAAAACTTGGAGGAGGATATGAATCCATGTATAAATAGCACATCTTCTTTTCCCTTTGAACATTCTAATAATAGTAATAAAACGAGTAAAACATAAGTATTGTATGGAATGTTGTACAATATATGCACTCAAAATACTAACATTAAGTGTGTGTTTATATATGGTCCTCAATGTTTCTTTGTATTTGTTTTCCTTATTTGTTTTTCATTACCAAGAATGTAAACTTAGAAGGAAATTTCCATCTGCCTTTAGGTCGCTACAGCTACCCATGAATATCATGATCGAGCTAGTACAGTTAATAGCCGTCGGATCATGTAAGTCTAAAATCAACGGCTCTGATAGCCTTCCTTCTGCACATCTCAAATATCCATTAATTACGTCCAACTTCTCCATCTACCGTAAAACTTAACGGAGGTAAAATGGTAAATAAACAAATTTATTCATGCATCTTCCTCCGTTATTTATTTACTACCTCTCATTTCCCGTGTCACTAGCATTAAATCGTAAATATTAAATAATAATCATACCATGTATAAGAAATTTAGGTGAATGACGAAATTACCCTTGGGGGAATCAACTCTAACAAAGAGCGAGTTCTTGGGTGACGTAATCCAAGCACCGCAGGTGGTACAATCACAATCGGACCATCTCGGAACGGGAATCAAACTCCGTTGAACATGGGCCCCACCTTTCAACATCTCTACAACGGCCGAGTTAACTCTGAAACCAGAACGCACCGTTTCACCACGAAACGATGTCGTCCAGCTCCCACAGGCTGTTTGAGTCTTCCTTCTGCTCAGCGCACGCGACACATCGGAGACGATACAAGGGCGCGTGTAGAGCGTGGGTGAAACATCCTCGAGCCGAATCTTGGAGGAAGTTGCAGAGAGGCAAACGATCTTAGTGGTGGTCTCGCATTTCTGTCCAGATGCAATGGTGATCATAGGTTCCTTGTGAGAGGAACAATAACACGGTCGCCACTCAGATTCGACGATGAAATCGACGGCTTTGAAGAAGAAACAGAGAAGGAAATCTAGGAGATCAAGGAAGATGAAGATTACGAAGCTTATGGTTTTGTTTATGAGCTCCCCTGTTAGGGTTAGGGTTCTCTTGGTTTTGCACTTCAAACCCATTTGCTGGCTTGCTTTACTTTTTTAGAGGGAAATGTGTAGGTGCATTACAGGTTTTTGTGTGGAAGAATGTAAATCGAAAAAGAAGAGGTTCTGGGGAGGTTTGAGCAGAGTATGAGGGTTTATATTGATATCAAGGAACCTGAGACCGTACTGTGGGTGATGGAGATCGATTGGAGGAATGAAGAGAGCGTGGGACACACTCTCTGCTCTTCTTAAATTTCCTCTATGTGCTCTGAATTTCAAATTGGTGGTTGGGTATTAATTTAGGGCAAGGAAGAAGAGATGAAACCCTTTCTCTTCACAATCTATCTATATAGAACATCCTCTATTACTATATTTTTTATATTTGAATTTTCTTTATTTTATTAATAAATCAATTGAGGTGCTTTTTTTACCAATTGATCGGTCGCTGAAAACTGACACTGTGAGGGTGATTCTGTCATGCATATACGAGAACAAACTAGGGGTTTGACTATTACTGTCTAGGGCTTGTAAATAGGGCAGTTATTTGACTATGACGGCTCTGCTTTCGATTATAATCGAGTCGAATCTAAATTCTAACTAAATTATATTCATTTCGACATCCGCTTTTTTGGAGTAGTGTTGGAACCGAATTAGTGTAAGGTACAACAAATTTTTGGTATAACCATCTTTTAGATATGTTATTTTGATCAAGTACATCGAATTTAACCAAACTTAAAAATGTATTTATATATGACTTGTTTAGAAAATAAATAAAAATCTAAATGAATTGTTTTAAAGCGACCCTATAACTTTGAACATTGTATTTAGGGTTAAGACATTGATTATTGATGAAAGACAAGAAATGGAAGCTTATTTTTGAACATTGTATTTAGGGTTATAATGATCATTAATTTGTCCCCAAGAGTAGTTTCGAAAGACAGATAAAGGCACATCCAAGTAAAAGATTTAAATGTTGGAAACATTACAAAGAGGAATGGAAATGGTGTTGGTAGGTAGTGGTTGAACATTTCGACGTCTCATCTTCAAGGTGACACCCATTTGGATAGCATTCATATATATATATATATATATATATATATATATATATATATATATATATATATATTACTTTTTATTTTACTATACAATAATAATAATACTCCAATAACTGTAAGTATATAAAAATTATATGGAAAAAATGAAAGTATGGAGAGGGGGTCTGATTCTGATTTGTATAGGTGGGCAGGTAACCTTAACTCCCCAAGACTTGAAGTTCGATCACCATCCATAAACTCCTAACTTATGGGATTTCTTTTTCTCCAATTTTTCTATAAAATTTTACTTATTGTATTGTATAGACTAACAAACGTGTTTCATTTTTAACTGAGTTATTTATGCTGTTGGGTATGCTCGAATTGTTACACTTCGGACAACAGTACAATCTCGTTATCTGGTCAACGAGTTTGGGGTCGAGGGGACGAAGTACCACTTACCACGGTATACAACATTTTTCTTTATTGAGTCATTGGCTTGGACTAAATACTACTCCATTTTGTTAGGGTTTTACTGCGCACTATATATATATCCGGGTTAATATGTAACCACCATATATTGTCATCCACAATTCAATCCCCTCAATAAAATCTTTCTACATTGTGGAAGTAGTTTTTCTTAGATGAACCACGATACATTTGATGTATGTCTTATTGTTTATTTTGTTCTTTCTCGATTTCGTCACAACACATATGAGGAATGGTATATATGGCCTAACAAACATAGCAAATTGTTTTGTACTAGTTGTGTTCATCATAAATGTTATGCATTGTTTATTCGTCCTTATGGTTTATTGTTCTTCTAAACCCAAAATGAGCATCGATTCTACAAATAAAGGGGCAAGAGATGAGGAGGAGAAGACAAAATACATGTGCACAGTAAGAAGAGAAGGGAGAAGCTAGATTTTAAGGTCATTCATCCAACTACGGAGTAGCTAGATCAACATCGAAAGAGGTGGCATTGTGGACGATGGTATCGCGTTCTTTTCAGACGAAGTAAATGTCACTAGTGAAGGTTGAGCGAATAATTTATTGCATGAAGGAGTGATATGATGTCTCGGTCTAGAAGAAAATCAATCGAGCCATCCATGGAGAATGGTAAGCGTTTGAGAGATCATCAACCATATTAGAATATTTTTTTTTTTGAAAATGTAATTGTATTAAGAGAGGATATATAACGGTTACAGCAGGAGGATAACAATTACAAGCACAACTACAATTTTGTAGAAAGTATAAGAAATGAAGATTGGAGACGGAGGAAGAGATCCTTAGACAAACTGAATGTTCAACATACGGGCGGTAGCAAGGGAGGAGGGTGATTTGTCCTTCCAGTTGTGCTCGAAGTGAAGTTAAATGGATCTAGTGATCAGGGCCGGCGGAATGGGTTGTTTGGGTGGGGCGTGGGCCAAGGGCCCATGACATCTAGGGGCCCAAATAATATTTTTAAGACTAGTAGTATTAGGTATATATAGTAATATAGAGGGTTAAATAATCAATTAAAATTAAAGGAAACAAATAAATTATAATTGGAAACAACACCCGTTTTGATATCAATCACGCTTTTATTCTCATTCCCAAACGCTAACCCACGTCATCTCTTCTCTATCTAGAATTTGGATCGTCTCCTACAATCTCGTGATTTGAGAGCTCAATTAATCTCACGTCTTTCTCCCTTGAACGGTTATTTATATTCTTCATTGAATTTAAATTGCATCTCTACGCTCTCCACCAAATTCATTTTCAGTTCTTCATACCGTCATACGCTCTAATTTGTCAATCTGCGAAATCTCAACCAAGTAAGCGAAACAATAATTACTCCGCTATGATCAACCATGGCACCGCTGTTCATCTTCGATCTATGATCTATTGATAATTTTTCAAATAACTTTGTTCAGATTCTATTATAATTATTTACTATATTGTATTAGGTTAGGGTTTGGATGATTGAATAGAAATTTGGAAATTGAACTTGAGTTCATAATTTGTCTTGTCGTAAAGTAGACCATATGATATGGTTCTAATTGAGGATTTGAGTTCAATTAGTTAACATTTTGAAAGACTATAGTTTGATTATTTGGGGATAATTGGTAATGTTTTGGGATTTAGGGACAATTGTTACTACGTTTTTTGGGATATTGGGGTTGAAATTGTTTTGGCATATTTGGAGTTGGATTTGAGTTTGAGGCTTTGAGTTCCCTTTTATTTTATAAATACCTCATTTTTAATTGTAAAATTTAACACTAACTTATTTTCAATCTTTGGTGCACATATTGGATTATTCTTTTGTCGACTACTTTGTTTTCAATCCAGGTGTTAATTTTCCTTTTCTACTCCTATAATTGTTTTATAACATGTTGCCTAAGAAGCATTTGTTTGGATGTCAAAAAAGAAAAAAAAACTAGCGGATCAGTTTATAGAATCGCAAAAAGGAACTCTCGACAAATTTTTTAGCGACAAGTAGGGCCTTCATGTGTACTTTCGCCAGGGGCCTACTATACGTTAGCTCCGGCCCTGCTAGTGATCACACCAGCACATTCAACAACTCTAGTGAAGGTATTATTATAGACCAAATTGTTCCTTGCAGTCCAAACATGATATATGAAAGAGGTGATGGAGGCGATGCGGATACTGTCCCAAAGCTTAGGCTGCCGATGGGACCAGGAAGCAAGCCACCCCCAGAGGTTGCTGATATAGGGGGCTGGGTATGGGGTTTTAGTCCAGCGGGAGATAACATCCAACACAAGGGATCCGTAGCTACAGAAAGTCCAAAGGTGGTCGCCACATTCTGGGGCGCTGTTGCAAAGCTTGCAAGTGTTTACACCTATCAAGTTCCAAGACTTGAGTGTAGCAAGTGTTGGTAGACGTCTAAGGGAAGCAAGCCAGGATATGTAGCAGCTCTTGGGGATATTGGACCTGAGCCAAATGGGTTTGTATGGGGCAGGATGGGTAGGGGGGTGTTCAGGTTTGAAAATAACATAGGCTTTCTTGTATGAGAAGGTGTTGACGCTGCTGGACATGGCATCACAACACGTACGTCCAGAAAGGCGGGGGGGGGGGGGGT
>BSUD01000001.1:20146950-20323581 GCA_033239045.1 Fagopyrum esculentum | reverse complement strand
ACTAGAGGTTTTGAGGGGGGTTGGGTCAAAGGTGGGAAGAGGGTGGTCGACTCAAGGGTTGGCGGAACAGGTGGTGCATGGTTGAGTCTCCGGTTGTTCGATCGGATAAATTCATCAGGGACTGGTTCGACCGGTGTTTCTAGTGAGGAGTGGGTAGGGGAGGAGGAAGTGGTTTTTGAGAGAGGGTTGTGGACGGCAGGAGGACGATGCAACTCGGATAGCTTGATGGTTAGACGGCGTGACCTCCTTGATCCGGCCATGGGGCAGAGCACGAGTGGGCGGGGCGCGGCCTGGGGGCCGCACTGGGGTGGTGTAAGCGGGCTTACACATGGGGAGAGGGAGAGGAGAGAGAAGAGAGTTAGGATATTAGAATATTGCTGATGACTTGAGTAGTAGTCAGGTGTTAGAAAAATATATTGTCTTTAGTTTCTACACCATGCAATTATATAAGGCTTTCCGAAAATGCGAAATAAGTTGTAGACATTGTAGATGCAAAATTTGTCATTGTTCATGGGTGATGTAACCATCGGGCGATAGTAGATGTCCATGTCCATCATAGTATTTGTTCATAAAAATCAGAACAATTTCAAATATATTTAAACAATTGGGTGTGATTTTCGCACAATTATAAATTTTGGGCAATTTGTGCAAAACAAGGATAAGAGACATATTTTGACTCCTATGATTACCCAAGATCCAACACACACATTGACTCGTTGTCCCATACCAACAAAACTTAATTGCTTTATGTTTTAAACAATTTCAAGTATATTTGAACAATTTTGAATATAGTCGAACAATTTTTATATAGTTAAACAAGTTTAAAGTTTAGTTGAACAATTTTGAATAAAGTTGAACAATTGGTCATATAGTTTAACAAATTTTTAAGCTTATTTGAACAATTGGACATATAAGTTAAAACTTTGTGATTAGTTAAACAATTGGTCATATAGTTGAAATTTTTTTTATTAGTTGAATAAATGACCATATAGTTATACAATTTCGAATATAGTTGAACAATTTTTAGTTGAAAAATACATGTTATATTTGAACATTACTTTCTACAATAAGAAAACTTTTTACTATATAACCCCTTTCTATTAGAACCCAACCCTATATGTGTGTAAGTGTATGTGTGGAATTATGTGAATTGATGGTAAAACATTAGTTACGGTATTTAAGGTTTGAGGTGTGGTGTGAATTTAACGAGGATCATAATGCACCTATTATTCCAGAGCATTAGATTGCATGATTTTGGGCATCTTTGCACCAAATGTGGATTAAATTTGAGCTAGATGTCTATACTCACTTTTCATGTGCATTGTAGGTACTTTAGGTTTTAATTGAGCTAAAACAAGGACACCTTAGATGTAGAGGATGGATAAGAGGTCATGAGGACACTTAGAGATGTCAAGGAAGGATGTTCGAACACTCCTAGAAAAGTCATGGAACACACAATGAAGGCTTGAGGGCACCTGAAGGCAAAAAAAGATTTTCGTTTTCATTTAGAAACTATTCCAATTGTGGTCTTTTGCACACTTTTAGTAAAACAATGATATCATAAGTTCTATTTGAAACTATAAGATCCATACATACTCTTTTTTTAAGATATTTCAAAGGATTACAACTTTGTAGTTTACACCAAAAGCAAATTCAAAAAAACCTTTGAAATAGCTTGAAAATGAAACTAAGGATTAACCTTAACATTTCAAGGCTGTGAATCCTTGCCTTTACCCATGTATTATAACCCTAATTCACGCCCATAATTTAGCATTTTGGCCAGGTATTTTCGTTTCCAATTGAAAATCTCTCAAATTCTAGGTCATTTGTGGGTAGACTATTGATTATTTATCATTGTTCAAAATAGTATTTGACTATAGTTGTGAAGACCTTTGACCATATGATGCAGGGCTGATGCCGCACTTTTCGTTCTAGATTGAAGTCCACGGAATCGACAACAAAAGCAAATCTCTGTGCAAATCTTGGGCGAGAATTGTATGGTAAGGCCGATATTTGTAAAACTCAAACACAAAGAACGTGAGTTTGATGGAATGATAATGAAATGATAATATGGGATGGAAGTATGGAAGATATAGGAAGATAACACTTAATGTTAGACTTGCAAAGAATCTTGACCAATGGATCAAAACCATCAACAAATAATTACCTTAATCCTTCCTTCTTTAACTTTACACAAGCCTTCTGAATAAGACAAGCACAAGGAGGGGCTAGTTTGACTAGTAACACCAATCTTTAAGAAGATTAACACACACAAGAACAACCTAGCAATGACTCATAAGTATTCAATCAAAGGCTCTCTTTTTGATCGAATTGAAATGAATAAAACACCAAATTCATAAACAAAGCAACGAGTATCTCATAATATTGTGAAAATAATAATCAATCAAAATCTCCTTATGAATCTCGTCCTCTAAGGCAATTTATAGGAGAGATTTTTCTAAAATATAAAATAAAGATAATCCTAAAAGATAGGAATTAAACCAAAAGATTTCTTTAGAATGTTTAGAACTTTAAAGATGTTAAAAATAAAATATCTAATACGGAGTAGCTAATAAGATATCGACTAGATCTTGTGGATCTCAACAGAAGCAAATCTTGAATGGGATCTCGGGCGAGTTTGGTTCTTAAGGTCGAAATTTTGACTCGCTTGCTTAAATCTCGATTTAGCCACATTTATTGGCTCCTTTGTAGGTACCTTCCATAATACACACCAATATCACTAAAGAAGACTCAAACACAAGTAGATTCTCTTTACATGTTGCCAATAAGTTAGCAACATCTTCTTGGATGTTTGTTCTTTGCAGTTTTCAGGTTCACAAGATCGCTACCTTCTTACCTTACTTTTTACAATTTCCCTCTTTTTATTTTTTAATTTCGACTCTTAGTTCTTGAGTATTGACGAGGGATAGATTGTTACTGTTCGCTCCAAACGGTGTGTGCAAGCTTTAAATTTATAACCCTAGACTTAAGCTTAAAACAAGGATGCGAACCCGCAGTGTACGGGTCAATCGTAGTAAAAAGCAAGAAAATTCCAGGGGTCGATCACAGGGACTCGGTGAAACAAAGTCAATAACGGTAAGCTTCGTGAATACTAACCACAAGAGCAATAAACACAATCAAAGATGAATAAGAAGTCAATAAAGCAAACATGCAATTCTAGGGATTAAAGCATCTAGTTGTGGTTCCAACTCAAGATCTAAAGATAAGCGGACAAAGCTGAGATTTTTGCATGGGGAAGGTGTTACTAAAGTGGAGTAGATCAACGGGTAAGTCTCACTACACACTAATCCTAAACCGTAACTCCTATTACCGGGTAAGTCTCAGGCTAACTCACAAAGATGGGATGGAAGCACACTCAAACCCCAATAAAGGATAAACCTTTGTTACCTACACTTATGATCGTTGATACACAAACTAAGGAATTACCGGGTAAGTCTCATCCTAAGCTTGCATTGAACCAGGAAGGTGTAATAAGAATAGGATTTAGCAAACTCTAACACTTAACTTTCTGTTTAGGGTCGGATAAGTCACCTCGGTAAGAAGAATTCCACCCCGGCCGAGATGTTCATCGACCGAACGAGATGCTTAGGGTTAAGGTTAAAGACTCGAACTTTCAGGATCCTACTGGAATCTAAGATTATTCTATCATTGTTTTTCCCACAACCTTCAGCCAATCACCCTAGAATCACACAAGGAAATTAGCCACTCATCATCATAATGAAAGTATTAAAATATATGGGAAGAAGGTGAATATTTGAACAAGAAGAATTTAATGAAAAAGACTTCAATAACTGAATCAAATATCACGACAAAGCGTTCCTTGGATAGCAATCCAACAAGACAAGACAACGAGTGAGGGAATTAAAGACAATCTTACAAAACCCTCCAAAAAGCTATAAAAGCTATAGACTTCAATCTTCCTTCAACCTTCAAAAAGGTTCTTCGAATCTCCCAAATTGGAGTATGCTGCTGCTGTGTTGTGGGCGGGATCTTCTCGTAAGGAAGATCAACGGTATAGCGTGATGTCGGAATTGTGGAAATCCAACCCTTTTTATAGGAAAATAACCCTCCAAAAATAATAAATCTTAGAAAGATATTTTCCCATAAATATAGGTAAAATATAAGATTCTGCATATCTCCTTCCTTCCAGGAGCCAAGCCCAAAAATATAAGATCACTTTCCAATTTTAAAAGATCTCATCCAAGAATAAAATATTCTCGCCGCGTCCTAGGTGTTCGCCTCGGTCGAGTCGACGTCTCTGGGTCACCTCGGTCGAGGTGAATTTCTGGTCAACCGAGGTGAGTCACAACAGAATGTGAAATCTCTCGAATCTACTCCAAAGTAAATCTTTAATCCATGGCTATGCTCCCTGGATGTAGCTCCAAATGAATCATGACTCCTTTTGCTCCTTTTTTGATGCAAAACGTACCATATTACCTGCGATTACAACAAAACTAGGTGTAGACCTCGATTCCCGCAAAGGTAGATGAAATGGTAGTAAAGTCACATAATGTACATACAAACATGCAGATTATGGAAGATAAAACGTCCAAACAAACCTCAAAATATAGACTATAATTCATGCTATCAAAATACCCCATACTTAGCCCTTGCTTGTCCCCAAGCAAGTTCCTCATATAAAAGACAAGATAGAATGGATTATAAGTCAAGAAAATCAATGAAAAAATCTTTCAAAAACATTTTATGGTGTGCAACTATCATAGATCACTCTAAGAGAATGCTTCAGGGAATTTAAAAACTCAATATGCTCAAAACATTTTATAAATATAGGAAAGTTGTTCATCTTTGCATAAAATCATAGAATGCATAATAAATCATAATCATCAAAATTAATCATGTATAATCCGATTTAAACCACTAAGTCAATCACCAAGCTCAAGGTCTCAAGGGCTTCCCAAAAGAAAGGTCAAGAAACGTGTAGGGTAGGGATGTGTGTAAGGTAATGTGGTGCTAGAATCCGGGAAAAGGATGAACTTCACTTTCACTTCGACTTGCAACATCTTCCACCAATAAGCTTTGCTTATTTCACACTTTTTTTTCTTTTTACTTTACTTTTTGGGATGCATGGACAGAGGTGCACAATAACCGAAGCCTAGGAAATCTGCAATCATCAATTTCTCGAGATGCATCAAACCCTTGATGCACATACCATGACCCGTTAGGAATATCGCTCAATCCGACTTTGGCAAGACACAAACACCCGGCTATGTGAATGGTGCCGAGTTACTCATCTTCATGATTGACTTCCCCAAACCTATTATTGCTTTCTAACACTTTCACTTCCAGCCACTTCCCAACTTTAACTCCACTTGCTTTCACCACTTCGCTTGCTTCCAAATTCCCGGATAGGTAAAGGGAGGCAAAATGTATATGAGAGGCTAAGCATGATCAAGAAGAAGAAGAAGAAGAGAATGAATTGCCTTAATCATCCCAAGAAGAAAGTGAGAGAACTCATAATGTGGTGTCAACCTTCAAATTCAACATAATTTGGATAAAATTAAAGTATTAAACATGCCAATAATTTCAAACAAAGCATTTAGCAACTTAAACATATTATAAAACCTTTCAAACACATAAAGAATTTAAAACCAGTAAGTAAACAGAATCTTCACTGAGATCATATCCAGATAAGAAACAACAAAATCGTTTTCGAAAATCTTTCTGTTAACGCACCTCGGTCGAGGTGTTCTTGGTTCAACCGAGGTGAAACGCCTCGTTTGGCCAAGATTGACTCGGTCGAGGTCAAAAAAATTTTTTTTTTAAAAACCATTATTAATTTTTTTTTCGGTTTCGACGTTTTTCTCAATCAAATAACCTGTAGGTGTGCATGTAATATCAGATAATCATATAAATGCAGAAGTGAAGCATAAATAAAATATCCGATAAGATAGAATGTCATACATCAAAAGTAGTCAAATAAATACATCAAGTAGTCAAATAAGTACAAACACCCCATACTTGGGACACACTGTCCCAGTGGGTCAATATAAGTCTGAAAATGAGAATACTCACCGGATAAATAGCTGAACTGCATAAAAAAATATAATAAGAAAATCCTGCAGCTCCTCAGTAATCCTGATCCGGCGGTGGTGGTGGTGGCACATACGGATACTGTGTCGGGTCGAACGGATAACCCATGACACGCTCGAACTGAAGCTGGGCCATGACGTGCTGATAGTGCTGCCGCTCCTGCATCTCGCGGATATCCAGCGATAATGCAGCATACGAGTCAATAACCTGATCCGTCAGGTCATCGATCCGTCTGTGGGCAACTCGATCTCTCACTCCGCGCCTCCTGCGTCTAGCAGGTCTGACTGGAGAAGTCTCAGCTGGTGCAGGCTCAGTCTCCTCCTCATCATCCAAGTCAATGATCGGCGGTGCGCTCGTACCTGAAGTATCCGTCCTTGTATCCATCGGGACTCCACAATCTCTCTCGTCTACCGTCTCCTCGTCATCGTCATCCTCCTCCTCCTCAGCCGGGGCAGCTGCTGCCTCCCTATGATCCTCCATCAGCGGAGCCCAAGCTGTCTGCCAGTAGTGTGGATCGAAAACTGTGAACTGTGCAGATCAGCGGATCCCCTGTGGCGCAGTCCGCTCCCATGGCATAGCAACAAATGGAGTGGTCAGACCACGGGGAACTAGAATCCTCCGTGTGATCATCTCCTGTAATCCAAGCGGCTTCGGAGCCGCCACCATCGTACAAACACTGAGGTCCATCCCGTGATAAGCAGCAATATGGGTGACTAGACCTCCGCAGCAAATGTCTCCCTTCGCTTTAGCCTTGATCTTGTGCAGGTCCTCTGCCAAGATCAAGCCAAAGTCTGGGAAACCCCCCGTGACCATACAGTAAAGGCTGAAGAGCTCGCCCTGTCGGATCTTTTGGGGCGTCTCAGTACGCGCCAGAAGTGTCTCGCTGAATATCCTATGGGCTAATCTGAAGGCTGGGTGGAAGATGACCTTCTCCCTGGAATCTCCAGGGTGCCATCTGTCTGCATGCTCGGTAATATGGGCAATCTGCCCCCAGAACTCCCTAGCTACAGATCGGGAGGGAAAGTCGGTGGCGGTGGGCTCAGAAAAGCCGAAAATCTCTCTCCAAACCTCTAAAGGAACTATGAAGTTCCGGTTCATCAACCGGTACTTCACAGACTAGTCTGTGGGGAGGTAGGAGAAGGAGCTAACAAACTCTAAGATCGGCTCCAAATAGGCTGGGGCTCGGATCTCAGTAAACTGATCCAGCCCAACAGTGGCAATCATCCTCCTAAGGTCACCATCTAACCCTAGGCAATCGAAAGCTGACACGTCCAGAAAACGTGGTGCTATAACTGGACGGCTAGCTATGCGCTCATAATCTACCCGGCATCTCTCGTGGATCATCGGGCGGTAAGGACGGGAAGAAGAAGAAGAAGAAGGAGGGGAAGGTGAGGATCTGTCTCTGAGGGCTAGGCGACGATCGGAACTCATTTTCTCTCAAACACTGTCAGAACACCTCGGTCACTGACAATACTCAAAAATCACCTCGGTCGAGATGCAGTTCGACTGGACCGAGGCGCAGCAGTTTACGATTCCAATTCTCAGAAATTCAGTTCTTTTCCCCCAAAAATCACTACAATTGCTTCCTAAGGGGTACTTAAGCCTTTTCTCAGCAGAATCAGGGGCAACCAAAGCCCAAATCGAAACGAATGAACGAGTTAGGGTTTTGACTGTTTTTTACCTCGTTTCGGTCGATTCGTTCGATTTCTTTGCAGATCTGTTGTTGCAATAGGCTCCTCTACCCTTCAATCGCAGTTTGGAAGCGGAAATCTTTGAAAACGAGCAAAAACTGAGGAAGCGAGGTGATGAAGGGCGCCGCGGTCGAGTTGAATAAGGTAAAAAGTGAAAAAATAAAATTTTCCCCTTTTTATACTGTTCCTGGATCTGCTGTCACCTCGTTCGAGATGGTCTCGACTGGACCGAGGTGGTATGGACCGAGGCGGTTCTGCAGAAACCCTAGTCGCCTCGGTTGCTCAAGCATCAACTCGGTCGAGGTGCTCTGACAGTAACCGAGGTGCTTCTGTCTTCTCAGAATCTCGAACTTCTGTCCTTCCAGTTATGCTCCTTCCTTAGATGTCTCCTGTAATCTGTCTAGAACGCCAAAAACAAAGCAAAGCAAAGCAAAAACAAAAACTATCTAAACTAGACTAGAAAACGGGAAAAGAAAACAATACCTTGGGTTGCCTCCCAAGAAGCGCTTGGTTTAAGGTCGCTAGCTGGACCATGATGCGTCTCAAACGTGATGGGCGGTACCCTCACCCCATACTTCACCTCCATCGTGGGGTGAAGTAAGTAAATCCATCAAACGCTCCAACAAGTGTAAATGCTCATCGGGGAATGAATCGTCTATGGGTGGGTCATCCGTCTCGCGGGAAGATTCCGGTAGCCGGCTGAGGTGGTCCGCAAATGAGTTCTCGGATCCCTTCTTATCGCGGATCTCTAGGTCAAACTCTTGAAGCAAGAGAATCCATCGAATAAGGCGCGGCTTGGCATCTTTCTTAGCCAACAAGTAACGAATGGCTGCATGGTCGGTGTAGACAATGACTTTCGCCCCCACTAGATAGGAACGAAACTTCTCGAAAGCATATACAACCGCCAATAACTCCTTCTCGGTGGTAGCGTAGTTGCGTTGTGCTTCATCTAGCGTCTTGCTAGCATAATAAATGGCGGTGGTCCGTCCATCCTTCTTCTGTCCAAGCACTGCTCCTACGGCTACATCACTAGCGTCACACATGACCTCAAAGGGCAAGGTCCAATCAGGAGGTTGGATAATGGGAGCGGAGGTTAACGCTTCCTTAATCCTGTAAAAAGCATCAAGACACTCCTGCAAAAACTCAAAAACAACATCTTTATTCAAGAGGTTGGTTAGAGGTTTAGAAATCTTAGAGAAGTCTTTGATGAATCTCCTGTAGAAACCTGCGTGCCCGAGAGAACTCCTCACACCTTTAACAGAACAAGGAGGAGGGAGTTTCTCAATAGTCTCGATCTTAGCTCGATCGACCTCAATACCTCGATTAGAAACGAGGTGTCCTAGCACAATGCCTTCATTAACCATAAAATGACACTTCTCCCAATTCAGAACAAGGTTAGTGTCTTCACATCTTTTAAGCACTAGAGAAACGTTAGATAGGCAATCATCAAAAGAGGAACCATATACAGAAAAATCATCCATGAATACCTCCATGATCTCCTCTATGTACTCGGAAAAGATAGCCATCATGCATCGCTGGAAGGTAGCAGGTGCATTGCACAATCCAAATGGCATCCTCCGATAAGCAAACGTCCCCCAAGGACAAGTAAAAGTGGTCTTATCCTGATCATCCGGATGGATAGGAATCTGGAAGAATCCACTATAGCCGTCCAAGTAGCAAAAGTGTGAATGCTGGGACAATCGTTCGAGCATTTGATCGATGAAGGGAAGCGGAAAATGATCCTTCCGAGTCGCCGTGTTCAGCTTCCTATAATCGATGCAAACTCTCCAGCCCGTAACGGTCCTCGTTGGGATCAACTCGTTGTTCTTATTCGTCACAACGGTCATCCCTCCTTTCTTCGGAACGACATGCACCGGGCTAACCCACTTGCTGTCCGAGATAGGATAAATAATACCTGCATCCAACAACTTAAGAACTTCCTTCTTCACAACCTCTTTCATGATCGGATTTAACCGTCTTTGAGGTTCCCGTGAAGTCTTATGATTATCTTCCATTAGAATTCTATGCATGCAGAAAGAAGGTTTAATGCCAATAAGATCATCCGTGGTATAACCTATAGCCTTTCGATGCTTTCTCAGGACATGCATTAATTTACACAATTCAGATTCGGTAAGGGAAGCACTAACAATAACGGGATAAGTAGAATCCGGTCCAAGAAAGATATACCTCAAGTGACTAGGGAGTTGTTTAAGCTCCACAACTGGGGGTGCTTTCTGAGAGGGATCCTTGCTACCTCTTTCCAGTGGAGTGGTGTCAGAAACTGGACTCGATGAAGTCTCAGTTAGAATCGTCTCGCCATCGACCTCGGTCGAGGCGTAGAGGCGCTGACCGAGGTGTTCTTCAGTCGCCTCGCTTAGTCCAGAAAGTGCCTCGGTCGAGGTACTGCTACTAGAACCGAAACTGGAGATCTCCGTCTCCTGGATTAGCTTCTCAGTTTTAGCTCCTGGATCCTCTTCCAGTGCCTTCAAGCTCTGTATATCTGCATCACAAGAAGCATCTATACCTTCCTCCATTAAACTGAAGCTAATAACTTTTTCGAGTGGATCGTTAATAAGGATAGAGCTCACCAATTCTCTTGATTCTTCTTCATCGTAGATATTGAAGATATCATCAGTTAGCTGCTCCCCTTTCATCGCTGCAAGTAATGCGAACTCCACCTCATCGCCACCAACGTTGAATTTCAACTTGGCGTTCTTGCAATCCACGTTGCAACCCGAAGTTGCTAGAAATGGCCTCCCGAGAATAATAGGAACAGGATAATCTGCGGGAATGTCAAGTACAACAAAATCTATAGGTAGATAGAAGTTACCTAACTTGACCGGAACGTCCTCCAAGATGCCCACGGGATGGGTAATGGAGCGATCCGCCATATAAATTCGAATCTTGACCGGCTTGGGCTCTCCAAGACCGATCTTTACGCATAGCTCCAGCGGGATGATGCTCACGCTGGCTCCTAGATCACAAAGGGCTTCACAAGTGACATCCCCAACTTGAATGGAAATGCAAAACGAGCCGGGATCTCTCAACTTAGGAGGCATCTTCTCCTTCATGATCTTGATAAGCTCCAAAGATTTAGATGTCATCTTAACTTCACCAACATCCTCCAGCTTCCTCTTGCTTGATAAGATTTCTTTTAAGAACTTCCCATAGGCGGGCATACCTAAAATAGCATCAAGGAAAGGAATATTAATATGTAGCTTATTCATCAAGTCAAGGAACTTACCAAAGTGCTTGTCTAGATGTGCTCTGGCTCTGGACTGAGGGAATGGAAGTGGTGGTTTGTATGCAGGAGGTGGAATATAAGTTTCAGTCGTCCCTCCTGCTTTCTGTTGCTCCACCTCGGTTGGCATCTCGGTCGAGGTGTTCTTCGACTGGATCTGGACCGAGGTGGTCTGCGTCGAACGAAGTACTGGATCTGCAGTTTTAAGTCCACTCCTCGTCGTTATGGCCATGCACTGGCCCTTGGGGTTGCTTTCCGTGTTTGCTGGAAGCTTCCCTGGATCTCTTGGCGCTTCATTCGCCCTACTAGCAAGTTGTTGTTCGAAGGACTTTTGGGCCCTCGAAAATGAAGTCATAGAATTCTCCATAGCGCTAAGCTTGATCAAGATAGCCTCCAGAACTGCGTCTTTCTTTTCTGGTTGAGACGAACTTGATCCTTGCCCTTGGCTCTTTAATGGAGTAGAAGAAGAAGAAATGGAAGAGAGGAAAGGGTTAGAGGAATCGTTAGAGTTGGAGTTTGAATGATTGTTACGGTGATTTTGGTTATTCGCCCTCCAGTTGTTGCTATTGGATCCTCTATTGTTATTGTTGTAGTTGTTGTTTCGGGGACCGTTGTTGTTGTTACGGTACCCGTTGTTGTTGTTGTTCCTTTGCCCTTGCTCTTCCTTCTTAGTTTGAGCCATCAAGAGTTCCTTCAATTGCTTCACGTCATTCTTCAAAGACGTGAGTTGATTGTTGTTGGATTGAGTCTCTTGAAAGTTGACTCTTTTAACTCCACCTTCAGCTCCTTGGTGGGTGTATTTCTCCATGTGCAAGGCTTGCTTCTCAATGAAGTCCCAAGCCTCATCAATCGCCATGTCCATGAAGGTACCGGCGGAGAGTAGTTGGAGATTGAACTGGGTGCTTCCGTCCAGTCCTTTGAAGTAGATCTCCAACAACTCGATCTTTGGAATCTCATGATGTGGGCAATCCAAAAGGATATCCTTGAACCGCTCCCAGGATTTGGACAAGCTCTCCTTGTCTTTCATAATGAAAGCATTGATCTTCCCTCTCATTTCAGCGGTCTTTGAGGGGGGAAGAATTTGGTTAAGAATTCCGTAGTCATCTCCTCCCATGTGCTAATTTTTCCTGGAGGAAGAGATTGATACCAAGTAAGAGCTCTATCTTTTAAAAAAAAGTAAAAAGGTCTTAGCTTGTAATTGTTATTTTCAATTCTGGAAGGTCGCAAAGTTTCCATCAAGATCTCGTAGTTTTGAAGATGTTGATGCGGTGACTCCTTCTCTAGCCCTCCGAATTGGCATTGGCGAATCATGGATAGAACTTGCGGTCGAAGTTCGTAGTCATGATCTGCTGGATCTCCTAGGTTCACTCCCGGACGCCTTAGTTGTTGATTAGGGTCCATCCTTTGACCTAGGGTTTGCGGGATTCCTGCAAGAAGAACATCTCGGACCGGCCTCCGAGGTGGAAGTACATCGGCCGGGGCGTCAGGTACTGGAACCTGCCTCGGTCGAAGATCAGCTACTGGATCCTGCATCGGTCGAGGATCAACAGGGGGATCTTCCCTCGGTCGAAGTAGAATCTGGTTTCGTATGACTGCTATCTCCGCTTCGATTGCTGCAGTCTTGGAGCGATTCTCTTCTTTCTCTTGCCTTAGTTCTTCCTTGCTGAGGCGTAGCAGCTCTAGCGCCTCCTTCAATTCGGCCGCAAGATTGCGATCGTCTTGTTGGGCCATCTTCGCTTCTCTTAAGCGTCGCTTGTACGTTTTTTCCGGTTCGGGATCGTAAGGAACGATTTCCTTCCCAGTGCGGGTTCTTCGCATATACCTAAGAAAGAACCTGCAAAAGTCACTCAAGTAGAGTGGTTAGATGACACGGGGCAAGTGCCCCAAGAGCAAACCGTACCGGCTCGGTCTAGACCAAGTCCCCGACAACGGCGCCAAAAACTTGTTCGCTCCAAACGGTGTGTGCAAGCTTTAAATTTATAACCCTAGACTTAAGCTTAAAACAAGGATGCGAACCCGCAGTGTACGGGTCAATCGTAGTAAAAAGCAAGAAAATTCCAAGGGTCGATCACAGGGACTCGGTGAAACAAAGTCAATAACGGTAAGCTTCGTGAATACTAACCACAAGAGCAATTAACACAATCAAAGATGAATAAGAAGTCAATAAAACAAACATGCAATTCTAGGGATTAAAGCATCTAGTTGTGATTCCAACTCAAGATCTATAGATAAGCGGACAAAGCTGAGATTTTTGCATGGGGAAGGTGTTACTAAAGTGGAGTAGATCACCGGGTAAGTCTCACTACACACTAATCCTAAACCGTAACTCCTATTACCGGGTAAGTCTCAAGGAATCAAGATAAAGAACTATAACCTCAAACTAACACACCATCTAAGGGAATAGAATCAACCTTTACCGGGTAAGTCTCAGGCTAACTCACAAAGATGGGATGGAAGCACACTCAAACTCCAATAAAGGATAAACCTTTATTACCAACACTTATGATCGTTGATACATGTTAGCATGAAATATTGTGATATTTTAGGCACGTTTTATAATCGTATTTGATTCATATTGATAGTCTTTGATTAAGCTTTATGCATATATGAGCTAGTATTGCCTATATTGTCGATATGGATGTCTACACGAGTTCTATGTTGATTATAGGTGATTTGGAGCTATTTCCGAACGAAATCGAGCAAAGGGAAGTTGAGTTGATGTACCTCTAGATTAAGGACACCTTTTGGAAGCAATTTGGAGTATTAGATTGAGGAATGCACGAATGAAGGCAAGAATCACGGTTTTACCTTAAATTACGGCCGTGGATTGTGAGTCAGAATTCGATGTTCATTCCAGGGGATATTACGGCCGTGGAAGTTACCCGTGTTTGTTTCCACGCCTCAAAATTACGGTCGTGGAATCTTCCACGACCGTGATCTTGGCGAATCCTTTCGCCATGTTTCGAAGCCATGATCTTTTGGAGATTGGGCCGGGCCGACATTTTGCCCTGCATTATAAAAAGGACGGATGAAGCAAGATTCCGTCACCTCGCTACCTAGCTTACGACCTTTCAACCCTAAGTTTAGCGGCAAAAACGCAAGCTTAGCAACACACAAACCCTCATTCTTGGAGGTGATTTTGGAGATCTCATTGAAGATCAAAGTTCGGAGTTGGAGAGTTGCTGTTAGCGATCTTCGCGTTGTGGAAGATCGAAGTTCTTGGAGGATTCTTGCAAGAAAACTCCTCTTCTTGCTTAGGTTTGATTTAGGATCGGATTGACATCCCGTTTCCTTTCTTTCCTAAGATTGTGATTGTTTATTCCGATTTGAATCTTTTGATAAACACTTGTTCTTGATTGTGATTCTGAGATTCGTTTGAAGATTATTGATAGTTCTTGAAAGTTCCCATCTTTTATCTTTTAAATCTTGAATTAATATCAAATGTCTGTTATTGGCTAAAAACCCTTAACAATTCTAAGGTGAAGGGTTGATAGTTGTGGCTTAGATGATGATAGATCGATCGCAAACAGATTAGACCCTGAGAGTTAGAGAATTGTCACCGACAACCCTAAATTACGGGCTGTTCTTGAGTTCCACGGCCGTGGAATCTCAAGATCCAACCGTAATTTCCCTGAGTTTACGAGCTTGCTTTTACCTTAATCCAAAGTTAAAGATTTGCTTTAGCTTAGTTCAGACTTGTCTTTTCTAGGTGGTAGTGAAGCCTCAACAACCTCTACCTCGATTGTGAGCCTCAACAACCTCAATCGGATAAGTTAGTCTTGACCTTTAGATTATAGGTTTGGGTATTTGATGTTAATCCTTGTCTTTAGAACCTCTCTATATTGAGCCTCAACAACCTGTATAGGAGGTATCTTTTAGGTGAGTTACATAAGGTTTTTGGAACCTCAACCGTACGATTACCTTACACTAGTATACCTTTGCATATCTCTACTCTGTCTTTATATCAATAGTATATCTTGAATCTGTTGCCACAACTGAATACCCGGATCTTTAGGATTGTTGTTTTCCCAATATTTGCAAAACTCTCATATTTATTGCTTGATAACCTGAAATCGAATTTGTTCCCACCCAAATCCCTGTGTTCGATACTCTGGAATTCTTGCTTAACTACGTCGATCCGTACACTGCGGGTTCGCTGCTTGATTCTAGTTTTATAAATTTAAAGCTTATTTGCACACACCTCTAGGGGCGAACAAGTTTTTGGCGCCGTTGCCGGGGATTTGGTTTCGGCCGAATTCGGTAACCGGTTGTCAAGCTTGGGAGCTTGCTCTCGTTATTTGATTCTTCTTGAGTGCATGCGCAGGTCTAGGAACACCGAAGATCTCTTACCTCTTGATCAAGAGGTAGAGAAAACCTTGAGACAAAGACGCAAGGAAAAGAGGATGGCTCAAGAGAACGAAAGCGATCTTCAAACTAAGTTGGCGGAGAAGGAAGCTCAACTCCGATGGAATGAGAATCTCCTCCAGGATGAGATGGATCGTCATCAAACTCAAGTTAACGGTCTACAAGACATGATCGTCCAAATGAAGATAAAGATGAGCGATCTTGAAGATAAGGTGGGCAAGAAGTCCTCGAGAAGAAGGACAAGGTCTAGAAGAAGAAGCCACTCATCCGCTGATGATAGTGATTCTTCCATGCCTCCGCTAGAAGAGATTGATCCCACGATCAATATAAATCCTTTCAATCAACAAGGAGCTGCTAACCGCCGCATTCCACCTAGGAATGCGAGGGTCGAACGTGTGGATAATGAGCCAAGAACTCTTGGCCAGCGGATGGATCCAACACAACAACCACGCCGCTTAGGTGTGAACTTTGATGCTGAAGATGTACAAGGGTTTAGTTTCAACCCTCAAGTTATCACTCTTGTTCGCCAAAGTCAGTTTGGCGGTACAAGCACTGAATCTCCACACCAACACTTGCAGAACTTTGAGTGTATGATGGAGACAATGAGACCAAAGAGCGCTACTACCAACAGCTATAAGCTCAAACCTTTCTTTTTCTCTTTGAAAGGGAAAGCGCTATCTTGGTACCAAGCTCTTCCTAGTGGAAAGCTAGAGACGTGGGAAGACCTCTCCGCAGAGTTTCTCACCAAGTTCTTTCCGCCCTCCAAAACGGCGGAACTTAGAGGTAAGATTAATGCTTTTTCTATGAGACCTAACGAAAGTTTGTTTCAATCTTGGGAAAGGTTTCAGGATTTGCTCTTGGATTGCCCTCATCATGGCATATCCAAGCTTGCCTTGCTAGAAATTTACTATAAGGGGCTGGATGCGGGAACGCAATTCAACCTCCAATCCCTCTCATGCGGAACGTTCATGGACATGAGAGAAGATGACGCTTGGGACTTCATTGAGAAGCAAGCAAGAGTCATAGAGAAATATTCCCACCGGAAAGTGGAGGGAAATCGTGTGGAGCAAGGAGCGAAACTCACACATGAGGCTCAAAATCAGATTTTCTCCCTCAACAATGAGATCAAGGAGTTGAAGGAGACTATCAAGACCAACTTCCCAAAGCAGCAAGAGAAGGATGTTGGCTATTTGGGCAATAATAATGGCGGTGACAACACCAACCGCAACAACAATAACCGGAACAATAACCGGAATGGCAATTGGAATGGAAACAACAACCGGAATAACAACAATTGGAACAACAATCGTGGTTCAAACAACAACAATTGGCGCTCCAATCAACAAAATTCCGGTAACTCCTATCCTTCCAATTCCAATTCACTAACTCTACCCTCTTCTTCTTCTACTCCTTTGAAAAGCCAGGGGCAATCATCAAATGGAGGAAACAATACTGGAAAGGAAAAGCCGGATCCCATGTTGGAAACGATCTTGGGAAAGCTTCAAGGGTTGGAGAACCGCATCATCAAGGTTGATGATCAAATTTCTAAGGTTGACAAAGCTCAAAAGGTTTTGGAAAATCAAATGTTCAACCATGCGGAGGAAGTTCCTAGGAATCAAGGGAAACTTCGAGGAAAGACGGAGGACAACCCTAAGGGAAGGGTAATGGCGATTACAACTAGGAGCGGAGTGACTACCACCGATCCGCAGCCTACGTTTGTTGAAGTCCCCGTAGAGAAAGGCAAAGAAAAGGGGAAGGAGAAGGAGGACGTCTATGTCCCCCCTCCAGCTTTCAAACCTCCCCTACCATTCCCTCAATCTAGAGCGCGAGCGCGCCTAGACAAGCAATTCGGTAAGTTCATAGAACTCATGAGCAAACTGCATATTAATATACCTTTCATTGATGCTATTGTAGGTATGCCGGCTTATGGCAAGTTCTTGAAGGAGCTCCTCTCTAACAAGAGGAAGCTAGAAGATTTTGGAGAAGTCAAGATGAGTTCGGATTCTTCGGACCTCATCAAGACTATGAAGGAGAAAATGCCCCCAAAGCTGAAAGATCCGGGGTCATTTTGCATTCCCATAGGAGTGGGAGAGGTCACATATGACGCTTTATGTGACTTGGGAGCAAGTGTAAGCATCATACCACTTGCATTGTGCAGGAAGATCGGTTTAGGCGACCCTAAACCGGTGAAGATGACGTTATACATGGCGGATCGATCCATTACTCGTCCCGTCGGCATTGTAGAGGACGTCCCTGTCAAGCTAGGCAAGTTCTTTGTCCCCATTGATTTTGTTGTGCTTGACATCCCTGCAGATAGTCCGGTCCCGATCATACTCGGAAGACCGTTTCTTGCAACTTCCGGCTGCATGGTCGATTGCAAGAATGGGAGACTCGCCTTTGACATTGGGGAGGAGAAAGTAGAGTTCGTTCTTTCCACTCTAGTGAAGGAACCAATCTTTGATGAGGATATTTACAATGTCCAAAACGAAGAAGGTTTATCTAGGGAGGAGGTAAGTGCGATTCTCTTTAACGATCCTTTGCAAAAGGTTATTACTATGAGTCTAACCGATGTAGGAGAAGAAGAAGAGTGCAAGGAGGAAATTGAAGCCTTAGAAGCACAAGAAGAGATGCATGAAGTAGAGTTTGAGAAACTCCAAGATGAGGCTGAGAATACAAGATTCCACGGCCATACTTTGTATTCCACGGCCGTGGATTCCACAACCAAATTCGACCTCCATTCCAGAGGATATTACGGCCGTGGAAAACCAGAGGAAACCGTGATTTTGACCGTGGAAAATGGTGATCGGCACACTTCTTCAACTTCTCCTAATTCTTCTCCAAACCATTCAACATCCTTAGAAACTTCTAAGGAAACATCGGAAGCTCCTCAAGGATCATTGGAAGCCCCGAAAGCGATGGAACTTAAACCACTTCCTACTCATCTAAGGTACGCTTTTCTTGGATCTAACTCCACCTTCCCGGTTATCGTTAGTTCCGAATTAAGCATAGATGAACATGAACAGCTCATGATTGTCCTTAGGAAACATAGAAAAGCCATAGGCTATACTATTGAGGACTTAGTAGGAATTAAACCCTCCCTATGCATGCATAAGATACTAATGGAGGAGGACTTTAGAACTTCAAGACAACCTCAAAGGCGGTTGAATCCGACCATGAAGGAGGTTGTCAAGAAGGAAATTCTTAAACTTCTTGATGCAGGTATCATCTATCCTATCTCCGATAGCAAGTGGGTGAGCCCGGTTCAAGTAGTTCCGAAGAAGGGAGGAATGACGGTCATCACCAATAAGAACAACGAACTCATTCCTACCCGAACTGTGACTGGATGGCGAATGTGCATAGACTACCGCAAGCTCAACAACGCAACGCGGAAGGATCACTTTCCATTGCTATTCATCGATCAAATGCTTGAAAGGTTAGCACAACACTCATACTTTTGCTACCTTGACGGTTATAGTGGTTTCTTTCAGATCCCGATACACCCGGATGATCAAGAGAAGACCACATTCACGTGCCCTTGGGGTACATTCGCTTATAGGAGAATGCCGTTCGGGCTTTGCAACGCCCCAGCCACCTTTCAACGGTGCATGATGGCCATCTTCTCCGAATACGTAGAGGAAATCATGGAAGTCTTCATGGACGACTTCTCCGTTTACGGTTCCTCTTTTAACGATTGTCTTTCTAACCTTTCTCTTGTTTTGCAAAGATGTGAAGACACTAACCTAGTTCTTAATTGGGAGAAGTGTCAATTCATGGTTAAGGAAGGAATCGTTTTAGGTCATTTAGTCTCTAGTAGAGGGATAGAGGTAGACAAGGCTAAAATAGAGACCATAGAGAAACTCCCTCCCCCAGTTTCGGTGAAGGGAATAAGAAGTTTCCTAGGACATGCTGGATTCTATAGACGTTTTATTCAGGATTTTTCTAAGATATCAAAACCTCTCACTAATCTATTGATGAAGGATGCGGTTTTTGAGTTTTCACAGGAATGTCTAGATGCGTTCAACACCATCCGGCAAGCTCTAATTTCAGCACCCATTATCCAACCACCAGATTGGACTCTCCCTTTCGAGATTATGTGCGATGCTAGTGACGTAGCCATTGGAGCTGTTCTTGGGCAACGAAAGGAAGGACGAACCCACGCCATATACTACGCTAGCAAGACGCTAGACGAAGCCCAGCTCAACTACGCCACTACGGAAAAAGAGTTTCTAGCCATTGTCTACGCTATTGACAAGTTTCGCTCTTATCTTGTAGGTGCAAAAGTGATTGTCTACACGGATCATGCTGCGATCCGGTACCTCCTTGCAAAGAAGGATGCGAAGCCAAGGCTGATTAGATGGATTCTTCTCCTACAAGAATTCGATCTTGAGATCCGCGACAAGAAAGGCTCGGAAAATTCTGTTGCGGATCATTTGAGTCGTCTAACACATCTAGAGGACGACCATTTACCCATTGATGACTCCTTTCCGGACGAACACCTACACATCATAGAGGAGTGCATCAAGGTAATCTCCAAGGGTGACGAACCATGGTTTGCTGATTTCGTTAACTATTTGGTTTGCCAGGAAATACCACCCGGACTATCATATGCGCAAAGAAAGAAGTTCTTCAAGGACGTCCGGGAATACCATTGGAACGAGCCTCTTCTCTTCAAGAGAGGTCCGGATGGCATCATTCGGCGATGTGTGCCGGAAGATGAGATGCAAAGTGTCATCCGTCATTGTCATTCACTACCTTGTGGAGGACACGCTAGTTCGAACAAAACTAGCGCAAAGGTATTGCAATCTGGATTCTATTGGCCTACTCTATTTAAAGATGTGCAATCCTTTGTTTCTTGCTGCGATGCTTGTCAAAGAACAGGCAATATCTCTAGAAGGAACGAGATGCCCCTCAACAACATCCAAGAGGTGGAGATTTTTGACGTTTGGGGAGTTGACTTCATGGGACCATTCCCTTCTTCTTGTGGAAACCAATACATACTATTGGCGGTAGACTACGTTTCTAGATGGGTGGAAGCAATTGCCTCTCCCACAAATGATGCCATGGTGGTGGTTAAGTTCTTCAACAAGACCATTTTTCCGCGATTCGGGACGCCAAGGACGATCATTAGTGATGGAGGTTCTCACTTCATAGCCCGTCGTTTTGAAGCTCTTCTATCCAAGTATGGGGTTACTCACAAGATCGCCACCCCTTACCATCCACAAACGAGTGGACAAGTTGAGATCTCAAATAGGGAGATCAAGGGAATTCTAGAGAAGACGGTTTCGAGGACTAGGAAGGATTGGTCCTTGAAACTAGATGATGCATTATGGGCATACCGGACTGCATACAAGACTCCCATAGGAACCACACCATACAACCTTGTGTATGGGAAGTCTTGTCACTTGCCGGTAGAGCTAGAGCACAAGGCGTTTTGGGCTATCAAGTGGCTGAATTTCAGCATGAAAGAAGCGGGAGAGAAGCGTCTCCTAGACATCAACGAGCTGGATGAACTCCGTTTGAACGCCTATGAAAACGCTAAGATCTACAAGGAAAGAGCAAAGCGTTGGCATGATAAGCATATCATTCCAAAGGACTTCCAAGAAGGAGATCAAGTTCTCCTCTTCAATTCGAGACTTCGCCTCTTTCCAGGTAAGTTAAAATCTCGTTGGACTGGACCTTTTCTAATTAAGCGCATTTTCCCCCATGGTGCAGTTGAAGTATGGGGTGAAGCTAGCGGAAGTTTTAAGGTGAACGGTCAACGGCTCAAGAAGTACTCACCGGAACTCCAAGCTGAGGAGTTTGCACCTACCGCACTCGAATAAGTGCGAGTTTGGTCTAGCTACGGACCTTAAACAAAGCGCTTCTTGGGAGGCAACCCAAGGTATTGCATTTTCGTTTTTTTGTTTTCGATTCATAGTTTAGTTTAGAATAAACGTTTCGGCTTTATTTTGCCTCGATTCCTTCCGGTATGTTCGTGTTTTTGGTTGTAGGATCGATGGAAAAGGAGAAAGGAGGGATAATGTCGAAGAGAAGTGACGAAATTTGGACTTTGAAGCTTTACAGAGAGTTCCACGGTCTAAATTACGGTCGTCATTGCTACAGTGGCCGTAATTCTCAAAGGCCTGTGAAAAATCACCAAAATTACGGGTCCGTACATTTCCACGGCCGTGGAATGCCCCGACAGACCGTGATTTTTGAAAATTTGCCTGCGAGTATAAAAGCCACACTTCACCACAAAAACACCACAAAACCCCCAATTTCCACGCCCTAAACGCCGAAATCGCACAGCTCATCCCAAATCTTCGTTCTTTAATCGTTTTCAACGATTCTTCTTCCTAAACTGAAGCAAATCCAACCAAGAACAAGATCCAAGCAACAAATCGCGCGGACAACGATCAACAAACCCGCATTTTGGATTTCTCAATCCGAAAAAGAGGTTTTTGCTCTCTTCTTGATTCTAGTCGTTTTTGTTCGTTTTTGTTAGAGATTTTTAGGGAGAACTGATTGAGATTGGAAGAAATTAGATTAGGACTGATTGTTGTGGTGAAATTGGCTGAGTTGCTGAGAATTGAGAAATTCTGTGTCGAACCACGGTTTACAGAGGTTCCACGGCCGTGGTTTTGGGAAGAACAGACCGTAATTTTCAACAGAATGGATTTTGTGAGGAGAGTTTCGGGAAGGATTAAGGAAAAGAAAGGGGAGCAGAATAAGAAGAGAAAGGGTAACCCTTCCACATCTAGGGCACCACCACCCTCATCCCCCTCACCTTCACCTCCATCTTCACCTCCATCCTCACCACCTCACCCTAGCATCCCGATCATACACGAAAACCACCAAGCTGCATTTGAGAGGATCGAGAAGAGGGCAGTAATTGGCCCTAGATACTTGTTGTTAGAGGATCTACGTCCTCTCAACATTGTAGATGACCTCACATGGCTCTTGGATAGAGCCGGTTTACTTGTCTTCACGAACATTCGTGAAGACGCTTATGAGGAGATCACCCGAGAGGTTGTGACGTCTTTTGAGCACAGCCATGTTAATAGGACTGTCTCCTTCCGTCTCATGAACAGAGACTACCAGTTGAGCATTGTCGAGTTCGGGACCATCTTTGGGTTCCATGAGACCTACAACGGTCGACTCCCTAGAAACGTGTCCGCTAAGGACTTTTGGGAGGATGTGGCTATGATCTATGCCGACGAGGACCGTTGGCATCCAGCTGATACCAAGGCCAAATTGATATACCATTTGGCCTTGAAGATAGCTCACCGTGTTCTTTCGGAGTGTCTCTTTCCTAGGACGGAGACGCCCCAAAAGATTAAGACGGATGAGCTATTCCTTCTCTACGCTATGCTTCATGGATGCCGCGCCGATTGTGCTACCCTTTTGGCGGCGACTATGAGCAAATTGAAGAACAAATCAAGAGGGAACATTGGATATGGTGGGATAGTGACCCACATAGCTAGGACTTTTGGAGTGGACTTCTCGGCTTGCACACGTATACCGGCAGTTCCATTAGGGCTACACGCTTTCATGGTTAGGGGACTCATCTTCCCCACACATAGAGGTCCGCCTTATGCGGGCATGCCCTGGGAGAGTAGGACAGGCAGGGGTATTGAGTGGCTGCCGGAGTATTCCATTGTGGCGGGACGCCACAACTGGAAGGAGACGTTCACTGCGATGCATGCGAACAGGCTTGTAGCTCCCCCTTACGTTCCACCGCCGGTTGTAGATGAGGAGGATATGGGAGAGCCGTATGAGAGTGGTGGAGGAGCAGAGCAGGAGTTCGGCTCGTTTCCGGATCAGCCGGATCAGCAGGATGTACCTAGACGCTCTCCGCGTCCGGCTAGAGCTCCAGGCTCGTCATCTCGCCGCGCTAGCGTGAGCGAGAGGCCCACGTGGATGACTACACCTCCCACCTGGTACGAGACACCCCCTCCTTGGTCCACGACGCAGCCAGCAGCACCACCACCACCACCACCACAGCCAGCACCAGCAGATGCTCCCGGATGGTATGATCGCGCTCCGGGATGGTATGAGAGGATGCCGGAGTGGGCTACCGGACTTTCAGAGAGAGTCGGAGCATTAGAGATCCGGGCAGACGCGAGAGATGGACGTTTGGACGACCTCGACCACATGATGAGGGACGTCTACCGCCAGCAGTTTGGGCGGTACTATGACCCGAGTTTCTCTCCATTTCCACCTCCACCGGCACCTCAGTGATTGATGACCGGACAGCTCGTTTTTAGACATTCCCGCCACCATTTGTGAGTTTTCTTTTTCTTTTCTTTCTTTTGTTCTTTCTTGTGAACATTAGGGACAATGTTCGTCCTAAGTATGGGGTGGGATGTACTAAATGTTTGTAATAACTCTACTCTATATGTTGCTTCTATTCCGAGACTATCATTGCATGTTCATCATATGTTACACGTTTCATTCTTGCATTGCATGAAAAAGAACTTTAAAAACCCATAAAAATTGAAAATTTTTGAAAAATTTGATGCTTCTAATGAATTGAGATGAATTCTATGATAAACACCACTTGTGAATTAAGTTGATAACAATTGCATGCTTGAAAGGATAGTAATTCGAAAAGAAATTGAATGAATAAATTTTACCTCTTTTGCAAGTTTATAATGTGAAAATGTTACCTAAATCATGTAAGAAATCGAAGTTGAAATCACATTATAAGTTCTTATGCTTCTTTTTGAAATGATTAAGGCAATTCGATACTTTCTTTCTTCTTCTCTTTGATCATCTAACTCCTCATTGAAATATTAGCCTCCCTTACCCATCCGGGAACTTGGAAAGTGAATGAGAAAAAGGCATGTTTGATGTGGGAGGGCCATGAGAGCATATATTTGCAATCAATTGAATAGAAAGAAATTATAGGTTTGGGGAAGTCAATCATGACGATGAGTAACTCGGCACCATTCACATAGCCGGGTGTTTGTGTCTTGCCAAAGTCGGATTGAGCGATATTCCTAGCGGATTATGGTATGTGCGCTAAGGGTTTGAGGCATCTCGCAAAAATGAGAAACGCCAATTTCCTAGGCTTCGGTTTTTGTGCACCTCTATCCATAACTCCAAAAGTAAAGTCGAAAAATGAAAAGTAAGAGCGAAGCTCTAAGTGAAGAGTTGCGGAAACCGCAAAAGAAGAAGAAGGTAGTAGTCCATTTTCCCGGATTTATGCACCACTCTCCTTTAAAGTTCCCCTTCCCTTCCATACTCTAGACCTTTTTCTTTGAAAGTCCTTAAGATCAAAAGAATGTTATATGGCTTGGTGATCTAAATTGAAGTTCTTATGATTGATTTTGATAATGTTTGAAGGTTATAATGCTTGTTTGGAAGTTAAATTGTTTCATGAGCTTTCTTTACCTCTTACTCTCTAATTAAGTGTGTGAAAGTTTGAAAACGATTGAAGCAAGGTTTGAGAATGATCTATTCTTTAGAAGTCACTTTCATCCAAAAGAAGGTACACATATTTCATCCTAACTCTTGTTTAAAACTTTTTGAAAGACCTTGCTTAGGGACAAGCAAGTGTTAAGTATGGGGTTATTTGTTAGCATGAAATATTGTGATATTTTAGGCACGTTTTATAATCGTATTTGATTCATATTGATAGTCTTTGATTAAGCTTTATGCATATATGAGCTAGTATTGCCTATATTGTCGATATGGATGTCTACACGAGTTCTATGTTGATTATAGGTGATTTGGAGCTATTTCCGAACGAAATCGAGCAAAGGGAAGTTGAGTTGATGTACCTCTAGATTAAGGACACCTTTTGGAAGCAATTTGGAGTATTAGATTGAGGAATGCACGAATGAAGGCAAGAATCACGGTTTTACCTTAAATTACGGCCGTGGATTGTGAGTCAGAATTCGATGTTCATTCCAGGGGATATTACGGCCGTGGAAGTTACCCGTGTTTGTTTCCACGCCTCAAAATTACGGTCGTGGAATCTTCCACGACCGTGATCTTGGCGAATCTTTTCGCCACGTTTCGAAGCCATGATCTTTTGAAGATCGGGCCGGGCCGACATTTTGCCCTGCATTATAAAAAGGACGGATGAAGCAAGATTCCGTCACCTCGCTACCTAGCTTACGACCTTTCAACCCTAAGTTTAGCGGCAAAAAACGCAAGCTTAGCAACACACAAACCCTCATTCTTGGAGGTGATTTTGGAGATCTCATTGAAGATCAAAGTTCGGAGTTGGAGAGTTGCTGTTAGCGATCTTCGCGTTGTGGAAGATCGAAGTTCTTGGAGGATTCTTGCAAGAAAACTCCTCTTCTTGCTTAGGTTTGATTTAGGATCGGATTGACATCCCGTTTCCTTTCTTTCCTAAGATTGTGATTGTTTATTCCGATTTGAATCTTTTGATAAACACTTGTTCTTGATTGTGATTCTGAGATTCGTTTGAAGATTATTGATAGTTCTTGAAAGTTCCCATCTTTTATCTTTTAAATCTTGAATTAATATCAAATGACTGTTATTGGCTAAAAACCCTTAACAATTCTAAGGTGAAGGGTTGATAGTTGTGGCTTAGATGATGATAGATCGATCGCAAACAGATTAGACCCTGAGAGTTAGAGAATTATCGCCGACAACCATAAATTACGGGCTGTTCTTGAGTTCCACGACCGTGGAATCTCAAGATCCAACCGTAATTTCCTTAAGTTTACGAGCCTGCTTTTACCTTAATCCAAAGTTAAAGATTTGCTTTAGCTTAGTTTAGACTTGTCTTTTCTAGGTGGTAGTGAAGCCTCAACAACCTCTACCTCGATTGTGAGCCTCAACAACCTCAATCGGATAAGTTAGTCTTGACCTTTAGATTATAGGTTCGGGTATTTGATACTAATCCTTGCTTTTAGAACCTCTTTATATTGAGCCTCAACAACCTGTATAAGGAGTATCTTTTAGGTGAGTTACATAAGGTTTTTGGAACCTCAACCGTACGATTACCTTACATTAGTGTACCCTTGCATATCTCTACTCTGTCTTTATATCAATAGTATATCTTGAATCTGTTGCCACAACTGAATACCCGGATCTTTAGGATTGTTGTTTTCCCAATATTTGCAAAACTCTCATATTTATTGCTTGATAACCTGAAATCGAATTTGTTCCCACCCAAATCCCTGTGTTCGATACTCTGGAATTCTTGCTTAGCTACCTCGATCCGTACACTGCGGGCTCGCTGCTTGATTCTAGTTTTATAAATTTAAAACTTACTTGCACACACCTCTAGGGGCGAACAAGTTTTTGTAATTCTTGATTGGGATGTACTAAATGTTTGTAATAACTCTACTCTATATGTTGCTTCTATTCCGAGACTATTATTGCATGTTCATCATATGTCACACGTTTCATTCTTGCATTGCATGAAAAAGAACTTTAAAAACCCATAAAAATTGAAATTTTTTGAAAAATTTGATGCTTCTAATGAATTGAGATGAATTCTATGATAAACACTACTTGTGAATTAAGTTGATAACAATTGCATGCTCGAAAGGATAGTAATTCGAAAAGAAATTGAATGAATAAATTTTACCTCTTTTGCAAGTTTTATAATGTGAAAATGTTACCTAAATCATGTAAGAAATCGAAGTTGAAATCACATTATAAGTTCTTATGCTTCTTTTTGAAATGATTAAGGCAATTCGATACTTTCTTTCTTCTTTTCTTTGATCATCTAACTCCTCATTGAAATATTAGCCTCCCTTACCCATCCGGGAACTTGGAAAGTGAATGAGAAAAAGGCATGTTTGATGTGGGAGGGCCATGAGAGCATATAATTGCAATCAATTGAATAGAAAGAATTTATAGGTTTGGGGAAGTCAATCATGACGATGAGTAACTCGGCACCATTCACATAGCCGGGTGTTTGTGTCTTGCCAAAGTCGGATTGAGCGATATTCCTAGCGGATTATGGTATGTGCGCTAAGGGTTTGAGGCATCTCGCAAAAATGAGAAACGCCAATCTCCTAGGCTTCGGTTTTTGTGCACCTCTATCCATAACTCCAAAAGTAAAGTCGAAAAATGAAAAGTAAGAGCGAAGCTCTAAGTGAAGAGTTGCGGAAACCGCAAAAGAAGAAGAAGGTAGTAGTCCATTTTCCCGGATTTATGCACCACTCTCCTTTAAAGTTCCCCTTCCCTTCCATACTCTAGACCTTTTTCTTTGAAAGTCCTTAAGATCAAAAGAATGTTATATGGCTTGGTGATCTAAATTGAAGTTCTTATGATTGATTTTGATAATGTTTGAAGGTTATAATGCTTGTTTGGAAGTTAAATTGTTTCATGAGCTTTCTTTACCTCTTACTCTCTAATTAAGTGTGTGAAAGTTTGAAAACGATTGAAGCAAGGTTTGAGAATGATCTATTCTTTAGAAGTCACTTTCATCCAAAAGAAGGTACACATATTTCATCCTAACTCTTGTTTAAAACTTTTTGAAAGACCTTGCTTAGGGACAAGCAAGTGTTAAGTATGGGGTTATTTGTTAGCATGAAATATTGTGATATTTTAGGCACGTTTTATAATCGTATTTGATTCATATTGATAGTCTTTGATTAAGCTTTATGCATATATGAGCTAGTATTGCCTATATTGTCGATATGGATGTCTACACGAGTTCTATGTTGATTATAGGTGATTTGGAGCTATTTCCGAACGAAATCGAGCAAAGGGAAGTTGAGTTGATGTACCTCTAGATTAAGGACACCTTTTGGAAGCAATTTGGAGTATTAGATTGAGGAATGCACGAATGAAGGCAAGAATCACGGTTTTACCTTAAATTACGGCCGTGGATTGTGAGTCAGAATTCGATGTTCATTCCAGGGGATATTACGGCCGTGGAAGTTACCCGTGTTTGTTTCCACGCCTCAAAATTACGGTCGTGGAATCTTCCACGACCGTGATCTTGGCGAATCCTTTCGCCACGTTTCGAAGCCATGATCTTTTGGAGATTGGGCCGGGCCGACATTTTGCCCTGCATTATAAAAAGGACGGATGAAGCAAGATTCCGTCACCTCGCTACCTAGCTTACGACCTTTCAACCCTAAGTTTAGCGGCAAAAACGCAAGCTTAGCAACACACAAACCCTCATTCTTGGAGGTGATTTTGGAGATCTCATTGAAGATCAAAGTTCGGAGTTGGAGAGTTGCTGTTAGCGATCTTCGCGTTGTGGAAGATCGAAGTTCTTGGAGGATTCTTGCAAGAAAACTCCTCTTCTTGCTTAGGTTTGATTTAGGATCGGATTGACATCCCGTTTCCTTTCTTTCCTAAGATTGTGATTGTTTATTCCGATTTGAATCTTTTGATAAACACTTGTTCTTGATTGTGATTCTGAGATTCGTTTGAAGATTATTGATAGTTCTTGAAAGTTCCCATCTTTTATCTTTTAAATCTTGAATTAATATCAAATGTCTGTTATTGGCTAAAAACCCTTAACAATTCTAAGGTGAAGGGTTGATAGTTGTGGCTTAGATGATGATAGATCGATCGCAAACAGATTAGACCCTGAGAGTTAGAGAATTGTCGCCGACAACCCTAAATTACGGGCTGTTCTTGAGTTCCACGGCCGTGGAATCTCAAGATCCAACCGTAATTTCCCTGAGTTTACGAGCTTGCTTTTACCTTAATCCAAAGTTAAAGATTTGCTTTAGCTTAGTTCAGACTTGTCTTTTCTAGGTGGTAGTGAAGCCTCAACAACCTCTACCTCGATTGTGAGCCTCAACAACCTCAATCGGATAAGTTAGTCTTGACCTTTAGATTATAGGTTTGGGTATTTGATGTTAATCCTTGTCTTTAGAACCTCTCTATATTGAGCCTCAACAACCTGTATAGGAGGTATCTTTTAGGTGAGTTACATAAGGTTTTTGGAACCTCAACCGTACGATTACCTTACACTAGTATACCTTTGCATATCTCTACTCTGTCTTTATATCAATAGTATATCTTGAATCTGTTGCCACAACTGAATACCCGGATCTTTAGGATTGTTGTTTTCCCAATATTTGCAAAACTCTCATATTTATTGCTTGATAACCTGAAATCGAATTTGTTCCCACCCAAATCCCTGTGTTCGATACTCTGGAATTCTTGCTTAACTACGTCGATCCGTACACTGCGGGTTCGCTGCTTGATTCTAGTTTTATAAATTTAAAGCTTATTTGCACACACCTCTAGGGGCGAACAATACACAAACTAAGGAATTACCGGGTAAGTCTCATCCTAAGCTTGCATTGAACCAGGAAGGTGTAATAAGAATAGGATTTAGCAAAATCTAACACTTAACTTTCTGTTTAGGGTCGGATAAGTCACCTCGGTCAGAAGAAATCCACCCCGGCCGAGATGTTCATCGACCGAACGAGATGCTTAGGGTTAAGGTTAAAGACTCGAACTTTCAGGATCCTACTGGAATCTAAGATTATTCTATCATTGTTTTTCCCACAACCTTCAGCCAATCACCCTAGAATCACACAAGGAAATTAGCCACTCATCATCATAATGAAAGTATTAAAATATATGGGAAGAAGGTGAATATTTGAACAAGAAGAATTTAATGAAAAAGACTTCAATAACTGAATCAAATATCACGACAAAGCGTTCCTTGGATAGCAATCCAACAAGACAAGACAACGAGTGAGGGAATTAAAGACAATCTTACAAAACCCTCCAAAAAGCTATAAAAGCTATAGACTTCAATCTTCCTTCAACCTTCAAAAAGGTTCTTCGAATCTCCCAAATTGGAGTATGTTGCTGCTGTGTTGTGGGCGGGATCTTCTCGTAAGCAAGATCAACGGTATAGCGTGATGTCGGAATTGTGGAAATCCAACCCTTTTTATAGGAAAATAACCCTCCAAAAATAATAAATCTTAGAAAGATATTTTCCCATAAATATAGGTAAAATATAAGATTCTGCATATCTCCTTCCTTCCAGGAGCCAAGCCCAAAAATATAAGATCACTTTCCAATTTTAAAAGATCTCATCCAAGAATAAAATATTCTCGCCGCGTCCTAGGTGTTCGCCTCGGTCGAGTCGACGTCTCTGGGTCACCTCGGTCGAGGTGAATTTCTGGTCAACCGAGGTGAGTCACAACAGAATGTGAAATCTCTCGAATCTACTCCAAAGTAAATCTTTAATCCATGGCTATGCTCCCTGGATGTAGCTCTAAATGACTCATAACTCCTTTTGCTCCTTTTTTGATGCAAAACGTACCATATTACCTGCGATTACAACAAAACTAGGTGTAGACCTCGATTCCCGCAAAGGTAGATGAAATGGTAGTAAAGTCACATAATGTACATACAAACATGCAGATTATGGAAGATAAAACGTCCAAACAAACCTCAAAATATAGACTATAATTCATGCTATCAGTTACATAAGCCGAAGAACCTATAATTACCCTTTATTTGTGTTGGATTATGGCATATTTTCCTAGATAAGCCGAATATTGGCTGAGCTTCGTATTCCCTTGGAAGTGGCATAGGTTTAAGATGTCTACAACTGAATTTGAGTAGCTTTCACATGAGAGTGGTTAGCAATTACTCTCGTGAGTTCCTCAATTGTAATGAAATTTCAATTCTAACATGTACGTATTAGGTAGATGCGAGAGCATGATTCTTGATTCAACTTAGAATTATCTACTATAGTACGTACCTCATAGTTCTTTTCTTGACGTGGATGAAAATATTCAAACTTGGGATTCAATTTACTTTTAATAACTAGCAAAAAGAAATCATGGGAGTCAATTTGCACAAGCTACCTTCTTATAAGTAGCTTGTTAGAGTTTCATAGTATGATGATAGGATTGAAAGATGTTAGGCGTTTACGGGTATCCACAATTCTTTCCTTTGCACCCATTTAGGATCTTTATTGAGATTTATGTTCAATCTATACCGAGATGTGAACATTTTATCCATCTTTGTTTTCTACTCTTTTTTTTTTTAAATTACGTATATTGAGAAGGATTTACATGGTCACTTGACCAGATACATCATAGAGCAAAACAAAAGCATAGGAAGAAGAAAACTAGGAGGAACCAGATGAAGAATAGGGGAGAGAGATGCCGAATAACCGAACCCACCAAATAGAGTTTGCGGATAGATCCTTCCATTTGAGGGAAGAGATGTTCTTCACAACATTGGTTATTTGTTGAGCACAGGAAGCAGGGAGGTGTAGGTGTTGCCATGAATAAGATCATTTCAAGCTTTCCAAGTGAAATAGACATAGGCGGTGATGGAAGAGAGGCGAACGTTTTGGAGCAAATCATGCTTTTTAGGTTTATAGTTTACAATCCATGATCATAGGTCATTAGCATAGGGGTAAGGAGGGGGGGTCTTCGTCCAACGAGAGATGAGATCTAGAACGAGGCTGGTAAAGCTACATGAGGACCAAAGATGCTTAGCGTCTTCGGGAAAATCATCACAAAACCGGCAGGAGTCGTTGAGGATGATATTCCATTGTTTCAGCTTAAATAATATAGGTAGCTTATGATGAAGTCCAATCCATGAGATGCAGATACACTTGGGGATGTTGAGCCCCATCCAAATGTGCTTGAGGGGAATGTGGTTTGCAGCCGGGTAACTTGTGAAAAGGGTGTACGCAGATGATGTGTTGAAATCTCCATTAGGGTGATTGATGGGGTAAAGAGAATTGTGAAGAGGTCTGGCGAGGATTTCATCCCTCACCTTGAGAAGCATATTCCAAGTGTCGTTGAAGTGGTTCTTAGGCTCAACAGACCAGATGGTGGAGTGCTTAAGGATATTGTAACGCACCCAAAAGCTCCAACAATTGTCATGGTTGTTATCAAGCTGAAAAATGAGCTATGTAGACATGCTTTGTTCCATGATAACAACTCCTTAAAACCAAGGCCCCATGATCAATAGGCGTACAAACGGTAGACTAAGCAATGAGAGCACGGTTGTTGGAAGCAGTGCCAGACCAAAGAAATGAACGCATAAATGAACGAGAGCACGGTTGCTCGAAAATGAACGCAGAAGACCAAAGAAATATTGTCTTTGTCCAACGAGAGCACGGTTACGAGAGCACGGTTGCTTGAACCTTCTTCTTGCTTATCTTCTTTTACAACTTGATCAATTTTCAATTTAGAACTTAAACCGATTAAAATCCTTGTAATACGACACTTGATTCTTATCTTATATTTACGTGGAAAATAAAGGTAAAACATGTAAATATAAGTAACAAATTACATTATTAGCATATGAAATATATTGTAAGAGGAGATCAATATTTGTTTGAGTGATTTCCTAATTATATGGTGTGATCATGTGTTTAGTTGGGTAAATGTAATTAAAGTAGTTGTAGGTGACGTCGAATTATAAGTTTTCTTTACGTGTAGGATACGGATTAAATTTCCATAATTAACACGTACAATTACATCTTTACGTACCAGCCCTATTCCTTATAGCTTGTGATGCGTTGTTTGCTAATAATATCACAACTGGTCTATTAAAAACAATTATAAAAAAGAAACTTGATGTGTATGTATTGGGGTATAAGGATCTGAGTTAGTCTTTGTAAGTTGAACTAATTAAATACAATATTTGTTGAACTAATTATCCAAAAAAGCATTATCTTGTTTGAATATGTTAAGTGCCGCACAAGCCTATCTTCATTTCCGGAATAATAGTTTAACTTTTTTGAAAGAATTGAAGTAAAAGAGAGATTAGGGATGATGATGATGATATGTAATAAGTTTGGGTTAGTGATTTCATTGAATGGGTTTTGGTAGCAAGATTCATGATTCAAATTTGTACCTCAGAGCTGTAAGGCTGCAAGTAATTAAACAAGCTTTATGTGTATTCAGAATTGTGTCCCACCATCACCTCTTTGTGTCCGCCCTTTGCTCTCTTTTTTCATTTTTAGGGTAAATGAATAATGGTATATTAAAACCGTCCAAATTACGAAGGGTTTTGATCGATTAAGAATCTCATGAAACAACTTTTCTTTGCTTCGCATTGTGTCACTAGCTCTGGAAATCTAGCTAAGAGAACCTTATGTGGAGTATTCTCAAACACAAATTTCAAGGGAAGGAAGGTGTTGGGGTAAGCCAAAAACAAGATGATAGGTGGGTGGTCAGCCTAACATCAAGTCCACAAGACACTTAACCCGAAATCATTCTAATAAAACCGACAATACCACGCCACGTCTCACCTCATCTCGGCCTGTGTGTGTGGTCTAGCAAACACTAGAGTGTCTCTCCATAGATTTAGTTAACCAAATATGCATATCCCCATATTCCATATATATGACGTCTCAATAATCTTCACATTGTTGATGTCGGATAAGATCCTTCACAATTAAATTTTCCGAAGGTGCAATTTAATACTTTCATCTTTCGGCATTAGTTTCTCATTCACTTGTACATCATTTTATACATATGAGTATACCAAATTGTAGTACTCAAAACCACGAAACTAGCGCTTCCGTTTTATGGCATTGGTTTTGGCTGAAGACCACCAGAAATGTGCCCGGAAAATTCTTTTTGGAGCATGTTCCAAAAATGATTTCAATAATCCCAATGAATATAAATGAATCTCAAAAATGTTTTGTTTTTAATAAAAATGGAATGGACTTTTGAGGTAGAGTTAGAGAATCATTGTATTTGGGTTGGTAGCGTTTTTTAGCCTTGAACCACCCATAGTGAATAGCCATTGGATTTATTCAACCATTTACTCGACTAGATGGTGAATATGATGCCTCGAACCACCCGAACTTTAATGTAAATCTAGACAATAACTATATATATATCACACAGTTTCATCTTCTCCCGAAAACGATGTTCTCTTTGTTGTGTTCGTTTTAACCTTGAACATCCCAAGTTGAACATGAGTTAACTTGGAGAAAATTATTCTTTTAGAGATTTTCCTAGACACGCATTTATTCAAGGATATGGAATCATTAAATTTAAAGTTTATACTCAATGTCTTATCACACACACTGGCATCATCATCATCGAGGAATTGGGCAAACACATAGGTCTCCTAGTGCACACATAGATTTTTCTTGAGTTGTTTTCTCTTTGAACCTACTTCGTGGAATCTCAAGTTGATAGCATCAAAACATACGTGTTTTCTACCCTCTTATTCATGTTGTTTTACACATCTTTTGGCAAGATATATGTGCTTATAACGCAGAATGTGTTCATATCATATTTTTGGTACCTACTTCCGGTTATTTAATATTTCAAGCTCTCAAAGCTCATAATGAAGTATTTACCACCCAAGTTCACTCAAGGATGCTTAAGAAATCGATCTTACTTGAAGTCAGACGTCACAAAGACAAAATCTCATATAACTTAGGATCAACTACTCGAGAAGCTCAAAAACCACTCTAGATTGGTGCCAAGAACCTCCTACCATGGAGAATAGAATCACAGAAGACGGCATTTCCAAACAATTTGGAGCAATAGGTGAAAAGCCTACCCTAGGGGCATCATACGACCGTTCCATGGTCGTTTGCTTGTCTGTTCCAAATGATGTTTGAATCATCCCAACTTTTTTGAAGTTCAGCCCAAGTAAAGACAATCACTTGATGGGCACCAAACGTTCGTATACCGGCAGTACACTGCTTGTTTCACTTGGTTGTTTGCACCGCAACGACAACTATACTTTGAGACCCAATTTTCTAGGTTTATGATGGCATTTTCTGTATTAGTTTAGCCCGAGCCTTATATATACCCCCTTAGACCTATAGGGTGAGACATCATCTCACCATTTACCATACTTCTCAATACTTGGATGATACGATGTCGATGTTTTACGTTCTTGTTACAGGTCAAAACTATTTTGCTATTCTTTTTCTTTGAGTTTTATTATATGGAAAAAAAATATTTTCATCTGATTTGTATCCCTACTCTATGTATTGCTAAGTCACCTTCAGTCTAAGGGGTTTGTTGAACCCAATGATAGATCGATGGTAATTGTATATGTGAATTTCTAGATTGATATCAATAGGTTTAATGTTTATTTTCAAAGTGTTTTATTCCACATTTTAATTACCTTCGAAAGAAGTGGTGTTTTTAACTAGTTTAGATAAAACAAGTGAAGGGCCAAAAGCAAAGTTTGTTTTATTGAATCTATTGAAAAGAATTTGGTTTTGAGAGTAGCGCTTTATCAAGTTTCAAGGAATTCTAATCATCCTAGAAATTTCCGGTCTTTGTACCTTTCTAAACTGAAGGGCCACAAGCGAAGGTTTTTATTGGTCTTTTCCGCACTTCTAAATGCTTCATGAGTTTTCCAGTACTCGCCGAACCGTTGGATTGAGAGCTACGCGAGTTGGAAGGCACGGTCATTGTTTGTCTATGTCAAAGGCTATTTTAGATGGTTACCCACATGATTGTTGATTCAAGTTCATATTTTTCACATATGTTGTTATTATTTGATTAATCATAGCGGGGATACATATTTTCTTATATTATTCACCCATATCATATCATCTCATATTTTGTTACAAATTGTTCTATGTTCGTTGTTTTCAGATTCTACAAGCATGTTTGCCTCTATATCTTTCCATTAGCTTAGTATATATGTTTATTTGTTCCAACAAATATAGACGTGGTCCCTAAGAATTCGACACTCAATTATACTACATCTTATCTTGTATCCTTGTTGGTGATATTGTTTATACTTCGGTAAAACTTCTACAATCAAGTTCTTTTTGCGTCATGCCGGGGACTATAGATAGTTTGTTTGTTTCCAATAAATTGATACCCTAATTTTTCTTGTTACTTTGATTCACGTTTACTTTTATCTTTTTTCACAACTTGGAATCCTGAAAGAAAAAAGATGGATGGCGTAATCCACCACGTACTTTGGAGGCAAGGTTGGATCCTAAACAATCCACACATGCAAGCAATTGGATATTTTCAAACGCCGATGCTGAAGAATTCGCCCTGAAGGCTTCTACGATAGTACTAATTCAACAAAACACCTTCAATGGCGAAGCAAACGAAAGTCTTCATCAACACTTGAGACTTTTTGAGGACATTACGAACATCATCAGTTTCGTAATGTATTTGTTGATACCATAAGGATGCGAACATTTGCATTCTCTCTAGGTGACAAGGATCGCAACTGGTTCTTCAAATAATCAATAGGAAAGTACACTACTTGGGAAGATTTCACTACTAAATTTCTAAGTACTTTATTTCCTCCAAGCATGACTCAAAAATGCATAATCGATCTTCTCAACTCTAGAATCGAAGATGGTAATGATATTCATGAATCTTGGGAAAGATTTACAAGGTTGCTAAATATCTGTCCACATCATGGAAACTCAAAAGACGCATTACTGGAATTCTTCTATAATGGCTTGAATGATATCACTAAAGACATATTGGATGTTGTTAACCATCAAAGATATTCCTATGTTACCCATCGATGAAGCTTGAAACTACTTAGCGGAGGAAGCTTGCTATATCGGAAAATACCCCTCACGAAGAAAATTCGAAAATATGAGAGCACGCGAAGAAAAAGGTAATCTCAAACTTGTTGCAGTTATAATAATTAACTTGTGTCAACTTTGTAGAGAAAAAGGACGCGAAGATCCTCAATGCCCTACTAACACATGCTTGAAAAGTATATCTACACCCACCAAGAACCCCACCGAGATAATGGTGGAAACCCTTCAAATTATTGAAGATGAAGGAAATGAAGGAGACAATGTGAGCACAAAGTGTGGATATGCAAGCATAAAGTGTGCACATCAAATTCTTGGAAGCTAATGCAATCACCTTGCAAAGTGGGAAGATAACCGAAGAACCAGTAGTCGTTGCTCCTATCCCTCCTCCAATTGAGCATAATCTTGAAGACGGGCATGTAGAAAAGGAACCTCTTTGTGTTCCTCCTCCACCATACACATCTCCTCTTTCCTTCCCACAAAGGAGGAATAAAGTCATCTTGGATGAATGGTTTGGGAATTTTTTCTAAATTAATGAATAAACTCTATGTGAACTTTCTCATTGCCGATGTAGTTAAGCATATGCCGACAAAAAGAGAAGATCCAAAAAGTTTCTGCGTCCCACTCGATAACGAAGGACAACCTCAAAATTGTCTATGCGATCTCGGAGCAAGCATAAGTATAATTTATTTGTATTTTTTCAACAAACTTAATTTCAAGGATACTCACCCGTAAAATTCACTCTTTTCATGGAAAATAGAGCTAGAGTAAGATTTGTCAAAATGATCATAGATGATCAAGTAAGACTTAACGAGTTCGATATACCTTTTGATTTTTTTGTCATCAACATTAGTATTGCTTTTGTCCCTGTTATTCTTGGTAGACCTTTCTTAGCAACTGTAGGTGCTCTTATCGATGTGCAAGGGGATCATGATATTCCGTTTAGGAGATCAGAAAGTGAAATACAACCTCTCCGTAGTTATTAAAAAGTTGTTGATTGAGGAGGATGTGAATTTCACCAAAAATGTAGACCTCGTTGTGTAGGAATGTTTGCATTTTATGATATTTGGCGATCCTCTATAAGTTTGTTTGTCTAAAGATGAACAAGATCCAAAAACCAATACTTTGCTAGCACCCACTATACACTCTTTTAGGCAAGCCAAGGAGGATCCCATAATAACCTTCGAGTCTCTACACATACCAATATTGGCTGATAGATTAGCTTTTGTGAATTCCATATCAAAATAGGGTCAAACAACTTCCATTTGTCCACTAGACGTGAAACCACACGGCTGTTCCAAGGTCGTTCCAATAGTCGTTCACCTGATTCTCTGGTCATTTCTCCTCTGAGGAAATTTGGCAAGACTTGTAAGGCATGGACCTCAAAGAACCACTAGGTATGCCTTCCTCTCCACCCAAGCTTGAACTCAAGTCGCTCCATGCAAATCTCGTGTATGAATTTCCTGGTCCCGATTCAACCTTTCCGGTAATTATTAGTTCTTCATTTTCTAAGACCGAGACTTCGTGTCTCCTTAAAGTAATAACTTCCCACCAAAAAACATTGGGATATTGCATTGATGATCTTACAGGTTTCAGCCCTTCACTATGCATGCACAAGATTTCTTTGGAAGAGGAAGCTCGATCCTCTAGAGAAGTACAACAAAGACTTAACCCACCTTTGAAGGATGTAGTTAGAAGAGATCCTCAAACTACTATATGATGGAATAACATATCCCATATCTGATAGACAATGGTTCAGCCCAGTGCACGTTGTGCCCAAGAAAAGAGGAATGACAGTCGTGAAGTGAGCTCCAAAATCTATTAGCTCCAAAATCTATGCTCTTTTCTAATTGGCAATCCAATTACCTTTTTTATAATAAAATACTAAGAGGTCGTTTGATATTGATATCTTGATTAAATGTATTAAGTATGGGTATCAGGTATGGGTATCAAGATATGAGTATCAAATTGATATTTAACATCTTTGTTTGATATCAAGATATGGGTATCAAAAAGAAAAAGAAAGAGGGATTTTCAAAATCCTAAAAATTCAATGGATGAACCACCAATGATTCCGACAACTACAACAGATCGGAGGTGGCCGGAAGAGGGACGAAAGGAGGCGGATGATCAGGGAAACAACAATACAAGGTGTTGGCGGCATCGTGAAGGAGACAACAACGGTGGTGGTGTCTTGCTCCGGTCGGCGGCAATAGTAGTAGGCAGTTGGCGGTGACTATCCCGGTTGGCGAAAGCAGGAGAAGAGAAGGAACGAAGAGTTGTTCTTATTGGAGGAGGAAGAAAAGAAAGGAAGTTGGAAAATGTTGAGATAAAAGGAAGCTGAAATTTGTTAAGAGAGAAGGTAGTTGAAAAATGTCGAGAGAGAAAGAAGGAAGTGGCTGGTCTTTCCCGATACCTCCAAAAATTTCGGTATATCAAATTGAAAAAAAATTTAAATATAAAGGTATCAATTCGATACCGATACCCTAATATATCAAATATCGGGTATGGGCATGAGAGATGCTCATAATCATACCTTTAATAAGGATATTGATATCAAACGACCCCTAACACATGCTTTTGGATTAGTCAAAGCAATTGATTCTCAAAAGGAATTAGAATCATGGGTTACCAATACAATTCAATATCCTAATTAAGTAATAATTGAATTTCAAAATGCAATTAACATTAGCCGTTTGCATGATGCAATTCAACATCACAATCAATGTTGAATAAATCCGGTCGAAGAGAACCGAAATGTCTCTAATGGGGTCGCTAACTTTGGTTCGGGTTTCTCTTAGAAGGTATTATAATGCTAGATATAATTATTTCATAAATATTAATATTTTTTATTAAAAGATAACACCTTATTATCTAATAAATATATACTCTCATATTATATCAAATATAACATTTATAATATATATATATATATATATATATATATATATATATATATATATATATATATATAATCTCCTTTATCAAACGATCTAGTCTATCAATCCAATGATTGTGACCTCGTAGAATCCGATAATATTAGTAATATGTTTTATCATAAAAAATACATAAGACATAATTGTTCTAACAAAACGCTATGACTACGTAATGTCACCAGATTATATATCTTTATATATTGTCTATAACATAATTAGTAATTACGTCTTAGTTAAAGTACACAAATCCTTCATCCTTCTTGTTTTTCTTAACGCATCACGTGCACTCAAGCTATTAGTATATTTGTCATCATCAAAACTCACATAATTAACTGAGAGGTGTCTCATTCTAACCAATTAATTATTCATAGAACTATTCTACGAACAAAGTTTATTCAATTTCCACTTTGAAATGGCTTTGTAATCTTTGCAACATACCCAAAATCAAGAATTTTCTTTGAAAGTTGTTAAATGATGGTCTTCCAATCAAGAATTTTCTTTGTAATCTTTGCAATATATTCTTATTTAAATCAATTCTTTTATTTAAAAAAATTATATATATATATAGTAAAATTAGAAGAGTTTACAAAATAAAAACCTATAAACAAAAAGTCTATTTAACTCAATTTTTTTTCCCAAAGAAGTAACATCGATTCTCAAAGTTGAAGCACTTGTCTAGAGACGGTCTTTTGAAAGGAGTTAGGAGCCATAGTATTGTTAGAGTATTGAGCTTATCTCTTAGAATATTGAATTTATGTCTTATTATCGGGCTTATTTTTTTGTTATTAGTTTATTATTTTATCTCTTTGTACTTACCTATATAATCATCGATTGATCAATGGAATAAGACAGACTTTCAATTCACCTTCAAATTTCCACGTCAAATGCGACAGATTGATTGTCAAGAGACTAAGATGTGATCATTTAAGATATTTTATTCTTAGGTTTTCTTCTCTCATATTTTTTGTGACGGATAAATTTGTTAACCTTTGTCATTCTACCCTTATTGTTAGTTCGTCCGGTTATATTAACACTCGATATTCGCATTCGTAAAGATACACTAATTAAGTTGATGCACGTCCAAAGTGGTAATTTCTAGTTCATTTTATATCATTATAAATATATAAATAAATAAATAAATAAATAAATAAAGACATGCACTACGCTGTTTCATTAAGTTGATGAACAACTCTTCTGTTTGAAATTTTGAATGTGAAGATGAATAGGTACTTAGTCGGTGAACCTGGTTGAGATGAACAGTTATTTTACTAAAGAGTGAATTTAACTCCCAATTCCAAAAATCAAAAACGAAATATTAAAATGCAACAGTCAACCATGCAAGGCCCAACCACATGTCGGGAGAAAAAAAAAAAAAGAATGAGAAGTCAACTGTACGTGTCGAGGGAGTTGACCTTTTTAACCTAAATTAATCATGCACCGAAAGCTTGGTTCTGGAAAAGATCAACAGGAGTTGACTTCCAGGATTGACTAGACTTTTCGATCACAAATAATATATTCTAGCTTTTCAAGATCGATGCTACGGGCTGAAGATTAAAGGAGGTATGTATTTAGATCCGATAAGACAAGTGGCCTACTTTTACTTCTATTTACTGTTGATTTTAATACGAAGTTTTGATAATTTTATGGGTTGGATTTCGGTCTAACACGCATGTTCCCCTTGTATGCACATTATCTATGTTATATGATTCGTTTATATCGGGTTCTATCATGATATCAGAGTAGTTTGATCTCAGGTCATGACTTATTAGATTTGTCGGTCTTAAGACTCCAATTGTGAAGCAATGGTAGCCCATCTTATTGGGATATCCGACCTTAAGGATGTCGTCTAGTGCAACCGAGTCAGTAGGTTGCACTTGACGGGGTGTGTGGAGGATGAAAGTTCTCACATCAATAATAAAGGTATTAACGGGTCTAGTATATATAATCGGTGGCTTATTTCTCGTATTATCAATTGGTTTGAGGATGAAACTCGTTGAGCTCACGTCTTTGGGTTGGTCTAACGCGCATGTGCGCTTGTATGCACACGCTAGTGTTGGGTCCGGTTTAGGGCAAACCACCGAACGGCGGTTTTCAAACCGGCCCAAACCGGCGGTTTAGGTTTAGCGGTAGGTTAAACCGCATAACCCAACCGGCGGTTAACCACCGGTTTGTTAAGATAATTTTTTTTAATTATCCGTTGCTAAACCGTCAAACCGGCGGTTTGACAGTTTGATTTTTCCCGATTTAGGTTTAGGTTTGCGACTCATGTATATAGCACACGCCCCCACGCTACGGTCCGTGTGTATCCGACTTTCACATGGTATCATAGCAATTAGTCTTTATGCAGCTCGCAACCCTAGTATATAAGTTTTCACGTCTAAAGTAGGAACATTCCGAGCCTAGTATATAAGATCGGTGAGTTACTCCTTGTAATTGTCAACTGATTTTAGGATTTAACTCGTTGGGTTTATGTGTTAGATTTGGGTCTAACGCACATGTGCACTCGTATGCACACGACGTCCGTTCTACGGTCCTTCTGTATCGAACTCTAACGGTCCGTTTGAAAATTGTACACGGTATTTCTGTAAATAATTTTATGTTTTGAAATAGTTCTTAATTTAAGTTCGGAATAAGAAATTGATTATTTAATTCGTAAACATAATCGACACCCATTTACTTTCTGTTTCTCGTAATTTAATTCTATTTATTTTTCGCGATTAAGAAGTGTGGTTCTTGGTAATCATGTTAGACGAGCCCAATCAATTTACGGCTTATTCTATAAGCATTGTATAAAAATTATCAGAGCTTTTGAAATTTCAACGGGTTTTCTCAGTTATTATCAATTGGGTTGACGGGGTGTGTGGTCGTTTGTTACGGTAGTTTATATAAATGATTGTTTTCTCAGTTATTTTTTGCAAAGGTTTTTAGTTCACTTTTTAATAAGTTAACGAAGATAGCTTTAGGTAAAAAATTTAATTGATTATTAAATTTATATATAAGATAAGATATAAAGTAAAATAGTTAAGTATTTTATCCTTTTTGAGTTTTTAACTAATTATCCTAAACCAAATGACAAATTTATCTTTATGAAACATCAAAAGGTATATGTAAGTTATGTTCATAACTTACATATACCTTTTTTAACTAACCACCTTTTATAACTTTTTTAAATAACCACCTATTATTAAAATATGTTAACAAAAAGACCACCTATCCAAGAATATGTTAACCTTTTTCCCTAGTCCCACATCCAAGAATATGTTATTGGGGCGGACATCCCGTTGACATAGGCGGAGTCCGCCCCGCACAAAGTCAGCGCAGGCGCAGTCCGCCTCCGCGCCAAGCCAGGTCGCAGGTGGACTGCGCCTGCGGGCCGGGGCGCATGCGCAGCCCAAAGTCAGCGCAGGCGCAGTCCGCCTCCGCGCCAAGCCAGGTCGCAGGTGGACTGCGCCTGCGGGCCGGGGCGCATGCGGGCTGCGCATGCGCCCCAAGGCTATTAGGGTTTAGTTACGGTGAAGTTCTTGAAAAAAACTCTACCTAGAATTGAATGAATCTCAGCCATTAAATGATAATCCAATGGTTAGATTAAGTTCATTCTCTCTCCAAATTTTTTTAATTTTCAATTAAATTTAATTGTGTTTGAATATTTCTATAGGATTTTGTGAACTTCAGCTAGAGTAATTCTAGGAGAACAAGACCCAGGCTATTAGTATTAATTTGACTGAAGTTGTTAAAGTATAAACAAATTCATCGTAGTCCAGTTGCTGAAAGTCTGCCTTTTACCTTGAAGATGCAGGTTCAATCCCTGAGAATGGAAAATTTTTTATTAGAAAAAATAAGGAGAAATCTCCATTACCAGGAATCAAACCCATATTTCCAAGGTGGATGGTTGATATCCTAACCGTTGGGCAACAAGAATTCTTGTTAGAAGGCTTAGTCATTTGTGTTTATAACAAAAAATATTGATTAAAAGGATATTAATTTCTTTGCAATTAAACTAAATCCGGATCTCTATAAGGAAGAAAGTGAACGAATAACACAAATTATGGTTGAGCAAGAATTTGACAGATTCGGAGTTTGAGGATTTAAAACTCTCTAGAACAAGGAAGAACACGGTCAATAAAGACACCCAAAAGTTTTTTTTTATTTTTATAGGGAAGATGAAGAAGAAATTGCACAAATGATTGAGCAAGAATTTGAGAGATTTGGTATCTGAGAGATTGAAGGATTTATGGAATTAGGGTTTATGTTTTTAGAAGAAGATAACTATGATTTCTTATGAATTGTTCTTCTTGGTCTGTACAGGTTTGAATTAGAAGTAGATATAGAAGAAGAGGAGTATGTTAGTGATACAGACTAATAGGGCCCATTTGGTACCAACTCCGAAAACGGAAACAGAATGGAAACGAAGTTAGTCCATATGTATATCCTTATTTATGAAGTTTTATGAAATCATTTCTTGTGGTTTAATACAAAATGCACTTGCTTTCCTACATTTTGTTTCCCTATAGGTAATCAAAAGTAATCAAACTCTACCCCAATTACTTCAAACCACAGGGAATGATTTTAAAAACTTTCATGAACAAGGGTATACGTATGAACTAGATTCGTTTTCATTCCGTTTCCGATTTCGAAGTTGAAACAAACGGGCCCTGTGTTACTATTATTTGTTATGTATAGAATGATCTTTGTATACCTAGGGTTTATACCCCTGTTTATTTATACATAATATATGGCGAGTTCCTTTTTGAGGGATGATATTCATTTCATCGATATCTCATCTTATATGGTATCAAATCGTCACTGAAAAACCCTACGTTTTTTAGGTAAACGATCCACTCCACTATCGCTCCGCTCAAACCCTAATTCCGCCCCTACCAATGTCAAATCAACAGGATGATCCCGTCAACACTGGCACCGGATCACGACTCTAAGGATAGCCCCGCTTCCATAAATCCGTCTCTACCACCGCCCTTTTCCATTCCGCTCAATCGGTTTCCAACATCCGCAATCACGTACTTCTTACCCTTGATCTTGTGAAGGATCAATACCGCACTTGGACGAAAATTTTCTCCGTCACTACTTGTGCACATGATGTTGCACATCATATTAATGATAATCCTCCATATTCCAACAATTCCCGATGGATCAAATTGGATGTTATTGTCTAATCATGGATCTATGTGCACCACGTCAATAAAGTCATGATTTGATGGCACACCATGAGCATGTCTCCGATACATATCATGACTATCTCACATCATCCCTTGTCTTCTTATCCTTGTTGTAGTTTTCCAACAAAAGTGTGAAACACTCGTTGGTTACTTTATTACAAAGCAAGTCAAATATCAGTATTCGCACATCCATCTAGATCCTCTTGTAAAATCTCAAATAAAGCTTGTAGCTTCTAAATTTGATATGCGATCATCAAATGGATGTTGTGAAAAATCACCTAGAATCCTCCAAAACTAAAACTTATATATGTTTCTAGGGGTGGGCATAAATCCCGGTTAATCTCGTCTCATCCCGGTCTTGTCCCGATCCCGGCGGGATTTGAAAAAAAAAAAAGTATCCCATCCCATGAAAAAATTGCGGGACGGGACACAAGGAGGAAACTTTTCATCCTGGTTATATATATATATATATATATATATATATATATATATATATATATATATATATATATATATATATATATATAAATTATAATTTTATATTGGTAAGAATTATAAAAGTAATAAAATACTAAAAAAGTAGTAAACATTAAGGGCCCTTTAGGTTTTAACTCCGGAAACATAAACACAATGAAAACGAATCTAATTCATACGTAAACAATTGCTCATGAAATTTTTTGGAATCATTCACTGTGGTTTAGAGTAATTAGAATAGAATTTTATTGCTTTTGATACCCTATAAGGAAACAAAAAAAAGGGAAAAATAAATACATTTTGCATGAAATCACAAGGAATCATTCCATAAAAATTCATGAACAACGTACACATATGGACTAGATTCATTTCTGTTTCATTTCCATTTCCGGAGTTATAACCAAACGGGGGCTAATTGTCTTATACGGTTATACACTTATACCCTTTGGTGTACAATAATATTATTTGCAAGATAAACTTTAAGTTAGTGTAGTGCAATGCTAGGTTTTTTTGAATGTGAATCGGTAAGACACATTTTGGTGTAACTTGAATTCGTTTTTAAATGTACTAATTATTAATGTTGGCCTCTTGAATCAATAATTCGGTATTGATTTTTTTTTTTATATCATTTGCGTCTTTAAACATGAGAGAAACGCATGTATAAATGTTGAATATAATCAATGTATAATTCTTGCGGGATTAGGTTCGTCCTATCTCATCCCATGTGGGACAGGGCCCGCACGGGACGAAAAAAAATGTAAATCTTGTCCCATCTCGCTTATAATTTGCAGGACGGGACGCTGGATGACCTCAATCTCGTCCCGTCCCGTCCTGTCCTATGCCCAACCCTATATGTTTCAATAACTTGTGCGCGGACTCACACTTGAAAAGTATAATTCGGTATAAACACAACTGAACTAGAATATATGAATACATAAAGTTGAAATAATTTATTACGCATTTGTTGTTCTTGTGCCTAAATGATAATACAAGTCACATCAAGTTCAACACAATTGCCTCCTTGTATGGGGTCAGTCATGTCTCTTCGAGGTAACTCATCAACCTCGGAGATAACTGTCAATACACTTTATTTTGGTTTGACATCACTTGTAGCTTACACTAGGGGTCCGTTTGGGAAATGGTAGATTATTGGAACAATGGTAGCTGAAGGGTTGTCTTCATCTCCCTTCATCTCCGTAATCTACCCATCGGTAGATGATGAAAATATGCTCCCTTCATCTCCCTTCATCTCCCTTCATCTCCCATCATCGCCCTCAATATTTGGTTCCCAAACACCAAATTTACATTTCTTCATCTCCCTTCATCTCCTTCATCTTCCTTCATCTAGCAAAATCACCTTCCCAAACGGACCCTAGATCATGATTCAAACAACACATGACGATTCACTGCAAACACGGCTTGTGCTTCCTTTGACAATAACATGACCCACAATCGATGTTCAATGTTGCACTTTATATGAAACGCGCATAAAATATGTTTCACTTCCATAAAAACTACATTCAAGGCTTTGATATGACCTAACTCTCAATTGGTGGTGATCACTTCCGTTATTTTGTTGTTGCACTGTTGTGATTTTTGACGAGTTAATTAGTGAATAGAAATAAGAGAGACCTTTTGTGGTTTTGCTGCATAGAACTTGCAGTTAGAGTTTTCAATAAACTTTCGTGGATAAAAGAATACAACCCTAGACTTTGGTGTGACCTTGCTCGCTCGCCATTTCTTCCTAGGCCTTCAACCAAAGAAGAGATTGTCTCGCTCGGTCCTTGACTCATCGTATCAGTATACCTAGATTTATTGTCTTATTATAACATGCACAAATGACAAAGTCCCCTTAAACCCCACTCGAATTATTTGAGGTCTCGTGTGCCATGAGTACAAGTATCATTGCTAATGTTTTCTTTGTGCTTGTCATTTTGACGATCTCTAACAATGACTTTTTATATCTACAAATAAAAGTAGAATCCAAATTATGAATTGAATACACGTGAGGTAAATATAAGGTTATGTATGAAACAAATTGAAATCAAGAAAACTTACACATTGCTCTTATATGTTGCATCGAGGAAGATGACATTGAGAAACATTTTCAAAAAATACTAAGAGTTCGGATAAGCAAGAATTCAATTGGACACCTTGTTTGATTATGGATATGTCCTTGCATTCATATAGTATACATGTTCGGTCAACATATGGAGTGTTTGTTAGAGTGACTCTCGTCCTTCGACTTGTTCCATCCTCAAATCCACACAAGTTATTGTGTATTTATCGATGTGTGTGATATTGTATGGGTCATCCAATTGCACGGATTTGAAGATATATCTCGATTTTAAACCCACACCTAGTTCACGCTCCACCTTTCGATATTTTTGTGAGTCAACCGTCCGACATATACATGTCTCCTTATTGGTCTAGAAGTATGTGTTGTACTGATGTGGGACCACCAATACAAGGACCAGTTACACACTCAAAGGCTAAAGCATTAAAAGATAAGCCAACAACCCCTTCACTTTCACCCTCTTCATATTCGATTATGGATGGAGTGATCACACGGTCAAGAGCTAAGGCAATCCCATATGAAGTTACGGATCTTCTCATGGCATTTACTCTCAAGGAAACTCTCATCACTCTCAAGAGTTCCTTAGTGACATTGTTGGCTGTTGTAGAAGAGCCAAGCCACGACCAAGAAGATCCATCAAGCAAGGAAGAAGGATAAGAGCAAAGAAGAGTTCCAGAGAGGAAAAATCGACCGAGTTCCCAAAAGATCGACCGATTTTTCTGTAGGAAAATTCGATCGATTTTCGTATCCGATTTCCTTCACTGGAACGAATTGCAAAAGATCCGGCCATGATCTTCTATCTTTTGGCAATTATATCTTGTTATAATTCCTTAAATCTCTCAGACTATCTTAAGGGATTATTTAGATTCTATCTTTTAGATTTTATATTTTATATCTTTTAAAGATATCTTTCTAGATTATCTTTTGAAGAATATATTTTATAAATCATATCTTTTATATTTTTTCTAGTTTTAGTAGGATTAGTCTCCTTTATAAATAGCCTTAGTGGGGGAGATCGTTGAGTAGATTAGATTTGATATATTTCTACAAATTGTGTGAACTTGCAGCTTCGTTTATGAAGTTTGTATTTTATTCATTCCTATTCAATCAAAGAGAGAGCTTTGATTGAATCGTTGTGAAATTCTTGCTAGATTGTGCTTGTGTGTGTTAATCTTGTTGAAGGTTGGTGTTCCTGGCCAATCCTAGTCCCTCCTTGTGCTTGTCTTACTTAGAAGACTTGTGTAAGGTTAAAGAAGTGCGGGTTAAGGTAATCTTCTCGTTTAAGGGTTTTGACACATAATTGGTCAAGGTTCTTTTGCGGAACTATCTTGGTTCATATCTTCCCATATCTTTCATTTATCATCCCATAATCATCTTCTTTTCTTTCCATATCATTCACTAATCCGTATTTTGAGTTTATCGAAAAATCACCCTGTTCTTGGAGAAAATCGGCCGATTTATCCTATAGAACAGCCCGATTTTTATCCCAGTTAAGGACTTTCAATCAAGATCGGGAACTGCGGCTTATCCCCTCGTCATGTACACTTCACATACAATCTTTGATGTACATTTTTATTAGTTTGCAACCCCTTGAGTTCAAACTTGTTCAACAATGGTTTGTTTGTAACCAACACCATATTCATTGTTCTCGTCACAAAACGAGTCTAATTCACTAAACTCTCTCGATCGTGAAAATATTTGTGCATCCAAACATAACAGAATAATTTGACAAATGGAAGATTTATGGCGAGATCGTCCAATTCAACACCATCAACATCTTCGCATGCCAACATTTTCACAACAACGACCTAACTTTAAACCAAATAGGTTGGAGTTTTTGCTTGTAAATTTTGGAATTATCTTCATCATCAACATTTATACATGCTTTGAGTAACGTTATTTGATTAAATAAGAATGGGAAGTAAAATGTCGAGGTGTTTGGTGAATCATATACTATGGGGAGAGCAGCAAGAAAGTGCTGTTTTGGTTGAAGGTTGAAGGCTTTAAATAAGGCTTTAAATGGAGGTGGATGTCGGTTGACTTTGAATTTGAATGACCTTCTGCTTACTTACTTATTATTGAGTGTGGGAAGAGGTGATCAACCACATGCCAACCCTCTCAATTGCATGCCCTTTCCTACTACTTCATTTTTCTTTCATTGGCTCATCTAGTTTCCAATTAAATATTATTTATTTTTTATATACATAAAAAAACATTAATAAATTCAAGTACAACATTAAAAAAGCAATAACAAAGTTGTGTAATACATGATTTGAGCATGTAGAGGTAAGCTTGACACACTCTTGAGCAAAATGATAAGATTATAGATGATCAAATTTAATTTATATGATGGTGTGGCATGGAGTTATATGTGTATGTCCCTTGTTGTAAAATATATGGACAATTGTATACATGCAACGAATGTCAGAAAAAAAAAGTTATTTATTTTACAATTAAGTGATATAAGTTGTAATATTCTATACATTCATTGCATGTAGACATAAATTGACTCATCTACTACTTAAGTTTTCTCTAGGTTGAGCAAAAGTCGTTCGGTTCACTTGAACCAAACCAACAAGTTTCGGTCCAAATTGAACAGAAAATCGCATATATAGATTTGGTTATCGGGTTTAAATATTTGATGTTTTTGGTTCGGTTGATGGCTCGCTTTTCAGTTTTTGGTTCAAACCAAAATAAAATAATAAAAACCGAACCATCCTTAGGGTTAGGGTTTAAAAGAGCGTGCTTTTCTAATCTCTATATCTCGTCTCCTTCTTTCTCGACAAACGACGGCCACAAGAGCGATGAAGATTGGGAGGCCAACGACTCAGAAGCCACTAGCAAGGGTGAGGGAGACGACGACCCTTGGGCTAGGAGGACGGCGATTAGTTCTTCGGTTTCCTTTCCTTGTTTCTTCTCTAGAGTCTTACAAGGGTTGCGAGGCGAGGGGTGCAAGTGTTAGACGACGGAATTTGTATCTCGATTATTGATTGTTCTTCAGTTTCTTTTAGAAATGGTAAGAATTATTCCCGAAAACGAAATATTATTGAAAATCATATTTACTTAATAACTAAAAGTAAACGTTAGCAATTTTTTAACACATAAAAATAACACAATCATTTATAACTAAGGGCTCTAATATTTATATATTACGCACCGTTGATACGGGTAATGTAATATTTTCAATTAAGCCATTGTTTGACCAAAAAGACTCAACGTGGGTAGTAATCGGAAAGTGAATTTAAAATGGACCGAAAGGCCCAGTCAGGAATAGATGTGGGTGTGGCCCAACATGTTGGATGCCTCCCCAAATCAAACCATGCAATATTCATCAAATACCAACTTTGTGTCTAATACCAATACTCAGTTGGTCTAGTGGGAATGTGGTGTTAGACTCTTTAAGTGGTTAGCCTGAAAATTCGAGTTTGAATCCTGCCGGCAGCATGTATGGAAAAACGAACCGGGTGTTCTAATTAACTCTTCAAAAAAAAAAAAAAACTTTCTGTCTAATTTTCAATCATGTAAGGACATCTACCTACAAGACTATCTTTTCGGTAGATTCGGATAGTTATTAGACGATAAAAAAAAAAATCTGATCCGGGAATCCAAAGATATCCTTCTTGTCACACTTAGGGGTGAGCAAAAAATCTGATCCGTCTAATCCGATTCGTAAATCCGAAGATCTGATCCGAAAAAATCTAAATCCAAAAACATCCGGTAGTTGGTGATCCGAGCCCAATCCGATTTGGGAGTATTTTTTGGATCATCGCATCAGATACGGATCGAGGTTTTGAGGACAAAAAATCGGATTGGATCGGATATATCCTACTAGTCTAGTAATAAATACTCGGATCGGATATTTGGATAAGATTTTGGTTCGGATATTCATTCCGGATATATAAAAAGTGTCGGATATCTTGGTACTCTCGGATCGGATTCAGATCGGACTTTTATAAACTTGTCGGATCGGATATCCGAGCCTTCAGATTGAATATCCAGAAATGCTCACACATATGCCCCTACCCATTGATGGGCTTGGGTAGTGAATGCCCTCATTTGAGTATCGTTCGGCCCTTAAATCTCGTTTTATGATTCCTCTTTACCCAGTTGATCAGATTTGTCCTATACCAAATTGTCGAATAATTTTGGATGCTTTTTGGGAGGATGATGTTCATTGTAAAGAGCTCCCTGACTTCAAATGTAGGCACGATCTGGTCCGTGATGTTTTGTGTGACGTGTTTAGGATAGTATAGATTTTAGTTAATAAGGAGGTGCATGTGACATTCATAACTGATCTACATGAGGGGAGGTCTACGTTGAGGCTGGCGAATGTCTTAGTGTTTGAGTGGGTTGTTGGAAAACATGCTTGTATTGATTTGATGGAGTCACCCAATAGTTTGTTTGGGTAAATGGGCCTTTTGCGGTGGGTAAGACGGCGCTTAATGCAACATCTACTAAGGTAACTAAACATGAGAGGACTTGTATTGAAAACCAACATGTATTTCTTCCGTTCACTTTTGACACTTTTGGTTTTCTTGCGCCCGATGCCGTTGAGGTTCTCAAAAAAGGGTAACGGGTTTTGCATGATAACGTTATGTCTTTAATTATGTCATCTGATGATATTTTTAGGATGATCGATTTTGCTATTCGGAGAAGGTCTTCCTTCTAGCTCGATATATATATATATATATATATATATATATATATATATATATATATATATATATATATATATATATATATATATATATATATATATATATATATATATATATATATATATATATATATATATATATATATATATATATATATATATATATATATATAGGGTGCGGTTTCCATGAGAACAGACTTATCGTGTAATCATGAAAACAATTTTAGACCGTCGGATGGTGAATATTAAGGGTCGAGATTTAGGGTAGATATCATGATTAATAATAACTACGAATAATTCATTATACCAACAATAACTACGAATAATACATTAAACGATATGACACATTCGTAACAAAACTAATAATAACTACGAATAATATATTAAACAAAAAAATTTGTTCTCATAATTACACGAATCTGTTCTCACATGCTGATCAACTTAGCTGGACGGGCCAAAGGCAAAATAAATATAAAATATTAACAGATGAATCACTCTTAGTGCCCGTTTGGTTGGAATGATGGAATGGAAACGGAATGGAATCGGTTAAGGGAAAGGAATGGAAATGAAAATGATTAGATTACTTTCATGTGTAAAAAGACCTCTAAACAAACATTGTTTATGATTGATTCGGAATCATTCCGTTACCTGGAATGATTCCTACCGATACCAAACGAGCCCTTAATCCGTTTATAAGTTTGAATTAATCATAAGAGTAAGCATTTGATGAAATAAAAATGATGTGCTTGGTGAGAAGAATGATGGACAGAAATTAAGGCGCAGGCTTGGTCAATAATTGCAGGCGATTAAGCCTTTTTTTTATCCCACAATTAAGGCTTCACTTGTGCAACATTTTCCTCCAATAAAACACGAAAATCAAAATGCTCATAATCAACAAGCATTCTTTCAGTAATTTTAGGAGTCTCGTGCGACTTGCTTTCACCCTCCAAACAAAACCTCACAAAATACGGACAAAATTGTAATAATTTTTTAGTCTCATGTGATACTCTACCTGTCCTTGTCTCACCCTAATAACTATTCACCATTTATAAATATATTTCAACCTCTCTACGTAACTCAAAACCTCTCCATTCACGTTTTTTTTTAAAAAAATTTTAAACGATTTCTTCGGCTTTCATTTCTTATCGTTTTTCGATACACTAGACATGTATAATATATCGAACATTTTATCATAAAACATACTTACCTTTATAGTCGATGTGAAACATTTCCACGCTCAACGGTAAAATATATCGGTTGAAGAAATGGACATTGTTCTGGTTTTATTTTTACATTCTAACCAAACGGCCCCTTGTCTCTTGGAAAGTATCATGTAGCGGATCGAAACCTGAAAATGGGCAGTTGGGAGATGGCATGTGAATGTCGTTCTCCCTGTAGGTTGTAGCCCCCGTGACCACTAAACTCCAAACACAACCTTACACGTAGAGACCGTAGTCGTCACCTCTCGGTTCACACATTCTTCCAAATGCGACCCGTGTCTGTCCTGCATATCAAATATGAGAAACGCAATATTTCATTCAATCTTCACAATACTTACCTGGCTTCATCCTCAACTACAGCATTGGATTGGGGCTAAGCAAAAATCTCCTCCTTTTAATGCAATGCAGCCGAAACTGGAAAGTTTAAAGCAGAGCTATTAGAAGCATTTACAAGCAAAAATACAAACCATGGAACCCGAGGAAATAACTTGTCTTCTTCCTCTGCTTCCAAAAGATAGGATTTTGATACTGTTTTTTTCTGGGGCCCATACTTCAACTGTGTATCTTATTTCACGCAGCTCATCCCGTGAGCCTGCAAGCAAGCTTAACGGCCAACGACCTTCTTACTTTCCCGCTTCTCTCACCTTCTCTATAAAAGCCAATGCAAACAATACCATTAGGAAACCCAAAACCATGGCTCTTTTCCTTATGCTATGCATAATCACTCTTTTTCTAACACCCTTCTCCCATGCTGCATTCTCTTCTGGGGATTACTCTGATGCGCTTCAAAAATCCATCCTGTTTTACGAGGGCCAACGTTCCGGGAAGCTTCCGGCTAGCCAGAGGGTTACTTGGAGAGCCGACTCTGGATTGAACGACGGCTCATCTGACAATGTAGTAATTTCTGTACAAATATGTTAGATCATGTATGAATGTTGTACTAAAAAGGACCTTTTTTTCAGGTGAATTTGGTGGGAGGTTACTATGATGCTGGAGACAATGTCAAGTTCGGTTTGCCTATGGCGTTCACCACTACCATGTTAGGCTGGAGCATAATCGAGTTCGGCAGCTCAATGGGCGACCAACTCGACAATGCCAAAGCTGCGTTACGCTGGGGAACAGATTATCTCCTTAAAGCAGCAACAGCCACACCAAACACCTTATATGTTCAGGTAATAAATGATCAAGGAGATGAAATATTATTGCATACCAGATGATTCATGGATGCTTCGTGTTTTTTTGTAGGTGGGAGACCCGAACCAGGATCATAGCTGTTGGGAGAGGCCGGAGGACATGGACACGCCACGTAACGTATACAAGGTTTCTTCGCAAAACCCAGGATCTGACGTGGCAGCCGAAACAGCAGCGGCTCTGGCTGCAGCTTCAATGGTGTTCAAGGATTCTGATCCTTCTTACTCCACCAAATTACTTCACACTGCAATGCAGGTAGGTAACAGAAAAATACTATCATAATGTTTCGGCTAATGTAACATAAGATAAATGTTTATTGTTTGTCGCAGGTGTTTGATTTTGCAGACAAGCACAGAGGAGCTTATAGTGATTCTCTTGGTTCAGTTGTCTGCCCATTCTACTGTTCTTACTCTGGGTACCATGTGAGTTTTCAGATTGAATAATTCCCATGACCCAAGTATGGACTTTTGTCTAAACCTGAATCTTTTTTCAGGACGAGCTCTTATGGGGGGCTTCTTGGATTCACAGAGCCTCAGGAGACTCGGCATATCTATCGTACATCCAGACGAATGGGCAGACGCTAGGCGCTGACGAGGACGACTACTCGTTCAGCTGGGATGACAAGAGAGCAGGAACTAAGATCCTTCTCTCAAAGGTTTTTCTTTCCCCTTTTCTAGATTACAGTCTAGTTGAAGATTTTTTAGGAGCTAGAGTTTGTTTGGTATGTTCCGAAAATCGGGTTGGAGTTAAGAAGTGGATTGAAAGGGTAAAATGACTAACTATTACAACTATGACCGTATTAAGAGTACCGTAGCTAAACTCATTTAGTAAATATACACCTATTTAGTCTACAAAACAAAAGACTATAAAAAAGCCTATTTAACTCAATTCTTTCTATTGAAATCAAGAATGACAAAAATGGTTCCTAGGAGAAGTTTTACTAACCCTGAGTATTAGAAACTTTACCAAAAATTGAAGCATGAGGAGTAATGAGGACTTACATTGGGATGATGACACAACAGGACTTCTTGGAGAGACGAACGCAAGAATTCGAGGTCTACAAGGCACATTCGGATAACTACATATGCTCACTTGTACCCGGAACAAGCTCATACCAGGGTCAATATACTCCAGGTAAGCCACAAGATAGCTCAATCAACTTGACAGTTTAACAATCTAATTGGGGAATTGGGTTTTACAGGAGGACTCTTCTACAAACAAAGTGACAGCAACCTTCAATATGTAACTTCAACAACATTCCTCCTCCTAACATACGCAAGGTACCTCAAAGCAACGGGTGAAGCAGCCACATGTGGTGGATCACCCGTGACATCCGAAAGCCTGATCAAATTGGCCAAGAGACAAGTGGATTACATCTTGGGCGACAATCCGGCAAAAATGTCTTACATGGTTGGTTTTGGGGAGAATTACCCTTTACATGTTCATCATAGAGGCTCTTCCTTGCCTTCTACACGGAATCATCCTAGCCACATTGGATGTAATGACGGTTTTCAGTACTTCCACTCGGAATCACCCAATCCGAACATCTTGGTAGGAGCTGTACTTGGTGGGCCGGATTACAGTGACGGATTCTCGGATGATAGGAACAACTATAGGCAATCGGAGCCAGCTACTTATATCAATGCTCCGTTTGTTGGTGCTCTTGCTTTCTTTAAAGCCCAAAATGGTGGGTATTGATGACAAGTAGATGATTTGAGCTTCAATGCAGCTTCCTGTGTTAATTCATTAATCAACAGACACTAGTGAAGTAGAATCTGGAGAAATTGGAATGTAATTTGTTCAATTATGCAAAATGAGAATTTGGTTTAGTTAAGATGCGGTCCTGGTAAGAGCTATCATGTGAAAAAGCAATCTTGCAGAATCTATTCCAAGCTCTTAACAAAACAGGAATATTGTGAACAAAAAAAAAGAAAACCTTGAAGCAGATCACATGCTGTGAGGTTGGGAACAATGAAGCAGATCACGACATGCTTGGAGGTTGGAATCTGAAACCTAATAAATTCTTCAAATTTGGGAACTGAAATTTCAATCAAGCAATGGGCCCATGGCGACCTCCTTTTGCTACTCTCGGAAATCCGATTGACACAGATTCGACCCGCGTGATTCAAAACCTTCGAAGCTTTCGTTCAAATCCTAAAACCAATCTGCATCTACCGGTGAGTCGACGACGAACCCGGATCCTCTCCTAAGAAAAAATGCCTAATATTTACCTAATGAATCAATCTAAACCGTTTATTTATATTAATGGTCAAGATCTAGTCTACTAATACTAAATTTAATTATTAAAGAATATTATCTTACACTTACCTTTTCTCTTACCTATAAAGAACGTAATGAAAGGTATAATCATAGGTGAATTAACACTTTCTAAAAAAAAAAGTTTTGAAATTGAAATCAACACTTTAAAATATATAATGATAATCAATATTATTAAAATGTTAAAAATAATTAAAATAATACAACGTATTATTAATAAATGTTAGAGTGACATATTATAATATTACATATGAAGCTTCGATGAATAAATGTACGATCATCTATATTAAAGCCTAATAACTTAGTACAATTTGTTGAATATTTAAAAATTAAGATATTACACCATTTAATTACCCTACCCTACACCAAATGATTTGACCATCTAACATTTTCTTTGAAATTTACACAATAAAAAAAGTAAATTAAAATAGCACTATAAATTATTAGTCTTTAATATAAATAATCGTACATTTATTCATCGAAGCTTCATATATAATATTATAATATGTCACTCTAACATTAATACGTTGTATTGTTTTAATTATTTTTAACATTTTAATAATATCAATTACCATTTATATATTTTAAAGTGTTGATTTCAATTTCAAACTTTTTGTAGAAAGTATTAATTCACCTATGATTATACTTTCAATTATGTTCTTTATAGCTAAGAAGAAAAGGTAAGTGTAAGATAATAATCTTTAATAATTAAATATAGTATTAGGAGACTAGATCTTGACCATTAATATAAATAAACGGTTTAGATTGATTCATTAGGTAAATATTAGGCATTTTTTCTTAGGAGAGGATCCGGATTCGACGCTGTTCATAGCTGACGGCACGGCGTCAATTGACGGGGCCGTTAGGTGAAGCGTATTTAAGGAAAATTGAAGATGCTCTTTCTTTTGTGACAGAGGTTGCCTTCCACCAAATATTTATGTTTTGTAGTAGCCTTCTCCGAAATTTAATATTAGGTTTATCAAAACATTCTATTTATGTTTTTAAGCACCTTTTCCGTATTATCTCCTCCAACCTCTACGAGTTTTCTTAATTAAATTTAGAAATCCTTTTCTTGAAATTACTAAAATAAATTTGAGAAGATTTAGTTATTAGGGTAATTTTTGTTTAGAGAATATTAACTAGGCCCCTGCTTTTTTTACAATGAAAAATAAAGATAAAATAAATAAGATGATTTTAATTTAAAGGAGTAAATTATGGTAACTGCTATACTTTATTAAAAGAAACTACCAAAAACAAATAAAAATAAAAGGAAACTGTATTTCAAAGATTGTGGAAGATCTTCCAAGAAACTACCAAAAACAATAAAAATAAATAAAAGGAAACAGTATTTCAAAGATTGTGGAAGATCTTCCAAACGTCCATTCACGCTCATAATCGTTTCTTCATTCTTCTCGCCGTCGCCATTAGCAATCTATCTTCACGTCTCGCCATTGCCGCCGTCTTGTGTACACAAAAACACAAATTGTGTACATGAATTAAACAATACAAACGTACACAAACACCGAAACATAAACACCGAAACATAAAATTAAGTGAAGCAATACAAACATATACAAAAACGGAAACATAAAATTATGAGTTCAACAACACACAAATTGTGTACATGAATTAAACAATACAAACGTACACAAACACCAAAACATAAAATTAAGTGAAGCAACACAAACAGTTTGTACATATTTTATGCGAACTATTACAAATTTTGTGCATGAATTGAATAGTACAAACGTACACATCCACATAAACATAAAATTAAGTAAATCAACACAAACATTATGTACATATTTTCTGCACAGTAGTACATAATTGTTTTTATCACAATCGATTACATAACATATGCAATCGATTACATATTTTGTATCTCGCGAGATTACGTACATAAACATGTATACTAGTTCGTTGAGTACATCACGCCATTGAAGCAGTTATAGTAGAACAAATAACGAATCGATCAAAATTTCAGAAATAAACTTACCGATAAGTGGATGTTATATCGACGCGAACAAAAACCGAGATTAAATCGCCCAGGATCAATGGCGGAATCAAGCACCAGTAATGGAAACCGCCGTCTTCTGTTTCGGAGGAGGATGAAGATGAACAACTAGCTACAAACGTGGTTGAAGGTTATTGAATGATTCCTTAAATAACGGTTGTTAGTAGCAATTACCATTTTTATTAAAAAAAATAAATAATTTTTAAGATGAGAGAGAAAGATTACAGGATCTTTATTTTTATAAATAATAAATTTTTTTGTTGGTAATTAGAGGGGCCTAGTTTGTTAATTAAAACACAAAACTACCTACTTTGTACACAATGATGCAAAAAGTGCCTACTTAACCATTTTACCCAATAAATTTTGGAAGAAAGATTTTTTATTTTTAACAAATTTATAGAAGAAAGATTTTTTTATTTTAAATTTATTTTTGAAGGATTATAAGTTCAATCTATTTGTATAAATAGAGGGTTTGAAGATTAAACAAATCAAAATTTATTAGCCTTCTCGCTAATTTGAAGTATAACGTATTAATATCTGTTTTGGTGGGTCGTTGGCCTAATGTTTTGGTGGGTCGTTGGCCTACTGTTTTGTGGGTCGTTGGCCTAATGTTTTGTGGGTCGTTGGCCTAATGTTTTGTGGGTTGCTAAATATTTTCAATCTTGTATCGATTATCAAGTAATATTGATAGTTTGATAACTTGTATAAATAGTGGGTTTGTAGGTTAAACAAATCATACCATTTATTGACCTTTTGGCGAAGTTGAAGAATAATTTTTATTCATAACGGATTAATATCTGATTTGTTGATCGTTGACATACTGCTTTGTGGTCGTTGACCTAATGTTTTGTGGGTTGCTAAATATTTTCAATCCCACGTTGATTATCAAGTAGGGCCGATAGTTTGATAACTTCTACAAATAGAGGGTTTGAAGATAACACAAATCATACATTTATTGACATTTTGGCTAAGTTGAAGTATATAATTTTTATTTATAACGGATTAATATTTGCTTTGTGGGTCGTTGATCTACTACTTTGTAGGTCGTTGACCTAATTTTTGTGGATTGCTAAATACTTTCGTTCTCACGCCGATTATCAAGTAATACTGATAGTTTGATAACTTATATAAATAGAGAGTTTGAAGATTGAATAAATCATACATTTTTTGGCTTTTTGGCTAAGTTGAACTATAATTTTTAGTTTGATGAACTAGGTTTCGTGTCACTTTCGAAATCAATCCGATTGTAATTTTTGACAAAATATCTTTTCTATTTTAACTAACGATTGAAATTTTGAACAGTTGGTTAATTAACTTTTTTTTATTTTTAAATTTCAAAATCGGTTAAAAATAAATATATATTTTTTTTAAAGTCCATATATTCTATTTTGCTTATGGAAAATTATAAATTTTTGGGCAATTTTAATAACTAGACTTTTTTTGAGAAACTAGAGTAGTAACTAGGCTTTTTAATGTTTCAATTAAGTAAATATACCCCAACCTTTTGTATTTATTCTCAAACTCTACACACTCATCTTTCAAAGGGTACATTTATTAAACACAAAACTAGAAAAAACCTATTAAACCAAATTGTTTCTAATTTTTTTAAGGATTATTTTTTATGAAAGTTAAATCGGTAATTTTTTTTGTTTTCCGAATATCAGTAGAAGATAAGAAAGTAATAAATCAATATTAATCTCCCGAAATCTCTCCGGGCGATTATGGACGTTGAGTATATAATTGGATACGAGTCAACCACATAAGTATTGCCTTTATATTATACATTTAATAATTAAATGGTAATTAATACTCAGCGTATATTGAGGGATATTATCAATGTACTCAAAATTAATATATTCTTCAAATACCCGTGCAAGGCACGGGTCCTAAATTAGTTCTATTAAAGCATTTATATATCTTGTGTAAAATTGACCCGGACAGAAAATCCATACCGGTCCGGTCTCGGACAAAAAAAACTGGGTCGGATCGAGACATTTTTTTTTATAGATTTAATTAATATTTAAAAATCATTATATATATAGGTTAATGTTCAGGTACAATTCAATTAATGCGGTACGGTCGTGCGACCGACCGTACGGGCGACACGTGTCCCAATTATTTTTTTTTCGGGAAACGAATGAAAATTTGTTTGAACTATCATGTTATAATTTATGCACTATTCTCCTATAAATTTTGAACTATTCCCATATAATTCATGAACTATTACTTTTTAATATATTATATCAAGTTATTTATAAATTAATCGTTTATATGTGATGAACTATTCAATTGTAATTCATGAAATATCATATTATAAGTTATGCATTATCCTTTATAAATTTTGCACTTTGAACTATTCTATTATAATTCATGAACTATTTTATTATAATTCATGAACTATCCCATAATAAGTTTTGAACTATTACTTTCACTCCTTTATAAATTTTGCACTATGAACTATTCTATTATAATTCATGAACTATCCTTTTAGAAGTTATGAACTATTCCTTAATAAGTTTTGAACTATTACTTTCATCCCTTTATAAATTTTGCACTATGAACTATTCTATTATAATTCATGAATTATCCTTTTATAAGTTATGAACTATTCCGTAATAAGTTTTGAACTATTAATTTCACTCGTTTTTTTAAAAAAAAATAAAATTCGGGACACGTGTCAGGCGTACGTTCAGTCGCACGCCCGTACCGGAATAATGTGTCTTACCTGAACAGTACCCTATATATATATAATGTCATATCTAGTAAAAACGTGTTTCGGTGTAAGAAATAAGATCAATTATGAATAGTCGGATCAATGCATGTGACTTAGATCTAACATCAAAATAAGGCAGCATTATATTCTAATTTATTGTAGTCTCATGTATATGGTAACAAAAATATACATGATATCTTTATATGGAAACAAATTTCTTATTCTCTAATTAATATTGTAGGGATAACAAAATATATGGACATATAGACGGATATAGTCCCGTACATATGAAAATTATTGTATATAGTCACGTTGTATTAATTATATAGTAGAATCGTAGTCGTGCATGCTTTTATGTAATCGTGCATCAATTAATTTGTGCATAAGAATATGAATTAATTAGGGAAATGAGGCCCATTACATTTTACTTTTGTAAAATGGGCCTCTAGCCAAAATAAAAAAAAAGTGGGCCTGAATCTAGTAAAATAAGGCACCGTTAGAGCTTGAAAATGAATGAAGGTTCCTCTCCCAAATTTAAATTTGATAAGAGTCATAAGTCGATTCTTGGTTTTGCAAATAGAGAGAGGGAAACAAGAACCAATTCTTCCGTCTTCCTTTCCTCTTTTTCATTTTGAAGAACGTATTCCCCAATTTCCCTAACCAAACGCAGTCCCCAATTCTTCCAAATTAAAAACGGCGGATCTCCCTTCCACGTCTACTGCTCAGATACCGGCGTCCTCTTTCAGTCTAGGGTTTACTCATACCGTAATTGAGGCAGAGGATCGTAGGATGGCCGACGAGACTTTGATGACGGAGGAAGCTATGATTTCCTCCAATACTAAAGCCCACGATTCCGGCGAAACTACAGTTCCCAAGGAGACTATGGAGGTTGAAGTTCTTGAGGAGGCTAGAGTTCTTGAGGAAAGGGGTTCCAATGACGTCATTGATGAAGAATTGGTAAGCCGTTCTGCTCTTTAGTACAATAGTACATGTGTGTGCAGTTTGGGTATGTATTATTGAAGATAGGTTTTTGTAAGATTTGATTTAGGTATGCATTGAGTAATTGATTACTCAATGAATGTATTTACTGGGTATTTGTATGAATTGATTTTGTGTATGCAGTTTAGATATGTATTATGAAAGAGATTGATTACTTAATGTTTGCATTTTTTTGGGTATTGCTTTGAATTGGGTATATGTGTGTACATTTTGGGTATGCATTATTGAAGCTTTTTGTAATATTTGATTTAGGTATGGATTGAGTAATTGATTATTCTATGAATGTATTTACTGGGTATTGTTATCAATTGATTTTATGTGTTGTTGTTTGGGGTACGTATTATGAAAGAGATGCTTGATAAGATTTGACTTGAGTATGTTTGTGGTATGTATTTTATCTTACCCAAGTATATAGGGATGTATTTTACAAGATAGGTATGTAAGCTTGCACTATATATTGGGTATGTAAATATGGGGTTCATAATAGTGGACATTGGTTATATATGGATTCATGTATTTGTTATTTGGGTATGTATTTCATGTTATTCAAGTATGTAAGAATGTTTTGCAAGTAACTGATTAAACTATATATGTATTTTATGGTACCCAAGTATATAGGAATGTTTTGCATATAACTAATTAGTCCATGTATGTATTTACTGTGTAAGCTTACAACATACCCAATAACTTCACATCATAACCCAACTTTGGCATATAGTTGGGTAATGTGGCATCATACCCAATAATCATATACTATGTAATATGCTTATAATGTGTTTTTTGTAGATTCACATATGCAACTCCATTCCTAAACTTGGGCAAGACAGGAGAATGATAACAAACATCGATGCTTACCCAAAAATAGATCAGATGTAAGCAGTCCACGTTCCGGTGACGTAGAAGCTCAACAAGAGGATCGCGTTTTTTTGGGTAGAGGGCTGCGTTTTTTTTTGGGCAGAGGGCTGCGTTTTTTGGGCCCAAATTCCCTTCAAAATGTTAATTAAAAGTGTCACAGTCAACACTCACATCAGTCATCACTCATCAGTCATCACTTTTGTCCACTTTTTGTATTGTTTCTGAATTAGTCTAGCAAAGTAGGATCCCAATTTTTCAATTTGTAATTAGGAGGGCCCTAAATTCCAACTATATGGTGTAAAAGACCCTAAATACCAATTTAGCCTAAGAATATAGTCGTGCATGTAATGTAACGTGTGCTACTAACTAGCACTACTTGTGGATGTATACTTAAAAATAGATTTGTGCATGTAATTTGAGCGTGCACGCGCTATTAGCGCCACTAACACTACTAACTTAAACTTAAACGAGTGTATTGTGTAATTTGAACGTGCACTAGCGCTACTAACTTATAAAGTTATAATGTGTATATGAAGTAGTGTATATCAAAGAATAAGTCGTGCATGTATATTATTATGTTACTTTTAATGTCAGGACATGAAGAATAAAAATAATGAATATGTTAATCCATGTACTTAATTTGACAATAAAAAATTATTTCTTACATGGTAACCGTATATGTTTATTCAAAAATAAATATATAGTTAATTAGTATACAAAATAAGAATGAATCATGAATGTCGATTGTATTTAATCATGTGGAGATTTGTTCTCATTTTTTAGTAAGTCTCCCCCTCTTTCTCTCTCTCTCTATATATATATGATTTATTTATTTTTAGTTGTTTAGTTTTAGTTTTTTCAATTGTTTTATTCTTGTCCGAACCGGCCTAAACCGTTCCAAATCCGGTTTGGACCGGAGGGCTAAACTCCCATGCCCGTGTTTTTTCCCGAAATGGAGGGTTGAATGGGCCGACCTAGATTTGTATAGGTTTAAGTAGAAGATAAGATGATAACCTATGGTTGCTACTTGATAAATATGTTTATATAGGGTACATAATTGGATCTCATAATATATAATGTTGGTCAATAAGATATAAGATCGGATATTCGCAAATCAACGAAGACGAGACGGACATGGAAACAGACACCAAACGGACATGAGACGGCCAACTTGTCCTTCTGGGTGACCGCTTGGCGGCCCGTTTATGTTTTTGACAACGTTTTGATAATTAAGTAAAGTGCTCTGGTTGGAATTACGATACGCACGAGTACTACTTTCGAAAATCTACAACTTTTCAATTGACTCAAATCTCAAATTATAAAGGAAAGATGATCGAAATCGGTAATATCTTAGGGATCATCATAAATTTACATCCAACTTCAATGATTTCCTCCTGGCTCTTCAATCTTTAGTCGATCATGATGCTTCCATGCACCTTCTGACTTCATGGAAGATTGGATCCTCGTGCTATGGTATTTTAATACGATTACGTACCATAAATGACGTCAAATACCTAAAACACGAAATGGTCAAACTCGAGGTCAACATAAGTATAAGTCAACCCAAAAGTTGTGCCCTTGTTAGAAGGTCTAATATTGAATTTGTTGTCAAACTGATTATTATTGACCCATTGTATGGTCAACATCCTAGTGATACATCGGGTTTTAAATATGGGACGTTAGACTCCTTCAATATTAGTACATAAATTATAAAAAGAATTATAAAGGTAAATCGTTTCAGGTGATAATATAATCCAATAAAATAATTTATATAATATAAAGACATTTAATGAATTATAAAGGTAAATCGTGTCAGATGATAATATAATCCGAACAAATAAAGATAATAAAAAGTTTTTGTTGAAATGTATAAATAAAAAAAATAGTTTACATAACTTTTTAATAAAAAAATCTAAAAAAAAATACTTGACGAAATACAAGACGTTAAAAAAATTATACTCCCTCCGATCAAAAATAACTGTCATTTTAGCCTTTGACATAATTTTTAAGAATAATATTAAATAGCATAGATTTTGTAAAGTTTTTCTAAATCTTATCACTTATTTAATATTCAACCTTCTTTTAAACAATAAGAATGATTTTAGAATTAAAATTAATCATTTACCCCAATTTTCAAGAACATTTCTTATAATTATTGTTAATTTATTGACCTAGAAAACTTAAAACGACAGATAATTTTGATCAAATTTCTAATGCTAAAACGACACTTATTTTTGATCGGAGAGAGTATTTAAGTATTAGTATATATAGAAACTTATCCATAGAAAGTGGACCCTATATATAATTATAGAAGTTTGAATTAATTAGGGAAATGAGACCCCTTAAAATTATCTTTTGTAAACTAGGTCTCTATATAAAAGAAAGAAAAAGTAGGTATGGAAACTAGAAAGTAGGGGCAATAATTTCTTTAATTGAAATGATGGTGATTAGATGTTTACTTTTAGTCTAAATATATTTTTTACATGTTTACCTTTTATTTTTTTTGTTAATGTAGCTAGTTTGATAAAAATTTTAAGTCCATGAATGTTTAATTTTTTTGGGTGACATTGTTTTCGTTACCCAAATATGAATTGTAGTATTTTTCTCATTATTGGGTATATGTTTATTGTTTTTGTGGTATGTTTCTTATTGTTGAGTATGCTTAAAGTGATATTTTTGGGTATGTTTCTTATTGTTGAGTATGCTTAAAGTGATATTTTTGGGTATGTTTTATGGTTATCCAAATTGTGTTACATGGACCAAATGTCATTTGGTATTGATATTTGGGTACAATATCGATTTGTGTAAATTTTGGTTATGACAAATTCAAATTGGGTATGCTTTTATACGTGTATTGGATTTTTAATATATTTCTTATTATTAAGTATATAGTGATATCGTGAGTATGTTTTATGGTTACCCAAAATGTGTTATAATGATCAAATGTCAAGCGAATTTTTGGGTAATGACCAAATGTCATTTGATATTGATGTTTGTGTACAATATCGAGTTTTGAAAATTTTGGGTATGACAAATTTAAATTGGGTATGGATTTTGTATTAAGTGATGTTTAAACTGGGTATAAATATAAAATATTATCTAATATATGGATATTGTTTTATTTTGATATTTGATTTATTGGGTATGTTGTTTTCGAGTATGTTTATGTACTTTGACAAATTTATTTTTGGGTATGATAGTGACATTATTTGGGTAAGCGGATTTTTGGGTAAGCAAATTTTTTCTGGGTAGAGGGCTGCGTTTTTTGGCCTCAAATTTACTCCAAATATCAATCAAAAGTGTCAGCACTCACATCATCCATCACTCATTAGTCATCACTTTTGTCAACTTTTTATCCTATTTATGAATTAGTCTAGTAAAGTAGGAGCCCTATTTCTCAATTTGTAATTTATAGGCCCTAAATTTCAACTCTATAGTGTAAAAGCCCTAAATGCCAATTCAGCCTAGAAGCTTTTACCTTTTATTCTAAGAATTAAAATCTTCTTCGGTGTGTAAAAACTATTTTTAAATATCAAATATCAGATTTATTTCTATAAAAAGAAAGAGCTAATTTACTTCATAATAATGTTGAGTTTATATTTAAAACACTTATAAAATTATCGATAATCTTTTCTAAATCGTAATTTGTACGCATTTTTTTTTAACATTTTGAACAGTTTTGGTAAAATATATTTGTGTAGTTTATCTATATTAAAATTCATTTCCATTCTCAAACATGCAAGTAATGGATAAAAAACTACTTTCTTTGTCTTTTTTTTTGTGGGTCGCAAAACTAGTTTCTTGTCTGTATGCGCGCTAGAAGGACGAATGTCTGAAGCACATGAACCCAAAAACAAAAGAAAGAAAAATACAGATTTATAGAAAGCGAAGAAAGAATTGAATCCCTCCCAGTTGAAATTTTAGGCGGAGCTGCTCCCGATGGCGGCACACACCCACATCTCTCATCTCTCAAAATAGAGTAATAAGCGGCGCATCCCAGATGTCAAGACAAATACATCTGTAGCCTATCATCTCATCTTCAAAATACCCACATACTAGATTTCTCTATTCTTCCCCCCATAAATTCCTCGATTTCATTTCTTGCTCTTCCATTCTCACTCCGTTCAAGTCATTGCATAAAACAATTTTAAATAGAAATTCTTGAAAAATGGGGAGTGCAAACAGAGGTGGGTTTGTTTTAGACAAGGGCGAATCAACTGAGTACGATTTCGGTTTGGGTTTGAAGATGATGATGATGGCTAATCATCAAAACCCTAATCGTGAAACTGCTGCAAACGCTGATTTTAGCGGCGACCGGGATATTAGTTCAGCTGGTGGTTGCTCAGGTGGCGGTGGAAATTTTGGGCCGGTAGCTGTTGATGATTCTGATTCTTCCTCTTTCAGATCATGGGGTAAATATAAAGTTCTGACCTTTATTTCTGTTTAAACGCTTTCTTCTTTTGCTTTTTCCCCTTGTGTTTGATACTTTGATGTAGTTTTTATGTTCTTGTGTTTGGGGTCCATTCATTTTACATGATTTCTCAAGGTTGAAAAGGCTATAAAACATAAAAAATCACTTTTTGTTGAAGGAGGAAGGGTTTTTACAGCTACACAAAGGCAAGAGCTTGAGAGGCAAACCATGATCTACAAGTACATGGCAGCTTCAATTCCAGTGCCTTCTGAGCTTCTTGTTCCCATGAACTACAAATATCCATCCAATGGTAAAAAAACCCTATTTTTCTGCATTTTTTCATTTAAATATGTGAAATTAGTTGTTTTAGGGTTTATGTTGTTTTAAAGAGTGAATTGGATTTGAGTTATTCAGGTAGGAGCAAAGATCAAGAACCATGGAGATGCAAAAGAACTGATGGTAAGAAATGGAGGTGTGCAAAAGATGCAGCTCCTGACCACAAGTATTGTGAGAGACACTGTCACAAAACCAGGCCCAAAAGTTCAAGAAAGCTTGTGGAATCATCACCTCCTTCATTATCGTCTTCGATTTCGGCTCGTCGAATCAACAGCAACAAAAACAACAATACATTAATTTCATCTTCAACTTCATCACCTATCAGCAATGCAAATCTCAACATCAAGTCATCCTTCCCTTACCATGAGACCTCTCAAGCTATGTACATGCCTCAACAATACATCAACTCCAGGTAGGTCAAATAATATTTTACATACTCCAATGTTTTGTGAATGTTTTTATTTGTCTTTTTATACAATGGGTTATATAAATCCCTAAGTCAAAAGGGTGATTTCTGAATTCTGATATTTCTCTGATATGTTACAGTTTTTAAGGCATTGTTTGTTGTGGCATACATAAATTTTGTCAGCAAGTACTTTGAATAGTTGAATATTTTATGTGTTCTTTTTTTATTTGTTTTGTGTTTCTGTTTCTGGCCTTGTTTGACCCAAGAATCATTTCAAAATTGAAGGTACCCAGATTATTTTATGAAAAGGGAAGCTCATCATAATGATCAGAATCCACCAACTGTTTCTTCTTTATTTGGGATGGACCAAATGACTAGTATTAGTACTAGTACTGATTTCACCAGCAATGGCCAAAATCACTCTCCTTTGCCTAGGCAATTTCTGGATGCTTGGTCCAGTGGAGATAGTAAGAGTATCGACATCACCGGGAAGTCCGTTGTTTCCGACAGCAGCTTACTTACCCTGTCGATGGCGGGCGGCGCCTGTAGCGAGGAGAACGAAGAGGGTCCTGCACAACTTGGAATGGGGTTGTTTGGAACCGAGAGGGATGACGGAATCAGTATTGACGAAAGGTATGCGTGGATGGGTTCTTTGGCGCCAGGTGGCCCGTTAGCGGAGGCGTTGTGTCTTGGGATGATCGGATCAGACGGTGCTCAAGGTGGTCCTCCTGGTGGATTGGGATTCATGAAGTGATTCTCGTTCTTGATCAAGAAGAATTTGTTTCCAGAAATAGTCTGAATTATGATACTTCTGAATTATGTGGTCTTCTTCAAATTAGGATTAGCAGTCGTAAGCTTATTATATGGATATGTTTACGTTACTAATCTTCTTCTAACATTTGATACTTCTGAATTATGATAGATCCTTGTTTTAAACTGGCTGTGAACACTTCCTGTTAGATAAAAATCTCTGAATGAGACAAAAACAGTGATTTTATGTCGAGGGGGCCATGCTTTATTCTCTTCAACTTTTCTGCACCTTGCTTTTGCTTGACCCTCTGCTGTTAATTTTGGCTGTCTCTGCAAAAAAAGCTTTTATTACATGAAAATTTCGGGGATATGGCTGTGCTACTACAGTGACCCTTCAGTTGTTATCAAGTTGATGGTGAGTTTATTCCACCTGAAATAAGATTTGTCATGTTGATGTGTGAAAATGTCTCGAATCGAGAATATGATACTACATGTACCTAACATTTTCTTCAAACATACTTCACTCGCGTATGATCGCAGTGACGTTCAAGCCCCTACTGTCTCCCGGCATTTGACAACAACCCTGTAGGGAGCTTCTACAACAGCTCGAAGCTGACTTGGCAGCGGGTTGTGGAGATGAGGAGGCTGCTTCATCAACTTCCAACAGGCAGCGAGGGACCTGTCCTTCAAGGTCCCTACACTCGGTTTTCTGGCATGCACTGCTTGACTCGAACCAAGAGTCATCTCGGCCACATCCTCCAGAAGAATCTCCGGGAAGCTTCGTCTGTGCGCCACCCGAACAGCTTCCTGGTTTCAAACCATGTTGGTGCCGGTCAACAAGTGGGTCCACACCACCACCACACTTCCTGCTCCTGCAAGTTGAGGATGAACATGCGGTTGTCTTGAACCTCTTAGTTGCCACGTTCGCGGGTTTGGGCTTGTTCTCGACGACGCAACACCCCTTACTATCAAGGACAGTGCTCTTGTTCTCGACAACGCAAACACCACTCTTCTTACAAGAGGCATCACCACTACTGCTACAGTCTCCTCCGGCCACTACAACGTGGTCGTGGGAGTAACCGAGGAGCAGCATGCTGTTGAGAGTAACGAGCAAGCATGACAAGACATCAGCAAGAACAGCCACCCAGATGATGGCGTAGCCAGCAAAGGACGCAGCGAGAACAGCAGCCTTGACCACAATCGAAAAGACAATGTTCTCGATCACCTTGTGTCGAGTCCTCTTAGCAAGCCTGATAGCGCTAGGGATCCGTCTAATGTCGTCTAACATAAGGATGACATGTCCTGTTTCAGTTGCCAGTGCTGATCCCGACACTCCCATCGAGATCCCCACGTCCGCCATGGCAAGGGCCGGGGCATCATTCACACCGTCCCCCACCATCGCTGTCGCCCCTGACTTCTTGAACTCGTCCACTATGCTAGCCTTGTCTTCAGGCATGAGCTCCGCATGGACCTCATCCAACATATTCTCTAGCTGAACATCAATACATCACAAGGCATATTAGTAATACATCAATAGTGCAAATCTCTAGGGGTGTTATACGAGCCGAGCCCGAGTAGCTCGTTTCTAAAATAATGCTCATAGTCATAGTGCTATTTTAGCTAAACGAGCCGTTCTTTACCTGAACGAGCCAAGCAATGCCATGCTCAAGCTCGGCTCGTTTATAAACGAGCCGAACGCGAGCCGAGCCCCAGAGAAGCTTGTCGTATCAGTCCTACAAATCTCTAAGTAGTTGCGTAAGATACCTGATTATGTGCATGAGTAGCAGCGGTGCGACTGTCCCCTGTGAGCATGACGGTCCTCATGCCCATTGATTTAAGATCTCTGATGGCATCAACAGCTCCGGATCGACACGAGTCAGAGAGGCTGAACATCCCAATCACAGCTCCGCGGCAGTAAACATACCCCACAGTTCTCCCATCATCACAATTGGACTTGATCTCAGAGTCTTCTGTATGGCAGTTCAAAATTTGCCAATGAATTGAACATTCATTAAAAACAGAAGATTGATGTAATGCAAGAGAAAATATCCTCACTGGCATAACAGCTAGCTCTTTGGCCAAGTTTTTGGTTTCCCACAAAGATCTCATTTCCATCAATCTTGCCAGCAATTCCTTCTCCTGGGAAATTTTTATAGTCTTCAACACTTTCTGGTTTGGGCTCAATGGACTGTGATTTACCATAGTAAATGACTGCATCTGCTATAGGATGGCTTGATTTACTCTCAATGCTTGAAACCCTTCATTTGTGCAAAAATACACATAATAAGTTACAATCATTCTTGAAATTTGATTTCTAATTTTCTATATACAAGGAGATAACAGGTACCAGTAAAGCAATGTCTGGAGGCTTATTATATGGATATGTTTACGTTACTAATCTTCTTCTAACATTTGATACTTCTGAATTATGATAGATCCTTGTTTTAAACGGGCTGTGAACACTTCCTGTTAGATAAAAATCTCCGAATGAGACAAAAACAGTGATTTTATGTCGAGGGGGCCATGCTTTATTCTCTTCAACTTTTCTGCACCTTGCTTTTGCTTGACCCTCTGCTGTTAATTTTGGCTGTCTCTGCAAAAAAAGCTTTTATTAAATGAAAATTTCGGGGATATGGCTGTGCTACTACAGTGACCCTTCAGTTGTTATCAAGTTGATGGTGAGTTTATTCCACCTGAAATAAGATTTGCCATGTTGCTTTTGTTCGAATCGACGATATGATTGTTTAACACAATTAATCTGATATTGTTGGAGTATGATAGTACGTGAAACTAAGATTAATAACACAATTAATCTGATAATGTTGGAGATTTTCTTCAAACATGGCAAACTTCACTCGCGTATAATTGCAGTGACGTTCAAACCACTACTGTTTCCCGGCATTTGACAACAACCTTGCAGGGAGCTTCTACAACAGCTCAAAGCTGACTCGGCAGCGGGTTGTGGAGATGAGGAGGCTGCTTCATCAATTTCCGACAGGCAGCGAGGGACCTGTCCTTCAAGGTCCCTACACTCGGTTTTCTGGCATGCGCTGCTTGACTCGAACCAAGAATCATCTCGGCCACATCCTCCAGAAGAATCTTCCGGAAGCTTCGTCTGTGCGCCACCCGAACAGCTTCCTGGTTTCAAACCATGCTGGTGCGGGTCAACAAGTGGGTCCACACCACCACCACACTTCCTGCTCCTGCAAGTTGAGGATGAACATGCGGTTGTCTTGAGCCTCCTAGTTGCCACATTCGCGGGCTTGGGCTTGTTCTCGACGACGCAGCACCCCTTACTATCATTGACAGTGCTCTTGTTCTCGACGTTGCAAACACCACCCTTCTTACAAGAGGTATCACCACTACTGCTACCGTCTCCTCCCGCCACTACAACGTGGTCGTGGGAGTAACCGAGGAGCAGCATGCTGTTGAGAGTAACGAGCAAGCACGACAAGACATCAGCAAGAACAGCCACCCAGATGATGGCGTAGCCAGCAAAGGACGCAGCGAGAACAGCAGCCTTGACCGCAATGGAAAAGACAATGTTCTCGATCACCTTGTGCCGAGTCCTCTTAGCAAGCCTGATAGCGCTAGGGATCCGTCTAATGTCGTCTGACATAAGAATAACATGTCCTGTTTCAGTTGCCAGCGCTGATCCCGACACTCCCATCGAGATCCCCACGTCCGCCATGGCAAGGGCCGGGGCATCATTCACACCGTCACCCACCATCGCTGTCGCCCCTGACTTCTTGAACTCATCCACTATGCTAGCCTTGTCCTCAGGCATGAGCTCCGCATGGACCTCATCCAACATATTCTCTAGCTGAACATCAATACATCAAAACACATTAGTAATACATCATTACTGCAAATCTGTAGGGATGTTATACGAGCCGAACAAGTCGAGCCACAGTCTTGAACAAGCCGAGCCGAGTCCTCGTCTCAAATAATGCTCATAGTGTTTATTTAACCGAAAGAGCCGACCTTTACCTGAACAAGCCGAGCATTGACATGCTCAAGCTCGCCTCGTTTAGAGCTGAACGCGAGCCGAGCCCTAGAGAGGCTTGTCTCATACAAATCTCTAAGTAGTTGCGTAAGATACCTGATTATGTGCATGAGCAGCAGCGGTGCGACTGTCCCCAGTGAGCATGGCGGTCCTCATGCCCATTGATTTAAGGTCTCTGATAGCATCAACAGCTCCAGATCGACACGAGTCAGAGAGGCTGAACATCCCAATCACAGCTCCGCGGCAATAAACATAACCAAGAGTTCTCCCATCATCGCTATGGCAGTGAATTGAACAGCTAGCTCTGTGGCCAAGTTTTTTGTTCCCCACAAAGATCTCATTTCCATCAATCTTGCCAGCAATTCCTTCTCCTGGGAAATTCTTATAGTCTTCAACACTTTCTGGTTTGGGCTCAATGGACTGTGATTTACCATAGTAAATGACTGCATCTGCTATAGGATGGCTTGATTTACTCTCAATGCTTGAAACCCTTCATTTGTGCAAAAATACACATAATAAGTTACAATCATTCTTGAAATTTGATTTCTATATACAAGGAGATAACAGGTACCAATAGAGCAATGTGTGGAGGCTTATATCTGTAACAAGACATTTGAAATCAGAGACAATGAATTCGCCTCGAGTGAGTGTCCCAGTCTTATCGAAAGCCACAGTCTTGACCTTAGCAAGAATTTCAAGGTAGTCTCCTCCCTTGATCAGCAGCCCATTGCTCGCGGCATTGGAGAGTGCACAGAATGTGGCAACTGGTGTGGAGAGAATCAGTCCACATGGGCATGCGCTTACGAGTACGACTAATGCAAGGTGATACCAATAGTTTTTGTTGTGGAAATTCATTATAACTGGAAGGATTGCCAATCCAAGTGATACCAACACAATTGCTGCAATACATGACATAGTTTATGTAGATTGGATCCGGTGAGAAGTTTCCTTATGCATGACATAGTGTACTGACCTGGTGTATAGTACTTGGCGCATTCGTCTATTAATCTTTGAAACCGAGATTTCTTGTTTTGAGCTTCTTCAACAAGCTTTGCCATCTTGGCTACTGCACAATCTCCGGAAAGTGCAACTGTCCTCACAGTTACATATCCTGAAAAAAATAGTAGAATTAACAGAAAGAAATGAACTGATACAAACCTTTGATGAGTGTGAGAAGCAAATACCATTTAGATTGATGGTGCCGGCCCAAACAGAGGAACCGGGTTGCTTGGAGACAGGAAAAGCCTCTCCGGTCAATGTTTTCTCGTCTACTTCACAACTCCCATCCACCACCAAGCCATCAATGGGGATAACTTCACCTGTTTTCACAGCAATGATAGTCCCTGGCTTCACATGTTCCACATTGACCACTTTACTGGTTTCTGCAATGGTTGCTGTCTGTGGGACTATGCTCATCAACGACGACATAACTGCATTCGCCTTGTGGCTGGCATGCGACTGGAGCCATTCAGAAACTAAGAAGAGGAAGACTATAGTTCCTGCTTCCCAGAAACTCTGCAGCGCGAGTGTACCTGCCACTGTCAAATGAGCAATATACTGATGTTAAGCTGTTCATTCATGTGATGGAACATTTGACAGCAGAATTACCTTCAATTAGAATAAGGATATTGAGATCAAGAGTAACATTTTTGACAGCTGCAACACCTTTGAGAACAATTGGCCAAATGCCAGCAACTACAGAAGCCACAGCCAACCACCTGAGAGGGTAATAGAAGTACTTGAGAAACGAGAGAGCGAGCAGCAAACCACAAGCAACCACATAGGGGCTTGGCCATTTCTTGTGAAAACTTGATCTTCCTTTCACTCTCACATGTGCTTCTAGCCTTGCCTGATTCAAAGCCTTGGCTGTCCTTGACAATCACACCCAAAATAACAAGAGAAGAATGGGTTACTTAAGCTTTTTTTGTATTGCTGATACAAACTAGCTTCTTAATTTTCTTAATTAAAAGTAAAGCTAAAAAAATGTTGGGTATTGACCGTAAAATATAAAGCAACAAGACCTATTTTGTCCCATTAGAAGCATAAGAGCCTTGATTATGCTCATCCGTACAATAACAACCCACAAGCCCATTTTACCATAACAATTATAACTTCTGTTTCGGTAAGCTTAAAACTAAGATCACCACAGCACTTACCTATCTGGATGGGAGAAATGAGGACAGAATCATGCAATACAATGACAGTTTTGGAAGGAACAACAACAGAGACATGCTGAACTCCTTGAAGGGGAGTGAGAATTGAATGAACAAGAGCAACCTCAGATGTGCAGCAAAGTCCTAATACATCAAAATAAGTCTTCTCAATCCTTTCATTCACCAATGATGTCCCTCGCCTGTTCTCTTCTTCGTTACTCGTCTCTGAGACGTACACGAGGCTTTATTAGGTTTCAAGCTATGTTGCACCAATACGGACACGTGTGTCCGTATTTGACACGATACGGTACATGGACACGGCAAATCTTTAAGTATTGGACTTGGACACGTGACGAATACGATAATTAAAATTTTAATTAAAAATATAATTCAAGCAATTTAAAAACACAGTTTATATGTGTTTACATGAACAAAACTAGAGTCCACAAAATTGAGGGAAATTATTGCAGACAACACAACAACACTAACAGCCTAACACGCTACCTTCTAAATAAGCAATTTTGATGGCCAAAGTAGAAATAGAGAAGGAAGATGAAGAGAATGGCGCAGAGAAGGATGATGAAAGGAATGGCGCAGAGAAGAAGATGAAGAGAATGGCACAAAGAAGGAAGATGAAGAGAATGGCGAAGGAAGATGAAACATACCCGGATATACCGAACTACCGAGGTCGAGAATGGCGCAGGAGATGGAGTTCTTCACTTCTTCGCAAGGTCGCAGTCGGCAAGAGGCAAAGCAAATAGAGAAGAAGAATGAAAGTTACCGTAAAACAAAAACCTAGGAGCTTTTTTTTTTAGGTTAAAAAGTGTAAATTTCAATTTTACCCTTCGTATTTATTTTATTTACGTGTCCAACCTGGACACTCGCGTGTCCAACCTGGACACTCGCGTGTCCACCAAGTGTCCAAATCAGGACACGCGTGTCCAACCGTATTGGTGCGTGTCCGCGTGTCGGACACGCGTGTCCGTGTCCAATACCAAATACGAGGTCAATATCACGTATTGGTGCAACATAGGTTTCAAGTAAGTAAACCTTGTATAGGTCCATGAAAATAAACTCAGTTTACCAACCTGTGATGGAAAATAGAAGAGGGCTTCTGATTTCTTGAGAGAGCATATTTTCTTGACTTTTTTTTTTATGCAATGCAAGGGGTTGAGTAGAGTATTTGATGGATAATTGGTGGATTAGTGCCTGCTTACAGTGGCATGAGGCACACCGGGAAGACCAAGTCATCTACTACTCACATCATTGATAGCTGTATTATTCTAAAATATGCAAAATTTTATCTTTTATGACCAATTAGATGTGGAAATGTCAAGGAAGTAATGGAGGACTTGTCATTCTATTACGATTGAAATTAATATGGAAATTTATAGAACCGGAAAATGACTTGTGGTCCATTATCAATAATGGTTTTAATCGGGTCTCAATGGACGCACCCGCTGTTGCTCAATTAGAGTCCTATAATCGGCTCCGGCATCGATTGAATCGGTCGAGTCGGTAGGGTAAGGTACAAATTTGGAAGGTACTAATTTGATTATGTCTGAATCGCAATCCTTCTCGGGATGGATCGACACCGCCTTCACCGAGTCAGGCCTCCCAGTTAAGCTCTTCAACCTTCTTCCTTTCTCCTCTCTCTAAAATCTATTAGTTCCATTTGTACCCCAAGAACAACCAAATTGCTGTTTAGGTTAGTCTAGAGTACATGGCACATGCTATTAACCAGATTTTATTTTTTTGTCTTTCTTCCAATCAGGCTTTCTTCTTCCATTTTCTTCTAATTACAATTAGGTTCATGCCTGATTTACTTCAACAAGTATTGTCTACTCTTAATGGAGCCATTCTCTTACGTTCTTCACCCCAGTGCCTGAGAAATTAGTTGAAGAACGAGGAACAAATGCTTTGGCAGCTGCATTAGCACAGTTGAGTGGTTTTGCACAACCTCCATCAGTCAAGTCCCTAATTACTCATGAGCAGTTTGGCGATATTTTTATTGTCATTTTCTCTTTCATGGATGGGAGTATGAATCTTTGTTGATTGATTCTTTCATACTTTTTTGCAGGGCCGGGCAACATTTCAATTGATCCGTGATAGTGCATATACCAGAGGTATATTCACTCCTCGATATGTCATGGTGTTTATCGTTCAGCTTCTACTTAGTGATGTTTTCTTTCTTCTCCCTCTCTCATAAGGTACTTTATGCTGTCTAATTATATTACTTATGTTACTTGAATAGAAAAATCTTAAGAATTTTTATGTCCCTAAAGGTATTGGAGTTGGGCTGGAATTTATGGCATTAGATCAGGTGGACAGACCAAGTCAATATAACCCAAGAGTAGTTTATTCAACCTTATTCAAGACTCTTAAAATAAATGACAGATAGAAATGGCCGTCCTCTAAATTTGTTGTATTCTATGATAACAGGTAGAAAATTTTCCACATGCATGGGATTGTCTTATTCCAATGGGTTTACCTTCAGAGAATGTTGTAGAGCGTTATGGCGTGACTCAAGAGGAACAAGATCAAGTTGCTGTAAGATTTCACATCCACACTAGGTTGTTATCTCTGTTGATGCATTGATTGTATATCCCTTTATGTTTGTGGTTTTGTTGTTAAGTACAATCATACAGAAATGTTGAGGCTACAATTGCATATGTGAAGTTTAAAGATGAAATTATTCCTGGCTCCACAAAGGTGGCCTTGATGAGTGATTGTACTCAATTCTTTTTTTCCCTTTTGCAACCGTAAATATATATTCGTGTTTTGTTTATCTATGTCCTTTTTCTTGGATAAAGATTGTCGGTCCGAAAACCGGAGAGGAGAAACCCGTTATCATCTCTATAGATGATGGCATCCGACAAATCACTAATATGGCGGCTTTGACAAGGTTGAAGCCTTCATTCAAAAAAGGATGATATAACTACAACTGGTATGAGAACACAAACATTGTTGCTCGAGATTATATTCATTATGTATCTTCTCAGTTTCTAAGATTAAAATTTTGCCTCTTAGGAAACGCAAGTCAGGTGAGCGATGGTGCTGGTGCCGTTTTTTGAATGAAGATGAGCCTTGCAATGGAAAGGGGACTCTCAATCCTGGGTGTTTTCAAGTAAATACGTTGCTCATACCGTTTTCACTATCCAATCCTTGTAAGGCTTTCTATCTAGCTTCATGTTTTGATGTAATTTATGGTATATGGTTGTTGCTCTTAGGAGCTTCTCTGTAGCTCGTGTATATCCTTCTCTTATAGGCATTCTGTTGCCATCCCTGCAGTTGTTAAGACTACTGGTCTTCACCTCATTGACATTAAGTTGTATGAGATAAATGAGATGAATAAAAATATATATTTTATCTTCATATCTTAACATTTTGGCTTATCTATTGTATTCTGAACTCCCCATCTTTGATTTGGTTAATGCTTAAGATAGCAGACTTCACGCGGAACTTCTGAACTTTTTATTCGTAAGCTTAAATGCCTGTAAATTGTCTCCACAAGCCATCTTATCTTCCTTAGCCCTTATCCATTTCCGCACTTAGCAGCTGGTCCAACTCCAACATGGGAAAGGCATACTAAAAGTACATTTCATTGGCTCACATTATCCAGGATCTCTCATTGATTTTGCTGAATAATTTTCATCAAATTGAGATTCCTGCTGAGTCTTATTTCATTGCTACTTTTGTTTGACCATTAAGAAGTGCTGATTAAAAATTACAATATACATTTCAAAGGTCTCGTTTCTCATTTATCACAGCTTTCACCTACCTATTGGCCTGATCCTGCTTAATGGGGTGTACATACATATTCATTTTGAGTTATGTTTCATATGCAACTTTGAGTTTTGAAATAAAATAACCATTCCATGTTGTCCATTGTTTGTTCCAGAAAGTTCCACTCCTGATTGGTGGTAGATTTATGGAGTCACAATCATCTGAAGTCATTGATGTTCTTAATGCGGTAATCTTTAACAACGATGTGCACCTCGTTCTCTCATTTTTGTCACGGATCTGACAATATTTATTTTGTTCTATTACATGTTTGTTAAACCAATTATTGTTACTGTTTCAGGCAACACAAGAAATAGTGTCTCAAATTCCTTTGACTACTAATGAGGAATTTGAAGCTGCGGTTTCTGCAGCAAAAGAGGCTTTTCCATCTTGGAGGAACACACCAATAACAACTCGCCAGCGTGTTATGTTGAAGCTTCAAGAACTAATCCGTAGAGACATGGTAAATAACAGTTAGAGTTTCCCCTGTAAAGCTACTTGCGTGAATTTTCAGAATTATTGTAAACCTTTTTGTAGGATAAGCTTGCCTTGAGTATTACTACTGAATAAGGGAATACACTAAAAGATGTTCACCGTGGATTAGGTGGGGGGTTTATATTCGATGATTGGAAAAGTTTGGTGAACCACTTCGCCTTCGCTCCCATGTTGTAAAGATTCTCAAGATTCTTATTGAAAATGGAAAAGCTATTCGTGCTCATTTAAGAAATGGCCAAGTCAGTACACAAGTAACAAACCTTTTTGATTTTTTATGGACTGAATATTAAGTACCAGACCTACAAAAGAAAGATACCATTGTTGTCTTAACATTTTTCATTTACTAAATCTTTGTTGTTTAATTGAACATAAATCAGATGCTAACGAACCCCAAATCTTCTTGGAGGACCTTTACACCATAAAAGTGATCATGAAAGGCAGTGGTAGAGTAATGCAGCTTGTTTGTTTAAATTTGTTTGTGCGGGATATGAAGCCCAATATGTGGAGTAGAGCACCTCTAGAAATAGGATTTTTAGAAAGTTGATCAGGAGAAGTTTTTTTTCTCACTGTGTAGCATATAACAACCACGCTGCAGTTTTAAATTAGCATTTCTTTTCAAGTATTTAGGAGACAGAGTAATGTATAGTACGTATGTGTATACTTCTTCTGCTTTCGCGATTGTAACATATAGCTATCCCTATAAGTTTTCGCGATTGTAACATATAGCTATCCCTATAAGTTCATTTCAGTACGTATTTGTATAATTCTTCTGCTTTCGCGATTGTAACATATAGCTATCCCTATAAGTTCATTTCTGTACAAGTATTTATGCACTTGATCTTACAACAATTTTGCTCCACCGTACCATAACTTAGGTTCACCTCATATATGAAGCGAAATAAAATCACGATGCGCACGCGGCATTGGTACAAGTTAATGTTGAATGATCGATTTTTGATTTAATTTACTACAAAATTCTCCAATCAAATTTAGTGTCGCGCGTGCTGTTATTTCGCTAGCATATGACACGAAGCGTGTTGTTATTTCGCTAACATATGACACGAAGTAAAATCACGACGCGCGCGGTCTCAACTAGTTAATAGCAACAAATGAGGGAAATAGGGCTCTTAAAATTTTACTTTTGCAAAGTGGACTCCTAGTATAATTTAGGCCTGCAAAAAATTTAATAGATGTATTTGTAGGCCTCCCAAGAAAAGATGGATGGATGGATGGGCTGTCAAAAAAATTGAATATTAAATGACTGTTGATATTATTTGCAGAGAAGAAAGAGAAAACATTCATTCTCTTTGTAAAGAGAGAGAAAACAGATCTAGAAAGGAACGAAAGAGAAGAAGGAGAAATAGAGGATGAAACGGAGATCCGCCGGAGTTTCAACGACAGGGAGCACTGTTTCGCCGCCAGGATATTTGGCCACCAAGCCGACACCGAAGGATGAGCGAGAGATCTAGGGTTTCCTTCGAGCGGGAGAAGGGCAAGCAAGAGACCTAGGGTTTCGCCGTCAAGGTTGACACGAGGAGGGGCTAACCACTGGTACCACAAAGCCGGCGCCCACTTCTCCTTTCTTTACCCTCTCCCTCCGGTGAAGCCGGCGCACTTCTTCTGAAGCCGGCGCACTCCTTCTTCGTCCGCTAAAGGCGGCGCCCACTTCCCCTTCATTTGCGCCCTATTCTTCAACCTTACCCAAACCGCGCCCACTTCTCCTTTCTTTGCCCTCTCTCTTCCTCCCCTGAAACCGCTTGGGAACGTTGTTTTAATGGCGGATCTCCCTTTCTTTTCTACTCAGATTCCGGCGCCCTCTTACAATCTAGGGTTTGCGCAGGCTATTATTGAAGCAGAGGAGCGTAGGATGGCCGGCGAGACTTCGATGGCGGATGAAGCTAGGGTTTCCGCTGAAACTAGGGTTACCCAATTGTATGCATACGTAGTTACTTTTTGGGCATGATAATGTTCACTTATTTAGATTATATGAATATTTGTTGGAGTATATGATACGTGCTTACCCAAAAAATGCTTACCCAATTCCAATTATTTAGATTATATGGATATGGATATGTGTATATTAGTGTTGGAGTATATGGATATGTGCTTACCCAATTGTATGCTTACCCAATTGTATGTTTACTCAAGTTTAGTTATTTAGATTATATAGATATGTGTATATTGGTGTTGGAGTATATGGATACCCAAGAAGTTTGACATTACCCAGGAAGATGAGAAGTTTCAGATTATCCTAAAATACATTACCCAGGAATTTTGAGATTACCCAAAAATAGATTACCCAAGAAGTTTGACATTACCCAGAAAGTTTGACTGGTTTAGATTATCCCGAAATACATTACCCAAGAAGATGAGAAGTTTCAGCTTACCCAAAATACATTACCCAAGAAGATGACAAGTTGGAGATTATCCATGGATACAAACAAACACTACTTACCCACAAATAGAAAATGTAAACAAGCACTGCTTACCCACAAATAGAACAGGAAGTTTCAGTGTTTTAGATTCACAAAAACAAAAGATGAGAAGTTTCAGATTACCCACAAATACATTACCCAGGAAGTTTGAGATTACCCAGAACTAGGAACAAACACTGCTTACCCAGAAATAGAATAAGGATATGTAAGCAATCCAGATTCCGGTGAAGAAGAAGCTCAACAAGCAGTCCAGATTCCTGCGTTTCAATGGGAAGAAGAACAAGTTGCATATGGATACCCATATATAAATTTACGTTTGAAAGGAGGGAAGAAGAAGGGACAATGGAGGGAAGAAGATGGGCTGACTGAATTGATTGGTCTATTTTATGATTTTTATTACATGTCACCCATCAAATCAGTCTAGATACCTATGTCCCTTACTATTCTGATTTTTTCTACAATAGGAGCCCATTTTCTAAATGAAATTATGAGAGGCCCAAAATCCAAACTCTACATTATAAAAGGCCTACATTGCAAATTCAGCCGACCAATAGATGAAATGAGATTTCCAAGAGTAAAACCCTACATTGAACATACATATTCAACACGAGCAAATTTCAAGCAGTCAAGGTGAAACGAGAAAAACAAGAAACAATCAAGGTGAAAATAGGCAAATTTCAAGCATTCAACGACAAAATCATCTTCTTATTTTCGCTTCTTTTCCGAACCCTTCAGCAAAAAATCAAGAGTGAAGGAAAGGATCGTCGAGCTAGCAGCAACCTCCTTGCTCTGGTATGGTCGGCAACAGTGGCAACAGTTCGGCTTGGCGGCAGGAGGATGGAGAAGAGAAGGATTTTCGAGCGAGAGAAATGTCGAGAGATATCGATACCTCCCCACAAATAGGTATATCAAATTGGGGAAATTGGAGATATCACGTATCAAATGATACCGATACCCTGAAAATACCAAACATAAGATATGGGTATGAGTGATACACATACCCATATCTTTAATCAATATATGGGTACCAAACGATCCCTAAAAGGGTTCCAAGATTCAAAACACCACAACAGACCTATCAAATCTCAATCGATAATAATCAAATCCCAATAGGATATAAATCGTGTAATGAGGAAGACGATTTTACTCGGCTTTCACATTTTGCAAAACATGAAAGGTATTAATAATCCGATTCTTGCATTTTGCGATCAACACCCCAAAAATGAAATAGTATAAAATTGATTTCATACCCGGCTCTCGCATTTTGCATAGAAGAACCTTAAACTACCATAACACTTGAAAAAATATATTCATAATGACATGAATTGTTTTCAATATCATAGATTGCCCATGAAGTTAGGTTCTTCAAACTCTCAGAATAAGAGAACTTAGCAAGACATAAAGTAACAAAATTTGCACTTCTATTGATCGAAGAATTGCACAAAAGTCGGCCGACCAATAGGTGGAATTCGTTTGATCTACCTTACAAACTTGTATATGAAATCTTAATAAAAAACACTGGATAAAAAAACCAAGGACGAAAACGCCTTATTAATAGGATGATATTTAACATCGTCCTTTTAGGATTTATGATCTAAGTCTATCAAACTCTATCTCTAAATAAAAGATAAAACCGTCCAAGTGGACATGCTAAAAGGATAGCCTAAAAACTAAAAAGGAGAAAATGATCTTCTAGAAATCGTTGTGGGTTGGACCGTTTGGATTACCAGGTGAGATTATTCGGTTGACTTGTATCGAACTGTGTCGAAAAACATCGTTAAGGAGAAATTGTCAAGAGCTAGGAAAACTAAGTGGAAGTTGGCCGAACGGTATGTGATGATCGGTCGATCACTCTTCAACCTCGAGCAAATCCTAGTAACTTTACTCTCAGATCTCAATCAATTTAATTCTAATCTCGACATATTTGATCGTAGGGATCCTTAAGAGTGTTGATAACGTTCTTTCGTAGATAACTCCAATTTATAAATAGTTAGAGATATTATTTAATTTATTTTTAAATATTATTTCTAACCAAAATATCACAAATTATTTTTATATTAATTATCTCTTCTAAAATCACAACCACAACCCTAATTATCAAGCCTAATTGACAAACCCCACACAAATCTAATTTTACAAAACCCACAATTAATATTTGGATAGCTTCTTTTTCAACTTCCATTGAATTTTGTGATTAGCCCGGAAATAAACCTTTATGGAAGTAAAGGGCCAAAGGGGAAACCAATAACTCCTATAACAATACAAAAGATCAACGAAGATAGCAGTAAAATTGTCAACTCTACAAATGACAAAAATACTAAAATAGTTTGAAATAAGTTTAAAATTACATTGCCCACAAACCTTAATGTACTACGCGATCCTTTTAAGGTATAGTCGATCTTTTACATTATGATGTAAGGAGTCGAGCTAATCCGTCTGCACTATTCAACGTTTCTTTTCATATATAATAAACGCGATTAGATGCGTCGGAAACCTATGACACTCCTGCCCCCAAAAAGTGCTTAAATTTCCTCTTTTATAGTAAAGTCAAGCATTTACGAAAACAAATTGCATAATTTCTTTCAACATGAATCTATCATATTTTTATATTTTCAATATATCAAATAAATTTCCTAGTGTCGTAGTTTTTTTTAAAAAATTTCATTCTCATTTTTCTATTGTTGCAACTAAAAAATCAAACTACTAAATTGTCTACACATAATTTCCATTGATTATTAAATTAGCTAGTTCAGTGCCCGTGCCAAGCACGGGTTTGTTTTTCTTGTGTACAAAGCAAAAAACGTTAACTATAAAATAAATACCACAATTATAACTATCACGGTTTTAGCCCAATGTGACAAATAAATTATTTTTAAACTTTAGAAATATTGAATTTTTTTTTTTGACATAATTTATAACTATCACGGTTTTACAGCTCTCATAAGACTATAATAAAAAAAAATCATTTTTGGATTTATATAGAAAATATATTATCCTTATTTATTAATTATGGCTACAATTTACATAATTTATCAATCTACATAATATAATTATTTCATAATTTATCACACGAAATCTTAATATTAGAAAGTACTTGTGGTAGATGTAAAAAGTTTTTTCTTAAAATATTTTTTTTTTTATCTATTCTATGGAAAAAACATGTTTAATTCAAAATATATATTCCTCTAAAAACAATGAAGTATTTAATTTTAATTTTGGACCTGATGTTGTTGAACTATATAATATTTTCACAAACATCAGCTTTCCTTAAAACTAGTTTAGTGCCCACACCTTGTGCGGGATTGTCTAAATAAATATTATATTTTCACTCTCATTTTTCATATATTTGATATCAATTTATAGTAAAAATTATTTTTATTAATTAATATAACTAACATATGAGGATTAATTTTTTTTAAAGTAAATAAAAGAACATAATTAAAATTCAATTACAAAGATTATTATTCGAGTATTATATTTATACCTTAATATATTATCACTTTTACTTAGATTTAGATAAAGGGGCAAAGTTTGATTTAATTTTAAATTAAACAAATGTGTCAAGTCTTGTTAGAAGATTTTTTAATTTTGATTGGTAGATAGGTAGATTTATTTTTTTATTATTTATTTTTAATAAAATTGACGTGGCATGATGACTGTTTAAAAATTCTAATAAAAAAATTTTCTTATAAAATAATTAATGGCAGATCTGTAAATACGTTGTGGAAAATCTGTAAATAAATTGGAAAAAAGATGACGTGGACGGCCTTAGAGATTGACACGTGTACAAATGGGTGCTGCTTTAGTAGTATATATAGATTTGTAAGGAATTTTTTTAAAAAAAATTTAAGGAAAATTTGGATGGTGTGCCTGTGTTTTAAGATTTTTTGAATTTTGTCCAGAGTTTTTTGTAGTTTGGATGGTGCCCTTGCGTTTTAATATTTTTCGAAAAATGTTCAACTCCATTTAAACTGTAGAGGGATGTCAACTAAAAAAAATTAACGAGAAATTTTTTCTTAAAAAAAATGATAAAAGAGGCAAAACATTTTGCACATAGGTCTTTTTTTTTAAAATTATTTTAAGTTGACATGTCCTTACAATTTAAACGGAGTTGGATATTTCTCGAAAAATATTAAAACAAGGCACCATCCGAACTTAATAAAAAACTTGGACAAAATCCGGAAAACCCCTAACCACATGGGTACCATCCGAAATTTCCCTAAAATTTTTAAAAAAAGCTAAATACACCGGCTTGAATAACTACGCAGAAATGAATCACAATCCGTGGGCGCCGGCGCCCAAATTTATTTATTTTTATTTTAAAAAAATTGGGCAAAAAAATTGTTTATTTATCAATAGATCCAATTAATCTATTAAAAATGATTATTCATTAAACTTTTAAAACAAGCTTTGTTAACCATAATTTATCTCAATGTATTTCAATTTATTTTATAAATCTCATCCCCAATAATCTCTTCATCCATAAAACTAAATCTATCGAACGAGTAATAAGTCGTGTGTCTTATTTTGTACGGAAAAAAAGAAATATATAGTTAAGTTGTTTTTTCAAGGCCTTCAAAAAACAATTTGCGAGATAACATGACATTCAGATTGAAAAATCAAGCATTTACAAAAAATAATTTGGCGCCGGCGCCATCCGCCAGCGTTCGAGCTAGGCATCTTGTGAATTTGGTTGGTCATTGTGAATTTAAGCATCGGTATATAACACGCCCCAATTTAAAATACATGAGATTGTTATCTCAATCAATCGTTTGTAAATGAAAAACCTTACTCCTCGAAACAATGAAAACATAAAAAGTTTCACAAAGTGGTTCAAGACGTTCAAAGTACTTATTGAGACCCTTCGTAAGTCTTAGTAACCAATATAATGATTGTTCGGCCAAAGATAATGAATTCTAATCTGATGCGGGTATACATAAAGAGTTTCACGAAGTGGTTCAAAATGAACAAACTAAAGTACTAATTGAGATTTGAGACCGTTTCGGCTTCTTATGAGTATGAGTTATTTTGTTTTTTTAGTATATTTTATATCAAATGAACTATTATTTATAGGGATATGATTCAATTTTTTCTTAAAATAAATGACATTTTTGTAATTAAATCAAGAAAAAGATTACATGGTATCTTTGTACGGGTTTGTTGATATAATATTTTATTGTATTATGTATATCCAAACATAGAATATGTTGTTTTTTTAAGAAATATTCCACATGTGCGAGCTAATGACATATAAATGCTGAAATGGTTCTATTAGTGATGAATAAATTATTGGATTTGCTATAGACATTTTATCAAAGAGTAAATTTTGAATTTATTAATGTAACATCCCGTAAAATTATCATTCCACCTTATTTGAACGGGGATTTATGATTAACTTATAAGGATGAATTACTATCCATGTCAACAAGAATTCTTCTTTTCTTATTGTCGAGTGAGGACAAAGAACTTTGGAGTTAAGCGTGGTCGTGCGGAAGAAACTTCAGGATGGGTGTAACAACCGGAATTTTATTCCGCTGTGTTTTTGTGAGTCACCGCGGCCGCACCTAACAGTCGCGTGTGTTTGCCTACCCGCGGGTGTGCCCCCTTAGTCGCACCACGTGGTCGCGGCCAAGTCTTGCCGCGGTTGCGGTAAGATAACATATCACTCTTATCTTTTGCAACCGTCGGGATTTTCTTTTCTTTTCAACTCTTATCCCGATCTTTTCCATTCTCTTCTTTTCCTTCATCTTGCCCCTTCTCTAGAACCCAGGATGTTCTATCTTTCCTTCCTCTCACGTAAGTTGTTTCCCTTCTCTTCCCTCATCCCTTCACTTTACATTCTTCGTCTTTTGTCAATTCCAGCAAAGCCTTAACCTTGTTTCCCTATTCCTTACTTTATATTTGTACTCGTGGATCGTCATGATTGTTGGTGATCTCAGGCAACAGTAGCAAGGAATCAAGATATTGCCGTAATAATTTAGATCGAAGAACAACAATGGCGATCGGAGAAGATCGCAACTGAACTTGTCGCCACGGTCACACCTCCTTCCCACCGCGGTCGCGCCGACCCTATTCCCCGCGACCGCGCCTCTTATTCCCACGATTTTGAGATACGTTAAGTGTAGGAAAACTACTATGAGACAATTTTCAAAAATTGTTATATGGAAGTTTGGTCTATTTTTATCACAGTAATGCCCACAACCATCTTCTAGAAAGTTCTAAAAGGGGCTTTTAGTCTATAACGGGCTACTCGGAATTATGTGCAAGACTAGCTCCAACTTTAACAAAATTGACAATATTACCCCTAACTTCACAACTACAAAATAGACCAAACGACTCATAATATCAATATATAGCCTACAACATGCTATAAACGATAATTGAACTACTACGAGTTTTGAAAGTCTTCCGGACTTTCCATACTTAGGTTGTGTTTGGTTGAGGATTAAAAGAGGTTAATTTAGAATACAATTTAGAAGATTAATTTATGTAACTGTTTGGATGAAGATGAAGATTATCAAGTAGATTATATCAGGGGTTAAATGAGATTAAAAATGACCAAAAAATAACCTCATATTATCAAGGCTAAAGGAGATTAATTTTTAACCATCAATTATAATTCACTCAAATTTATAAATGTGTATCAATTAAAACCATTAAAAAATCTTCAATCAAACAACATGATGTAGATTATTTTACATCAAATAATCCTTATTAAATCCCACATAAAATTTAATCCCTTTTAAATTCTTTCTAGATTAATCTTCAAAATAACCTCCATCTCCTACCAAACACACCCTTACTAAGAATCCCCTTTTTCCTTTTTTAAGCAAAACTAGCCAACTACCATACTTTGATGATCAAAAGATTACAACCATACTACTGAATTATGACCTTGATAACCAAGACATTGTAGAAGTCCTTAGCGATCTGAAAGGAAAAATAACACTTGCCGAATTGAGACTTCTTCTTGTCGTCTGGTGGAACATGTGGTTGGCCAGGAATCATCTTCCGAGGTTATAATCTCAATAATCCCCAATAATCTCGTTAATCCATGTTGAAGTGGATGAAAAAATGGGCAGAATAATCTCCCAAAATAATCTTCCGAGGTTATAATCTCAATAATCTCAATAATCCCTGGCTCACCGAACGCACCCCATATCATCTTTAACAAAAAAAGGATCCCGCAGAACATTAGAGCATTAGCGCTAGATCAAGTATCTGCATGGGAACATGCAAACAAGAAACCAAGCAACAATAATACAACAGTTACAAAACAAAGAAGGAAAACGAAAAGTATAAAATGGAAACGCCTAGAGAACGGAAACCTAAAACTTAACTTTGATGCCTCACAAAACTCAGCGAATCAATTTTCTTTTGGATACATCATCAGAAACCAATGCGCCGTTTCTATTGCTGTAGGAAGCGGTAGTTGTGATGTTGATTCAGTGTTGGAAGCAGAAGCCTTTGCTCTGTGGGAGGGCCTACAAAAGGCCAAGGAGTTACGAATTGCTTCTATCGAGATAAAAGGAGACAACCTGATGCTCATTAATTCGATTAATCCAATATGGAAACCCCATGGGAACATGATATGATCATCACCGATATCTCCAATACAATCTCATGCTTCTCTTAATCCATAGCGCAACATGTCTACAGAGAAATCAACACGGTCGCGGACAAGATTGCCATGCATGGACACAATCTCAAGATGGATATCAATGCCATTCCGGAAAATGTTCAAGAACTCATCCCGTAAGGATGCCTTAGGCCGATCGGTTTTTAGAAATTGATCCGCATAATTCTTTTACCTATGTATAAAAAAAAACTCTTAAAAAACTCATAAAAATTAAGGGAAAAAAAATATTTCGGGATACTATACCATACAATCTCTAGGTTAGATGAAACAACTCAAACAAATTCGTATTCAAAAATTCTAAACAAATCCTAAAAGTTGCTACCACTATGAACATTACTATACTTAACTCATTTCACCAAAAATCTGGATATAAACTATCAGCCTATGTTTAACGTCCTAAAACATGAAATCCGACGATTGGATCTCAATATCCCAAGTCTATTCTAAGCTATCATATATCTTCTGTATTATGTTCAAAATTCAACCATAAAAGTCAAGCCTAACTATATAAAACATGTTCCAAAGTTAACAACAACACGAGCTCAATTACAATACCAAAATTTCCAGGATTTTAGCCAAACTTTATTAGCGTAAACATTTTAATATTTTGCGGAATATGTAGCCTTGGCGGCCATTTTAGTGTATAAGATTAGAATAAAAAACAATGAAGTATGTAATTAGTTTTATTTTTAGAGTAAAAGAGGTAATTAGGCTTTAATTGTATAAATGTAGATTAAGTAGGCCATTATGTTTCAATGTCAATTAACTAGACCCTTGTAATTTTAAAAAAAAGATAAAATCTAAAATAATTTAAGATACTTTTAAAAATAAAAAGATGTATCCCTTTATTTTTTAAAATAAAAAAGAAAAAATGAGAGTGGTCTCCTACAATTATTCAAAATTAAAAAGATTCTCTCCCTTAATTTTTTAAATAAAAAAGAAAAATGAGAGTGGTCCCTACAGTTAAGGAATTAGTTTTAACATTAAAAAGATTCTCTCCCTTAATTAATATGATTGTTTTTTAATTACATAAAGAAAATGAGAGTGGTCCCCACAAATTCTGTACATAATTCTCACACGCAACTTATGTACATAATTTTCACACACAAATTATCCACAGAATTTGTGCTCTTTGTGAAAATTATCTACATAGCTTGTATTATGTGTGAAAATTATGTATATAATTTGCGTGTGAAAATTATGTGCATAATTTGCGTTTGAAAAATTATGTACAGAATTTGTGGGGACCACTCTCAATTTTCTTATTTAATTAAAAAACATCCCATATTAATAAAGAAGATAATCTTTTTAATGAGGGTGGTCTCCCACAATTAATATTTAGTTATGTTTTTAATTTAGTTTATTTTTTTAATTTTTAATAGTTTTTTATTCTCCTTGATAAAAGACCTTTAAATAGATTCTCCTATTTAAAATTTTTTTAATTTTATTTATTATTATTTTTTGCCTAAAAAATAAAGGAGATAGATTGTATATATATATATATATATATATATATATGATAAAAAAGCTTACCTACACCAATTTTCTCTTTATTTTATCCTTTCAGTCAGTGGTGGCCGCAAGATTTTAAAAGGAGGGGGGCGAAAAATTATTTTCGATAAATATAACTATGAAAATAAAATAGCGATAAAAACAAAATCAACATGTCATCTACTTACAATAAACAAAAATACAAAAAAAAAACATTACACTTAAACGACCACGCCTATAAATTTTTTTTTTTTAAAAAATAGCTGCCCTATAGGCGCGTCTATAACCGCGCCTCTTTAGTTTTTTTTTCTTTAAAAAACGTTACACTATCGCCGCGGTCTAGAACCACACCTCTATTTGTGTTTTTATTATCTTTATTTCGGGTATTAAAACGCTGTCCTTGACAACGCGTTTTACAAATAATAGTGCGGTTTAAGACCGTGCTTCTACTTCAAACAACAAATCTCGTGCATTTTGGTGAATTATTTCACCCCGAGCCTAAAACGGGAAATTCTTTTGAAGTTTCGTTTACTTCAACGAAAATCAAAACAACATTTAAATATAACACAAGAATAATCATATTTAAAAATTAATAAATCGTAGAAAATCTTTTTATAAAGCAGAAGTAACAACACCTTTTAAAACAATTTTTTTTTAGGCTCCCCCCACCGCACCCCAAGGACCGCCCCTGCTTTCAGTGGTGTGTATTGAAAGAGGTTAGCCCTTCCAATTGGTGTGAACAGAAAACAATTGCCTTTGTTACCGCCTGTGAACAGAAAATATAGCCCAGCTTCCAAGATGAGACGCCCCTTCTTCTTCGCGCCATCAAAGTAAGTCATCAATTACGGAACATGGTTCTTCTACTAGCCATTTTTACCAAAAGTTGAAAGCTTAAAAATTAGTGCACATATATTTGCATGTGAACTGTTAGTGTTTGATAAAATGCCTGAATGAGACTAAATGGTGCGTTGAGAGCTTGAATCACAATAAACGGACCGTGCACACTTTCTGTTTGATAAAATGCCTGGATCAGACAAAAATAGTGATGTTATGTCGAGAATGTGAGGGACTCCTCTCTTTGGGGACACCGAGGGGTCATGCTTTATTCTCTTTTAATATTCTCCTTGTTTATTTCCACTTGACCTTTCCTCCATCTTCTTTCTTATTGTTTTATGCTTGACCCTCTGTTGTTAATTTTGGCTGCCTCTGAACTTCGAGATAGATGCAAAAACGGCTTTTATTATATGGATATTGAAAGATATGGCTGTGCACCAGTGGCCCATGTGGGTTTTGCATGTGACACTTCATTGTTATTCACTCATTTTGTCCACACCCTTCTTGTACTCTACGAGGAATATTCAATTCAAGATTTTCATCTCCACAAAAGTCCAATTAGGGATAATCATTTTTTTCAGAAAAGGCTAGATCTTTCTTATGAGCATGTTAGAGGGCTACCATGATTCTCTTGGTGTAGACATATAAGCTATGTTGCACCAATACGTGATATTGACCTCGTATTTGGTATTGGACACGGACACGCGTGTCCGACACGCGGACACGCACCAATACGGTTGGACACGCGTGTCCTGATTTGGACACTTGGTGGACACGCGAGTGTCCAGGTTGGACACGCGAGTGTCCAGGTTGGACACGTAAATAAAATAAATACGAAGGGTAAAATTGAAATTTACACTTTTTAACCTAAAAAAAAAAGCTCCTAGGTTTTTGTTTTACGGTAACTTTCATTCTTCTTCTCTATTTGCTTTGCCTCTTGCCGACTGCGACCTTGCGAAGAAGTGAAGAACTCCATCTCCTGCGCCATTCTCGACCTCGGTAGTTCGGTATATCCGGGTATGTTTCATCTTCCTTCGCCATTCTCTTCATCTTCCTTCTTTGTGCCATTCTCTTCATCTTCTTCTCTGCGCCATTCCTTTCATCATCCTTCTCTGCGCCATTCTCTTCATCTTCCTTCTCTATTTCTACTTTGGCCATCAAAATTGCTTATTTAGAAGGTAGCGTGTTAGGCTGTTAGTGTTGTTGTGTTGTCTGCAATAATTTCCCTCAATTTTGTGGACTCTAGTTTTGTTCATGTAAACACATATAAACTGTGTTTTTAAATTGCTTGAATTATATTTTTAATTAAAATTTTAATTATCGTATTCGTCACGTGTCCAAGTCCAATACTTAAAGATTTGCCGTGTCCATGTACCGTATCGTGTCAAATACGGACACACGTGTCCGTATTGGTGCAACATAGCATATAAGGTTAAATTGTACATTCTGCAAAATTTGTTGGACAGACACTAGAAATTAGATCATATGTAACAAATAGAATCGTACAAATGATTGAAGGAATATCAATGCTCCAGTGAAGAGGTGAAGAACTATGTCCTCCTTATCAGCAGTGAAACATAACAATTTGATGGGAAAGGGATAACATACAATAGGCTGATTAAAGGGTTGGGAAAAGTTAATGACTTTGAATTCCTTGGTGTATCTAAGAGATCTCTAACTAGAGTTAATTTTACATCATACTCTTCTAGGGTCATTTCCCATTCGCTCAATTCAACCATCTTCTAATCTGAGTAGTAGAAGCTGGGGAGGCTTCTCCGCAAGCACTATCAGCATAGTATGATTGATAATTTCCTCTTTCTAGAACAGCAGGGCAAACACTCCGAAAACTTGGACTTCTTAAAGAATGGCTAAAGCTACTATTATCTGTGCAAACACTACCATATTCATGAATTGGGTAAGACAGGCGCTTCCTCACAGACCCACTTCTCTCTCTGCTCGGTGTAGAAGGCCTTTGTTTAGGTGTGCTAGCTGATCTGACCTTAGCCTTGGCTGATGCTGTGGTGGCCATATAGTTAGGTGTGTTTGCAGCTTGTCCACAGCTACTCGAACCCCTATTATAAGTATACTTTGACTTTAATGACGGAGTGTTTGCTGTTGAATGGCTTCTTCCTTCCCTTACGCTTCTTGGGCTTGCTGAACGGACCTGCAACGGTTTAGTGTGGCATGAAGACGGCGGGGAAGGTGTTGGATGGGATAAGCTACGCCTTGATTGTGAAAGGATTGGTCCAACAGCCTGTGGACTTTTCTCTCTTCTTTGATCATTGACATATCCGTTACTGCACGGTTGTGGTTTTACTGATATGTCCATTTGGACTGTTTTGATTGAGTCCCTTCTATCAATTGAACCCCTGTTTGTATATTCCTCCCACTGCTTCTTCTCCATCCACTGGTTAAGCCAGTCTGTTCGCTCATTTATGTCTTCCTCGGCTCTCAATGCACGCGCACTGCCAGATCTCCGTATCTTGACACAAGAAAGGAGAATATTCATCACACGTTCAGGACAATGTAGGATAAGGTAAAACTGACTAAAGATTAGGAACCTGTTGTGAGAGAGCATAAGCAAGTGTTCTTTCACTTTTGGGAGCAGCATCCTTCCTGCCTTGCAACATGGCTTCGTCTTCCTCGAATATACACGGAAAGCCTCCCCATTGATCTGCGGTGCTTCTTTCTTTAGCAGACTACAAAAGAGGAGCTTTTGTCAATAATATAATTAACACTCGAATGGTTTGCTTTCAAGGACATGGAATAGATCACTCACTGTCGATTTTCTCTGACGAACATCCTGCATATATCTATCCCATAAGTTGGTGCTTTCGGCAAACATGGACTTTCTGCTTCTCTCTTGCGAAAGTCTTACTTGCTGGTCAGAAATTTGGCTTTGCACTCGAATCAGAGCTTCCATACATCTAAGAGTTTCCCTTGATTGTTTCCGTGTAATCTGTCCTCTTATGAATGCTTGAAGCTTCACAATCCCTTTCAGTGCACGTAGAGCTCTCCTTGCCTGTATTCATAACAAATAGAGAGTAAAACATATTGCAAGCGTAGTTGATATAATTGATCTATCGAGTCTTCCCTTTTAATTGATACTTACAAGATAGCCTCTGAAAGCTGTCTGGATAATTACAGCTGAAAAGTGACGTTCCGTGATAAAGCTGGAACGTCGAGTAAACCTCGCAATCTTAGCTGCTGCTTGAGCTGTTGCAGCTGCGGCTTCTGCTGCTGCAACAGTTGCAGCTGCCACAGCAAGTGCCTGGGTGTGATCTGCTGTGGCTGCAATTGGATCTCTATTCGTTCGATCTATCATGTTCTGGTCATTCTGATGTTGAGTGTGATGATCTATTGTAGCTTTTCTGAAGATCCATCTTGGTTTCTCTTTTTTCTGCATTTAATGAAAATTATGAACTGAATCATTTTTGCATAAAATTGAGACAAAAACCTAAAACCTGAATCAAATTGCATCAAGATTTTGCAAGGGATTTAGTTTCTTTACCTTATCTTGTTCTTCTTGCTCAATTTCATCTCTCTTCTTGCAGCTCTTGCCATCAGATCCCTTGGTAGGAGACCTGAAAGCTTTTTTAACAGCGGTAAACCATGAGTTTCCCCCTTTTTTCCCCATGGAAGTTCAATGCAAGGTGAGGAAGAATGATTGAGTGAGATTGGGAGCTAAATTTAACAAAGGTATGGAACTAGCAATCACCAAGAAATGCCTAGTCTTTGAAGAGCAGTTTAAGCTTATTTATTTCCCATATCTGCATTTTCAAGATCAGGGCTGGAATAGTTTAACTGATATTTATGAGTAACTTGGCATCTGGTGTGGGCATATTGTAGTCCCACCACATAAATATTACTGGTGCCAGAGTTTTGTGTCAGGTGACTCACTGGCACATGGCACTAGCGGTATCACTGTAGTAAAATACTATTACTGTCCATCTGCCCTTATCTTGATATTGGAGAACTTAACTAAAGAAGGGAATCTCGCCATTAGAGCAGATCATTAGCAGTTAACCCCCAAACTTGCTAGCCTATTAAGACCCTTTCCGGGTTAACGAGATCGCGAGAGACGACTCGAATCATCGGAAGGTCTTAGCCAGTGCCTAAAACTGAAAATGGTCAAATGGGTTATAGGGTTTTTTTTAATATGTTTTGGTTGAGGATTAAGGTAATGCAAAACATACAAGTACAAGGAGAGAGGATTGATGTAAATGAGTTCACGTGTTGTTGGGCGTTACAAGGCAAGAGGGAAAAGGGCAAATAGAGAGACAAGAGTAGTTGGTACTTTGATAGTATTGGTCTGTGTAAGGTAAGTAATCAATGTGGTCATGTTCATCGTTCTGGGTGAACTGACCTAGACTACCACAGTGTTATCCACATGCATAACTTTGAGTCTCTGACCAATGCCATGAGCTTACCTGAAGCTGTACATATCCTTACATATATTTCTTTTATGATAACAGTAGTAATAAAAAAGGAAATTGCACTACATATCCTAACTTCTAGGGCACTTGCAAAGTCTGACCTGAATTATACAAACTTCACAAAATATTGTAGCCTTTAAGATTGTTTTTATGTCTGTTTGGCAATTAACCTTAAGTTGAGGATATTAAGCGTAATTTTCTGAAAAGAAGAATTGGCGCCCTGGAGGAGGAAATTAATTGTTTATGGATGGATTAGATTATATTGGGAGTTCTTTACCAAAAAAAACAATTATATTGGGAGTTAAGAGTGTGTACGTAGTTGACTGGTCAATCTTTTATTTTTAATTCGCTAATTTATTGGTCTACTGTTACCAAGAATGTGATCTGAATGCATTGCATTGAGCTTCATTAAAGCATCAATAAGTACTGTTTTGAAGGAAACTATGCAAGCATTACCAATTTCTTTGTGGTAAGTAGACCTGCCCAAATTTGGGCAGGTTCGTCCGATAAAAAATATGGGCATGAATAACTAGTTTGGCCCGTTCAGGTCTGTATACTAATTAAACGACATAATGCTGGCGTTGCGGCCTCATGTTTTTTTTGAATTATATCTTTTACTAAATAAGAAATTAAGTCAAAATTTTTTCTTTTTACTAAAACAGTATCTAAATTATAATGTTTTTCTAATGGTATGATATAATGATTGTTAAACTTCTCATGTAGGTTACGATGTTAACTTACAAGGGATACCATATCCTGATTTCAGATATATTTAACGTAAACTTATCAAGTACACTTCTCACATTAGTTCCAATATATATATGGAACACACCTTCTCATAAGTCAATACACTTTTCTTATTTTCCATGTTAATTTACAAATTTCTACGTCTTCCAATTCCAATTCTACTGTTTATCGATTATGTTTTGTCGTCTTTTTTTTAGATTCCGATGATTTGAAGATATTTTCCAAGTTATAATTTTATTGCTTAGTCGTATTTTTTTCAGGTAAATGTCGCACCATCTAATAAGCAAAAGTTTGTATATAAATTTGTTTTCTGAAATTTTCCATGGTTTGTCGTATTTTTCATGTTCCATCTAATAAGCTTTGTAGTATTTTTTTTTAAAAAAAATTTAATCAGATTTTGATCGGCCTAAACACCATCTCATAAGCAACGTATTTTTTTTTAAAACTTTAATTAGATTCGTTTTTTCTTTAAATGCCAATTTTTTTAAAAAAATTTTGATCACATTTCGATCGGTCTAACGACCATCTAATTAGAAACAAACAATTTTTAAAAACTTTGATCAAATTCGTTTTTTTAAATATCCATATCTATATTTTTTTTTAATTTTTACAAACATTTTTCACAAAAAATTAATTATTTTTTTTCTTATTCTTCACAAAAATTGCGTTATTGATAAATTAAAAAGATCGGTAAATTGTTTTTTTTTGGGCAATTTTGGTAACTAGGCCTTTTTGAAAAACTATAGTAGTAAATAGGCTTTTTAATGTTTCAATTAAGTAAATATACCCCAACCTTTTGTATTTATTCTCAAACTCTACATAGTCTTTTCTCAAGGGGTTCATTTACTAAACACAAAACTAGAAAAAGCCTAGTAAACCAAATTGTTTTTTTTTTTATCATAAAAGAGATTCTTTTTTATTTTAATATTTGTTTCTTCAAAAAAATCCTTTTCAACAAAATGTTGATCAAATTTGATTATTTAACATGCCGATTTTTAAAAAAAAACTTATTGACATTTTGATCGGACTAAACACCATCTCATAATCAACATACGATTTTTTAACAAATTTTATCAAATTTATTTTTTTAAATATTTATATTTTGTTTTGTTTTGTTTTACAAACATTTTTCACAATACCGAAAGATCCAAAGGTAAGATTTGCAAGTTAAAATTATATTCTCTTTTTTTCTTTTTTCTTACAAAATTTTTGTTAGTGATAAATTACAAGAAATATTTAATTTGATCCTTTCTTTTCTATTAATATAATATTGTTTCCAGATACACAAGTTGATTACATTTTATTCAAAAACATCAAATATATAAATATGCCCGCACAAGGTGTGAAATATGAACTAGAATATATATAAAATTTAATTTGTTTTGAGTGACATCCACTTTGATTTTTTAATTTTAGTTTGTTTTGAGTGTCATCCACTTTGATTTTTTAATTTTAATTTGTTTTGAGTATTTTAACGAGTTATACTCATTTGTAATACAAGATTGCATATATAACTTAACTGCAATTGTACTTGTTGTTTTTCAGGTATTTGAATCTATTCATTTTTGTGTGTTGATTGTTGTTGAATCCGTTGGTAGTACATTATATTACTTGTTTTAAATTATAAATACTAGGGGAAAAACGCACAATCAAGTATATACGGGTCATCCGGGCCGACAGTCCGCCTGCTTTTTTCGGAGGTGGACATGTGCAACGTTTGTGGCCCGGACAAGGCAGCCTGGACCTATTCTAGGTAGAGTTTTTAGTTATATGGACTGACCCGAACCCGCTTTTGTACAGGTATAGTGGTATGTATCTGAGTTTGAATCTTCCTCCTTAGTTGCACTATTCTCTTATGAATGTATTGTACTTGTTTATGGCACATTGAAGAGGATTAGTTTGGGGATTACTTGCTTGCATATTGCATATCAATCATTCGAAGACTAAACATAGCCAAACACGGCATAGAATTGATGATTTAGGTGCATGATGAAGTCTCTGAACCGATACAACTTGTGTTTGAAGATGTTTACATGTCGAATGTTGAATAAGACATGATGATAATAGGATAGATATTAGCTTAGGCTGACGTTGGGTTCCATAACTCTGGCAATTGTTGCTACAGAAAGTATCATGAGTTACACATTGTATGCATATATTTCAACAGCTGTGCCCACTAAAGCTACCAATCAGAATCAATCTTGGTGAGATCTTTCCAACTTACCATTCACATATAATATATTTAGATCTTACAGTTTGAAATTCTTTTTTCCATTTCAAATCTTTGCGTCAATATGCAAATGATCAACACAATGTTAATTGTCTGCACTGCACCTTTCATCACTTGCTCATGTACAAAGGATGAGACTAGCTTCCATCATCGATTTGCATTATTCTACCTAGTTATAGATCTTCTGACATTTTTTTTTGAAATTTCTAGGTTAACCCCAACATTTGGGGTGAGGTTCATGTCATCTTTAAGGCCAGCTAGTTATTTTAATTTATTGGTTCATTTATTGTGCCCTGACTTTATTTAATAATATTAATAGAAATTTTAATTAATTTTTCTTCTTATTCTCAATTAAATGCTAGTGAATAGTAGATAATATAATATTTTAATAATTTAAGATAACCTAAACAAAGAGTTACTTAATACATTTGTATGCTTATTATGGATGATTTTGATAAGTATGTCCCATTTTTTTTAATAATGTGTAGGAAGTATGTGGACTCTTGAAAAGGAGTGATGTTTTTTAATAATCCTAAGAAAAAGAAAAAAAAGGAACAGAAAATAGTTAGTTTGGTTAAATGATACTTTTTAGTAATCCTAGTTAGTCATGAGTTCAGTTTAGGGCAAACCGCAGGTTCCTAAATCTAAACCGGCAGTAGGACCCATGCCTAAATTCCTAGTAAGAAGAAAAAATAATCACATACCCAACTTCATGTACCCAATTTCGGTTATCCAATTTCATATACCTAATTTCGGCTACCAACTTCTCACTCACGTACCCAACTTCACATACTTAACTTCACGTAGTCAGTTCAATTACTCAACATTGCATACCCAACTTCGATTACCCAATTTCACATAACCAACTTCGATTACCCAACTTCGATTACCCTACTACGATTACCCAATTTCACATACCTAGTTTAGGTTACCTCATTCGATTACCCAAGTTTGCAAGTTTCAAAAGTTCGGGTTATTAACGCAATTACAAAGTATGAGGTGAATTCCGTAATATACAAAAAAATCTCCATCTTGCTTAGGGGTTCTAGAGTCTCATCCTGGTGGTGTGGAACTTCATTCTTGGCGTCGTGCAACTTCATCGACATGCTTCTTTCAACGCGCCTCCATGTTGCTCAAATCCCTTGGCATCGAGCATTGCTTCTCTTGTCCATACATCCAAGAGCAAAGTGGGGTTGTTGAGCATCGTAATCGAGCCATAGTTGAAAAAGGTCTCACACCTCTCACTAAATCATCGTTTCCGAACATGCTTTCAAAACCGTTACCTATCTTCATAACCGTACTATAGCCCCAAATCTCCTGTATATGTCTTCCTACCAAAAATTATACAATACAATTCCGGATACAACTTTCTTAAGATTTTAGAATGTTTGTGCTTTCCATTTCTTCGTCCATACAACAAAAATAAAAATGAATTTTCGATCCTTACCGTGTGCATTTATCATTATAGCTCCTCACATGAAGGTTATATATGTTTTCACAAACCAACTTCAAGAATTTACATCTCTAGACATGTTATCTTTAATGAGGAGATTTTTCCGTTCCCAGTCCCGCCTCCGGAGAATCTTTGCCCGACATCACCACCACCACCACCACAAGCAACCCTCCCGAATCTTCTTGATCTTGTTACCTCGCCTTTCCCACCACCCTATTGCCCCTCCCTGTTCTACCAACCACTTATTCTAGACTCCCAGTTCTCCCTATTACAACAACCCACACTCTTCTCGCGGGTAAAATAAAAACCACTTCCCTCTGATGTACCAAGTTACTACCGTCTTGTTGTCCACAATCAACACCTAATGACCACTCGAGCCATCACCAACTCCCTTCTCCCTCGTGTCCTCGTTAACATCCTTTCCACTGCGCCAATTGATACACCCAAAACCATTTCTCAAGCCCTTAAACATGGATGTTGTCAGCTTGCGATGCAACTTGAATATAATGCCTAAATTAAAAATGACACTTGATCTCTTGTTCCACGTCCTCAACACACTAATCTTGTTGGTTGCAAGTGAATTTTCAAGATCAAACGACACCCGAATGCATCAATCGAATGATACAAAGCCTTATTGGTGGTCAAGGGTTTAAGTCAAGAGAAGGGCATCGACTTCTTCGAGATATTCAATCCATTGATCAAATCTACGACTATATCCTATTTGTTCTTTCCATAACTCTCTTGAAGGGATGAGTGATAAAAACAACTTGACGTCAACGCCTTTCTCAATAACTTTTCAAGGAGGTTTACATGTTGCCGGTTACACAAGGCCTTGTATGGCCTCAAACAAGCATCTAAAGCCTGATTCAACAAGCTCAAGTCATACACTGTCACACATGGTTTCTAGACTTGCCAACTAGACGCTTCACTCTTTGAGCATTCCTCTTCAAAGGTTACTAATTAATTACCTACTTTTGTATGTTGGCGTCTTCATCATAATATGGAACAATCCGTTGTTTATTAACAAGTTTTGTTGCTTCCATGCACTCAACATTCGCCCTCAAAGATCTTGGCCATCTTTATTACTTCCTTGGGCTATAGATCACTCACTTCTCGACACATATCTCGCTCCCCTAGAGGAACTATGTTTGGGACATCCTCCTCCAAAGAAACATGACGGATGCTAACTATATAACTACGGTAATTGGATGAATGGATTCCCTGATCTCCTAGCTTTCATTCATCAGAATATATATATACAGGTTACAAAATACAAGAGAGGTGAAAAGCCTTTACGGTTACAATGCACTAATAATAATGTATATGAAACGTATGTACTAAATGTATATGAAACGTATGTACTACATGTATGTACTAAATGTATATGAAACGTAAGTACTAAATGTATATGAAACGTCTGTATTGTCTAACACTCCCCCTCAGTCAAAGTTGGTGGAGGACTAATGCAGAGACGGGATCTGAAGTCTAAGAAGAGAGAGGAGGGAAGTCCCTTCGTGAAGATGTCGGCGTATTGATGACGGAGGGGATATGAAGGACGTTTAAGTATCCAAGAGCCACCTTTTCCCTCAGAAAGTGAATATCCATTTCAACGTGTTTTGTGCGCTGATGTTGAACTGGATTAGAGGACAAGTAGACCACACTAATGTTATCACAATAAACAATAGTCGCCATCCGAAGAGGAACGTGAAGCTCAATCAGCAGGTTACGTAGCCAACAGGTCTCGGACACGGCATTGGCGACCCCACGGTATTTTGCCTCGGCACTAGAACGGGACATAGTTGGCTGCCGTTTGGAGGACCAGGAGATCAAGTTGTCCCCCAAATATACACGATAACCAGATGTAGAGCGACGAGTATTAGGGCACCCACCCCAATCAACATCGGAATAAGCAATGAGACTAGAGTAAGGGGAAACTGTCAAATGTAGTCCGAGGTCCGATGTGCCCTGAATGTACCAAATGATCTATTTGAGAGCTTGAAAGTGGGGTTCCCGGGGATCATTCATGAATAGACAACACTATTGAACAACATAAAATATGTCTAGTCTAGTAAAAGTGAGATACTGCAATGCGCCAACAAGGCTACGATATAGACCGGGATCGGAAACTGGTGGTCCAGCAGAAGCCTCTAATTTTGATTTGGTCTCCACGGGTGTGGTGGACGCTTTGCATGAGGCTATGTTTGCGCGGCTGATAATTTCCTTGGCATATATGGACATGCTCAAGAACATTCCTTTGTCATGTCGAGTGACCTGAATACCCAGAAAAAAACTAAGAGATCCAAGGTTAGTCATATCAAACTCCATGCTCAAAAGGGACATCAGACGATGTAGTATATCTATAGATGAAGCCGCTAGTACTATATCATCTACATAAAGTAGTAAATTGATCGCTCTTGCTGCTAGAAAACCCATGTGACTGAACGAAGGTGGCAAACCGATGAAGCCATGCATGGGGAGCCTGCTTGAGTCCATATAGGGAGCAACGGAGTAAGCATACATGGTCGGGAAACTGAGGGTCACAAAAGCTGGGTGGTTGGTGCATATAGGTTGTTTCCTGCAGGTGACCGTGAAGGAACACATTTTTTACGTTAAGTTGGTGAATGGGTCATCCCCTAGATAATGCCAAGCTTAAAACTGTTATGATAGTCGCCGGTTTAGCAACCGGACTGAAAGTCTCATCATAGTCAATGCCAATCTGTTGCGATTTCCCGTTCACCACCAACCGAGCTTTATGATGTTCAAGAGAGCCATCAAACCGGAACTTATGCTTAAATTACCACATGCAGCGAATGATATTAGTAGCAGAGGGCCTCGGAACAAGTTTCCAAGTACCAATTTTAATTAGAGCACTAAATTCCTCGTGCATGGTGGTAAACTAGTTGGGATCTTTCAACGCTAGGAGTGGTGATTTTGGTAACGGGGAAATGGATGGCGGAGGCGTAGTCATGGCATATTTGGGGTTGGGTTTGGTAATGTCGGATCATAGTCGGGGGGCCATCTGGTGGGTCGCGACTAGGGTTGGAACAGATCGGGTCGGGTGGTGCATGCACGAGCATTAGGACGGGTCGCGCGGGAAATGGATGTGGGCACATCATGAGATGGGCCGGTGGTGGGTGGCGGGCTTATTTGTGGAGGAATAATTGAGGTGGGCCTGTTTTGGGCCGGGGAGGTGTTGGGCCGGCAAAGATCAGTACAATGGAGGTCCTCTAGGATAACTGGGTGGATGTTTGCAGGAATGAGTCCGGTTTGGGTTGTTTGGTCCGGTTTGTTGGGTCGGCGAAATGAAAATGTCAACTCGTTAAATGTAACATGTGAGATGATGATCTTTTTGGTGTCTAGATAAAGGCATCGGTACCCACGATGATAAGATACGAAACCGAGGAACACGCAAGGGGTGGAGCGAGGTGCAAATTTGTGTACGGATGTGGCGGCAATGTTCGGGTAGCACAAACAACCGACGACACGGAGGAAAGAGTATGACGGTTGGCGTAAGAATAGTGCGAGGGTGGGGTTGCTTGATCCTAGGGTCTTTGTTGGTAGTATGTTTTGTAGGTATGTGGCTATATGGAGAGCTTCAACCCAATAGGTGAGAGGCATAGATGCATGAATTAAAAGAGAGCGAGTGATGTCGTTCAAGGTTCTAAGATGCGCTCGGCCTTACCATTTTGAGGCAAAGTTTGTGGGCACGCAAAACGGATTTGTAGGCACTGTCGGGTACAAAAAAAGGTGAAAGATTTTTGTTGAACTCTCCACCGAGATCGCATTGAAAAGATTTAATGAGACAACCAAATTGAGTACGTACATAGGAGTGAAATGTAGAATTTTGGAAAAAGTATCCGATTTGTGTTTACGTGGAAAACCCAAACGAAGTGAGTGAAATCATCTAAGAGCACAAGATAATACTTAAATCCTGATTCACTAGCAATAGGTGACGTCCAAATATCACTATGTATTATATCAAACGGTGCAAAATTTTGCGATAACGAATCATAAAATGGTAGCTTTTTGTGTTTAGCTAGTTGACAAGAATGACAAAGACTAGAGTTAGGCTCATTTTTGTAAGAAATTAACTTATGCTTACTAAAATTGAAAAGACATGATCACCGGTATGACCGAGGTGGGCGTGCCACAAAGAAGAGGACGATCGACTCGAGGAGGTGGAAAGGGCGGTGTCTGGACTTGTAGGTGACACCGAGGGTGTGACGGGGTAAAGGTGGTTTGAGCTATTGCACCTCGCTATTAGGATCCCGTACGTAGATCCTTCACCGAAAAACCAAATGGGTCAAATGTTATAGAAACATTATTATCTTTGACGAATTGACGTACGGAAATAAGATTTTTAATCCAAGATGGTGTATGTAGGACATTTGTAAGGTGGAGGTTGTCAGGAAGGTTAGGTATACGGGCGAATCCAGAACCTGCAACTGAAATACCTAACCTATTTGCAACTAAAATGTTAGGAATAGTGCTAGAATTAAAATAGGTACGAAAGTTACTTGCTTTCGAGTTCATGTGCGAGGTGACACCGTTGTCCATGTATCAAGACTCGTCCGGTGGCTGAAGCGAGGCACCGCTGAAGGCCTGCGCTAAGTCCGTTGGTTGAAGTGACATATGCACATGTTTTTGAGCGGAGTGCCACGTGGAGATGCATGCCCAAAGTTTGGTTGATACGGGGAAGTTGAACCACGACCCACTGTCGGATATGGGCAAGGAGGGGGTCCCCAAGGCCAGAAGTAACCCGGTGGAGCCCAAGTCCGATACTGCTACTGCGGAGGTTGGGTTGACCCTTGTTGTTGGGCCGTAGGTTGTGGTTGCGCATAGTCCCCCTGTCCGCCACCATTGCCCCGTCGATTGGAGCCCCGGTTTCGGCTTTGAGGGTTCCAGTTATTCCCGGCAGGCGGCACATAATTTTAGGCTGGTCGTTTCCCAGATGTGGATAGGGCATGCTGTGGGTCAACATGGCTAGAACGACATGTTTCTTCGCGGGTGAGAATGCTCCGTGCGGTTGAGAAACTTGGAAGCGGAGTTTGTTGGCTAATAAACATGTCAACCGTGTCATAAGGCGGAGATAGGCCATTGATCATTTGCAAGACAATGAGCTCATCACTGACGGCGTGGTTAACGTCCGAGAGCTGATCGGCTAGGGACTTCAGCGCTGAGCAGTAAGCCGAGATGCTTAGGAAGGCGTCCAGGCGAGTGTGTATGAACTTGCTTTTGAGGTCGGCGGCACGAGCACTTTGGTTTTTATGAAACAACTCCTTGACGCGGAGCCAAGCTTGTCAAGCGGTAGATCCCGGTTTGATGATGGTTAGGAGGAGATCCTCCGAGATTGTGCTATAAATCCAAGAGAGGACGATGGCGTCCAGGATCTTTCGTTTTGAATTAGTGAGGCCCATAGGGCAGTCGGAGCCGTTGATGTGGTAAAAGACATCGTGGCCGGTGGCGGGATGGTAAACAACTCCGCCCATGTATGATAATGAACTTTAGTAAGATCAAGCGTGAGAGGAATGAGGTTCATATCGCTCACCGTTTGGGCGGGATAGAGGCGCTCAGTTGCTGGTGGCGCAGGGTTGTTGGTGACCTCGCCGGTGTCGTCATTAGACATGACGAAGGACAAGAAGGACTCGAATCAAGGGAACACAACGAAAGGCGGGTGTTGCAGCGGCACAGAGGATCGGCGTAAATTAGGATTTGTGATAATTACCCTCTGATACCATTTAATTGGATGAATGGAGTCCCTGATCTCCTAGCTTTCATTCATTAGAATATATATAGGCTACAAAATACAAAAGAGGTGAAAAACCTTTACGGTTACAATGCACTAATAATAAATGTATATGAAACGTAAGTGGGTGAAACGGAAGGATGTTTTCTCTAAGTTAAATACCAAAAATCCCTAAAAGAAGTAAGAAAAGTTAGGTGAAAAACCTAGCTTTTCTTATGCTTCAAAGTGCTATGCCGTTTAAGGATGTTTTCTCTAAGTTAAAGACCAATAACCCTCACTTTAAGTTTGTGCTTCCCAGTCATGAGGAATGGAAGTTTGCTATTGATGTGTGTCAGAAGTTGGAGATTTTTTACAAAGTGACATTGTTGTTTTCTGGAAGAAATTATCCAACTACCAATGTGTTCTTCAAACAAGTTTGTGAAATTAAGTTGGCATTGAGTAATTGGTTATCAAGTGATGTAGATGTTATTCGGGTCATGGCTGAAAGTATGGATGAAAAGTTTGAGAAATATTGGTCTAGTATTAGTGGGATTTTAGCCGTTGCTGCAGTTTTAGATCCTAGAGACAAATTGGAATGTGCGAGTTTCTACTTTAATATGATTTATGGTGAACTTGCTCATATTGAACTTGAAAAGGTCAAGTCTCTTCTCTATGATTTGTTGGCTGAGTATGATAAGTTTGATAGTCCAAATTGTGAGAATTATGCTCGTGATGGTGTCACGTTTGGAAAGAAGAACTCTAATTCTCAAATGAGTGGTTCGAGTTTGTGGGATCAAGTTAAAGAAACTAAGCAGGGTCGAAAGAAGTCTTCGGTTAAGGCTGAATTAGACTTGTATCTTGAGGATGATGTGCAACCAAACAGTAGCTTATTTGATGTATTTCATTATTGGAAGCTTACGCTGAAATTTCCCACCTTACGTAATATTGCACGAGATATTTTGGCAATTCCGGCTTCTACAGTTGCGTCTGAGAGTGCATTTAGTTCGGGTGGTAGACTTGTTAGTCCACAACGTTCAAAACTTGCTTCTGAAACCGTAGAAGCATTGATGTGTTTACAAAATTGGAGTCTTCAAGAGTATGCCGGTAACGTTCTATCATTTATTAATATTAATGTTAAGCTATATATATATATATATATATATATATATATATATATATATATATATATATATATATATAGGGTCGGGATCAAGTAAGAACATGTTTTACAGTAAGAAATAAGAACAATTATGAATCGTCAGATCAATGCACGGATGGCTTGGATTTTACGTCAAAATAAGGCAAGATTCTATTGTAATTTATTATAGTCTCGTGCTTATGGTAAAAAAAATATACACGATATGTTTATATGGAAAGAAATTTCCTATTATATAATTAATGTTGTACGGATAATAAAATATATGTAGTCGTGCATCAATTAATTTGTGCATAAGAATAAGTCGTGCATGTAAGAGAATAGAGTCGTGCATGTAATGTTAACGTGTGCTAGTAGCACTACTTGTGCATGTATATTTAACAAGTGCATGTAATTTTAGCGTGCACACGCTAACTAACACTACTAACTTAAACTTAATCGTGTATAATTTTAAAATGCACTAGCTACTAACTTAAACGTGTGTATTGTGTAATTTGAATGTGCACCAGTGCTCATAGTAGTGCTAGTAACTAAAAACGTGTATATGAAGTAGTGTATATTAAAGATTAAGTCGTGCGTGTACATATATATGTTAATTCTAACACCATGAAAAATAAAAAATAATGAATATATTAATCCGTGTAGTTAGTAATAAATACATTTATATCCTACATGGTAATCGAAGATATATTTCCCAAAAAAACACATGTTCTTAATTACTTAATTAGTATACATAAATAAGAATGAATCATGAACGTCGATTGTGTTTAATCATGTGGACGAGATGTGTTCTCATTTTTTACCGTAAGTCATGTTCTTACTTGATCCTAACTCTATATATATATATATATATATATATATATATATATATATATATATATATATATATATATATATATATATATATATATATATATATATTTCCTATACTATTTTATTTTGATAAATTTTGAATTTTGCTTTAGGACTTGATCAAAATTCTCAAGCATATGCCCCTTGTACAGATGATGATTTCGAGCCCGAAAGTGTCAAGTTTGATGTAATTAATTTGATTTTCTTCTTATTTATAGTATATGCATTGAAATAGTTTATATTCTAATATTTTTACTTGTTTTTCATATGCGTTGTAGGACATACTTGAATATGTTGGTGAAGATGTTCTCAACATCTGAATCAAGTGTCACGGAAATGTTCTATGTGTAGGTTCTTTCCACTATTATGAATAGGTATAAGAAGGACATACTTTAGAGTTGTTTTTATTTGTCAATTGTCATGTAGATGTTGTTTTTTTTTTGCTATTTTGGAACTAAAATGTCCATTTTAGATTTTATTTTTACGTGCTTATTTTGTTGTGTTGCAGGTAACGCTCAGATTTTCAGAACGATTGTGCGTTACCTTTTCAGAGCCGAAGACCATTTCTCTATTTTTCAAGAACTTAAACTCATTCCACTTCTTGTAATATTTCTCCTGGATGATTTATGTTGACTTATTTATCATGTTTTTTATGAATATGACTTTTTCGGATTGAATTTGTTTTTATTATTGTATTTTTGGCATTTGAATCCGAGTTTAATATCGATTTAAAGGAATTGCGCAGAACACCCGAATATCACCCGATCCACCCGCTTCATCCGTTGGATGCGGGTGGATCGGATGCGGGTGATGGGTTTGGCGGGTGGCGGGTCGGGTGGGGTGGATGGAATTTTTGGCGGGTCGGGTGGCGGACAGGGTCATCCACCCATCACCCGATCCATTGCCATCCCTACCGTGCTACATTGGTAGGCCGTCAAACGAATCCTACAGTACCTCCAAGGCTCAATCATTGTTGGTCTCCACTTTCAACCATCGACTACTGTATATCTCATTGCATACTCCGACACTGGGTGGGTCTTTGATCTCGATGATAGTTGTTCGCGGTATGGTTTTGCCATCTTTGATGGTTGAAATCTCATCAGTTACCTACAAAAAGCAGAAGGTAGTTACTCGCTCAAGCACATAAGCAATATATAGGGCAATGGTATACAAGTCATGTGAACTTATATGGTTGCAACAATTCCTTCGACACCTTTAGATACCCATTCAGCTACTCCTATCGCTTCTCCATGGCAATATTGCCGCAAATTCATGTGTAAAAAGCTGGTAATCAGCTCTAGATCCAAGCACATTTGACTCGACTTCCACTTTTTCCGTGAACAGGTTGAGTATGTTGCCCTCAAAGTTTGTCATGTCTCGACTAAGGATCAACTGACGGATAACTTCACAAAACCACTTGGCAAGTTCGTCTTAGTTAGCTTTGTTCCAATCTTCAAGTGGGTCCTGTCCTTCGTCTTGCCGGAGGGTAAAGTGATGTTACATATTTGAATTAGTCAATTATTAGCTTCTACTAATTAAGTTCGCCTTCTTGTAAATCTCACTTTGATCTAAGCATGTCCACGGGTCGGACCCGCCGGGTCGACGGGTCCAACCCGCCGGGTCAAGGGTTCGGGAAGGGTGACCCGGACCCGTATAAATGGCCGACCCGCCGGGTTGGCGACCCGCTGGGTCACGGGTCAGACCCGGCGGGTCGGCCCTTTTAATTTAAACCCATTTTTTAAAAAAATAAAAAATAAAAAAAAGATGACCCGCCGGGTCGACCCTTTTAGGCACCAGGTTACATTTTTATTTATTTATTTTTTCAAAATTGAGGTTTGGCGGGTCGACCCGTCGGGTCACGGGTAAGGATCACCTCGACCCTTACCCGTACCCGTAACCCGCCGGGTCAAAACCCGCCGGGTCAAAACCCGCCGGGTCACGGGTGACCCGTGACCCGTGGACATGCTTAATCTCACCTGTATTTCATGTTGTATAAGATCCATGATCCCTACTCTCTTTACTCGGGTTTTATCAGCCGATAATAATCATTTAACATCGTTCCCAAATCACTTGTATTTATAACGATAACCAATTTATTATATGTCATCAAAAAAAAAGTAGGATTAGATGTGTGAAATAAAATTTATTTTTAAAAAATAAATTTATATTACTTATTATGCTAAAAATCTTAGATTAAGTAAAATTTTTTTTTGACTATTTGTTTGGAAACTTTTTTCCTGATTTTTTCATAATTTTGATTAAATGATATTTTTTTTAAAATGATCGATTTAATATATTTTTTTTCCATCTTGTAAGTTAATTCCTAATTAAAATAAATAATTTTTTTATCAGTTTTTTTACAAAAACTCTTTTAAAATGTATATGATAAAATTTTCCAAAAATATTAAAACAACAATTTTCATTAAAAAAAATGAAAAAGTTAAATTTAAATAGTTTTAACTTGATTTAGGTTTTGTAACATAATAAAATGATTTAAATTTAATTTTTTAAAATAAAATCTACGCACACACTTAATCTGTTTATTTATGACATGAAAAGAACCGGCTATCACGTCATCACTGGAGCCAATCGTTTTACCAAAAAAACAAACGGTATTATTTTTTTTATAAATACATTGATAATTTATATCGCTTTCAATAATTAATAAAATTAGTATATTTTGACTCCAATGTTAATAGTTTATGTTTTTTCTATTTTATATTACACAATTATCCATTATTTTTGAAGTGTAGGTAGACTATTCGTTGTCTTGACATTTATATTCTTGATTGGCTTCGTTGCTCATCTCGAATTAGGTAAGGTTTTGCCGACCGTTTCTATCAGGACCAGAGAGAGCTATCCTACTTTGAATTCATCATCTCCTCCATGGCCCATTACTCAGATTAATTTTACAAACCTACAATTTCAACTCTTCGGTCGCATCAAAATTTCATTCAAGAATATATTTTGAATTTCCAATGATTTTCAACTTAAATCGTATAGTTGATAACAAAGATAATATATCCAAATCAAAACAATCTATATAGATGTTATAATTAATAATGGGTCAGTTTGGTAACGAAAGATTACGTAGATGAAGATGAGGATAAAGATAATTATTTAGATGAAGAATTAAGGGGGTGAAATTGTTTACGATGATGAATATGAATACAAGTGAAATAAATGTTTGGTAAAATTAATATGATTGTGGGTAAAATTACGAAAAAGTACGTGTTATATTTATTTATAAATTTTATAAATGAAAGAGATGAAAAGGGAGGGGTAAAATGAGAATTTACCTTCAATAATCTTCATAATCCTTATAATCAAAGTTTTGCACGATTACAAAATTCTTATAATCTAATTCTCTTGATCTCCGTAATCTAACCCCTTTAATCTCCTTAATTCTCTTACCAAACGAGATTATAAGAATTATTTCCCAAACGGAGCTAATACATGAACAAAAAACCATACCACTCTGATAAACATAAACTACATACTGCCAAAAATATAGGCTAATTAACTAAGTCCCTTTTAATTCTTACCTAATTAGTTTTTACATCCCGTGATTTATTACTTCAAAAAAAAGAGAAAAGAATGATAATAGTAAACGATAACGAAATAAAATTAACATAAAGTACTATTAAGATTAATCATATATTATTAAATTTTAATTATTAATAAACTTTTTTTTATCATTAGCTTTCTGTTTTCATTTCAAATTTTTAACCAAATGACATCTAAATGACTCTATAGTTACTTTTCCAAATATGATGTTATTAGGGAATTGATTGTGATTAGGAATGAAAATGGATCGGGTAACGAGTGGGTTAATCACTTACGCAGTTACAATACTAGTATTGGGTTCATCTATACATACATGATTAAAAATTATGAATTGTTTTTATTCTACATTTTAAAGTATTTTTTACCCATGTAGTTGAGATGCAACAGTAAAATGTCCCACATCGTTAATATAATAAGTCTATGAGTTACTCCTCCTATTGCTAATTATTTTATGATGGGAGTTACTCCTCCTATTGCTAATTATTTTACGATGGAACCTTGTGTGCTTTTGTGTGTGGCTTACTGGACGTGTGCCCTCCAGAGCAGTTCCGATCCTAGTCCGTCTTCGTGACTCAGGCACACGAGTTTTCATCCTAAAATCAATTGTCAATACGAGGAGTAATCCATGAACATTTATATTAGACTCCCAACTTATTGTGGCATCGACTTGAGGCATTTTATCCCTTACATCTTAATATAAAGTACTTATCTTATATTTTTAAAAAATAAATAATATACATAAATAAGATATAGATACGATCTATGACGTCTTATTATAACATATATAGCAATACAATTCTCGTAATTTTGTGATTTTAAGACTAAATACACACATATATGTATTGGGTGTATCGTGTTGAATGAATGACGTCCAAACTCATCCACCTGCTTTTTCAATCGAGTGATTCAGGTATCCGTTGGGATGCAGGTGAAATTTTCATCCTATTTTATGAATTCGATTTGATCATCACTACCATCTTTCTCTATCCAAAGTGTGGATTTTTTGGGCTCTTCTTCCTGCTCGGACTCGGATTCGTATTGTCCTTGGTCATTGACTATCAACGTCCGATTGTTGGGGAAATGTCTCATCATGTTTTCTTTTCCCTGACACTTGAAACAAGTAATATCCCTAGCCAGAGGAGAGATATATGGGTTACTTCTCTGAGATATGGGGGCGGGGGCTTGGGATGTCGTGGTTGTAGCCGGGGGCGTGTAGGTTTGGCTTCCTTGTGAGGCTTTAGGCTCACGATTGGATGATGGTGGGTCACTGCTTGGGCTTGTACTCCATGTTGGTGCGGCTTGTCGATCTTGATTTCTCGCCTTCAGTTTCCTTTCGACCTGAATTTCCAAGTGAAGCAAATCAATCATGCTGGTATAGGCGTTTAAATCAACCTCACTTGCCAATGAGGAATGGAGATTCTTAGGTATCTAGAAATGGTGGATTCTTCTTCCTCGTAGACATAAACTCGGACCATTGCCATTTTCACGGCATTGTATGTTTCTTCGGCACTCATTGAACCTTGTTTAAGGTTCTTTAATCTTTGGCGTAGCTCTCTTCCGTGGTGGGGTGGGACAAACCAAGATCTCATGACGACCTTCATTTGATCCCATGTAGTGATGTCCACATCAAGACTTTCTCTTCTCTCCTTTATGAGGTTTATCCCACCAAATTAAAGCATAATTAGTAAATTCAAGTGTTGCATATTGTATCTTTCGTCCTTCAAGGACGTGGTAACAACTATAAATATGTTCAACCTTATCTTCACAAGCTAGATAGATATCCACATCACACTTTTCTTCAAATAGAGGGATTTTTATCTTGGCCTTTGTGGCATATTTAATTTTCGGCCTTGATCTCGGGGGACTTCTTCAGCTTCGTCCTCAAAGTTAATGGCTCTTTGGACATTTCGTAGAGGCTGGATGATCCCTTTGACAAAGGGTCAACAAGGTCGTAGGGGAGGTACATGATCCTTGTCTGCTTCTTCTACAAGCGGGAGTAGTGTGTGTGTGGTGGGGGGAGGGGGGCGGCGATTGTTGTTTCGGAACCTCGGGCTTCTAGTTTGTCGAATTTCTCCGCGAGTTGATCTAGTTGTCTTTTAACGACATGTAGATAGTCGTTCATTCCTTCAATATGGGACTCTTCTCACCCCTCATTGTCTTTGTTGTTCCCAATCTCATCATCGGTTTGCGAGGCTCTCCTATAATTGTCAGGTAAAACTTTCAAACAATTCACAAGTTAGTACGTCTGAGAACTATAATCCAAAATAAGGGTCAACCTTGACCTCAAAGGGGAAAAGGTCTTTTAGGTGGTGCTATCGAAGGGCAAGCAAAACGACTGTCGCCTACTTTCTAAATAAAAACAAGAACTTACAAAAGACAATTGCAACAAAAAATAAGATCAAATTAGAGATAAAGGGGTGCGTAGGAGTAGAACGTATTTTCACTTGAATTGATCCGGGATAACTCATAATCTTGGTCGTCGGTCTTGAAATCTTTGAACAAAAATAAAATAGAACAATAAGCTCTTCTTTTTTTTAACCGAATTACACCAAAGTCAAACCGAGGTGGCTCGGCTCTTCACTTCTACTCAACCAGGTTTAGTTCGAGGCGATTAAACCACTACATAGGGGGAACTAGGTTTGGTTGGATCACTGTAGGATCGGGTTTGGAGAACATGGTTCGGGTAGGTGTTGGGTACTATTCTTTTGGGTTTGCGGGTTAGAGTTAGTGTTTTAGGTAGGGTTTTGGCGACGGTTGTTGTGGTTGTTGAGGGCTGGTGACGGGACTGGTGGTGGTGGAGGGCTGCTAGTGGCATATGAAGGTGGTGGTAGTCACAATTGGGGTCAGAAGAGGGTGGTGGCGGTGGTGAGGGTGGTAGTTGTAGAGGGTGGTGGCGTTTTCCAGCAAAAGGAATACCAATGGTGAAGGGTTCTAGCGAAAGGAAACCTCGATGTAGGCTGGTGGCGCCGAAGGTGGATGGTTGTGGTTGATGAAGGCAAAAAGGGGTGTTGGTGGCGTGACAATGACGGTAGGAGTGGCGGCGTCGTAGTGGTGGTGGCGACCGTAACTATTCCGGCAGTGGAATAGGATTTTGATGAAGCTCCGGTGAGACTTCAATGGAAAAGAACACTTTTTTTTCAAAATATTTATAGGTTATAGGAATCAATTGAAAGTAATTGCAATTGAAATTAAAAGTAGAAAATAAACAAGAGTGATAGAAAAACTATTTGTAACGGTGGTTGCTCCAATTGACTTTTTTGTTGGAACCTTTGTGAACATAGGACATGGAAAGGAGGACAATCCGATGGTTGGACGGATTGGTAGATAGATAAATCAAGGTTGAACCCTAAGGACAATTCCAAAGCATGCAATGACCTTGTCACACAACCGATAGTCTAGATCCTAAAACCCTTCCGTACAACCTAACACAAGAGGCAACGGTGGTCCTTAGAGCACCAGGAGGAGTGCCTGTGAAAAGTGAAAGAAACTCTACTTGCCACATGCAAGCAGAATAACTGAAGCAAGTCTAAGTTGTGGTTCGAACAAGACGTCGCTCGCTCTTTACTTCCTGCGTGGAAGCCTATAAACCGGATCACTCTAGAAAATACTGAAAGAAATATGTTTGATTCAAATTCAGGGTAATTTACAAGAGGCTCGAGCATCCCTATTTATAGGTTATGGGTCTAGTGGTCTCCAAGTAATAGATTCCGTAGAAAACAATAAAATAAAATCCATCTTCTAGTAAGATATGATCTCATAAAACTTGATCGAGAAGTATCTCTAGAAGATATGTTTTCTCAAGTTTATCTTTAAAGTTCCCCATTAGAAGACTTGTTACAAAATAAATAAAATATCATGTGTTGCAAAATAACAACTAAAAGCCCAAAATTAACCCATAATAATAAGAGGTCCGAAAATTAGCCACATTTGTGGCCCTTATGCGTGTGACCCTTGCATGTTCATGCTTGGTCCGCCCTCCATGCAGGGAAATCTTCACGTGTGCATGCTTGTCCTTCATTCGTGTGTGCTCGTAGTAGTTTGAATGCGGGACCTTGCATGCATGCGTTTTCCGGGTCCTTTGTGAATGGATGGCTTGCTTTGGGATGGATGTGGGCTCGGGGTCTTTCATTGTTGAGGAGTGTAGCCTCTTGTATCTCCTTCACTCATTGCTGCTTGTGAATGGTTTCTCATGTAGAGATGCATGCAAAACCCTCTAGTATGTTGGGCTCTATAATGCGTCATCGTCCTCTTTGTTGAAATTGGATATACATCTTTTCTTTTCTTGTCTGAGTTCCATATGACCATGCCTTCTCTTGCTCTTGACTTCTTCCTCTTGCTCACCGATGTGTGAATCCTAACTCCGGGATGCTCCTGCATCATTGATTACGCTCTTCTGATTTTTTATTATTAGAAAAAAGAATTTTCAACTAAATAATCATGTTGTTTATTTACTACAAACCACTCCATGATGTTGTGTCTTATTTGCTTTGTTAATATTTTTTTAATTTAATTATTTTTACACTGTTTTGCACCATCAGAGCCATTTGAAGACAACATAGGTGAGGTGATAAAAATTAAAACTCATTTCATCTTCACTTCCTCCCTCGCTAAAATTTCCCCCGTTTTTTGTCGTCCATCAAAAGATTTTGAGATATTTAGAGTAAGGGTTTTCAAATTCTTCAATTTCTGAATAACAGGCATACTTTCTGTGTGGGTTGTGTGTTAAATCAAGAATGTAAACTCAAGTAACTAATATTGAGTAAGTAACAATTGCAACTAAATTGGGGACTTGAAATTGAGTAAGTAAAATCGGGTAACTAACATTGAGTAGTTACAATTAGGTAACTAGAATAGGGTGAGTAAAATCAACTAACTGAACTTGGGTAATTGAATTCTGGTAAGTGGGATCGGGCAAGTGGAATCGAGAAACTGAAATTGAGTAATCGAATTGGGTAGTTAAAGTTTAGGTAACTGCATACTTTGTACCCATTATAAAATATTAAAATGATGTTGAATATCACCAAAGTTAGGGATGGTTACATTCGATAACACGGACTTTCAAAAACTTGAAATGAAGCACCAACTTTAGGGGGTGATTGGGTTTTTTAGCACAAGTCTATTTTCGACGGAGTAATTGATTTTTTTTTGCCGTGTAGCATGAAAATTGTGAGTTAACATTTTTTTTATTTGTCACCTATGTTTATTTATATTTTCACTTAAAAAATATAAAAACATTATGCGATTGGAATGTCTATGTGAAAAATCGAGTAATTTTGTCACCTAATTTTATTAATATTTTGATTCACTGTACATATTTAACCTTTTAGTTTTTTTCCATATTTTTATCAATATTTTTAATTTGTAAAAATAATAATATTATGCATCTTGGATATCTATGTGGAAAAACGAGTAATTTTGTCACCTAGTTTTGTTAATATTTTGATTCATTGTACATATTTTACCTCTTAGTTTATTATATATTTTAAATTTAAAATATTAATAAAAATAGGTGACAAATAAACAAAAATGTCAATTCACAACTTTCATGCGACACATCACCAAAAAAGTCGAATTATTCCACCAAAAATAGGCTTGTGCTAAAAAACGCAACCACCCCTAAAATTGCTGCTTTATTTCGAGTTTTTAAAAGTTTGTGTCACCGAACACAACCACCTAAAGTTGATGTTATTTAATACCATTTTGCCTTTTTAAAAAAAAGGCATACTTTTCAGAGTCACTCTTTTTTATTATAAAAATATAAAATTTACAAAAAATGCACACAATTTAAATGTATATTTTTACCGCACAATGTGTTTACATTTTAATATTTATGCACTTTTCAAACTATTTATTCTTAGAGGTGAATTGGTGGAGTGCGATTAAATCTTCTAATGTTGTATCATATAGGCTAAACAAATTTACGTGGAAGTAATGGTGCCTTTTTATTTTTATAAATCCAATTATACCCTTATTAATACTTTTATCAACTTTCTAAAATGAAAAACAATAATTCGTCTAGATTCATTGAGTGTGTTAGTTTGTGTATTTTTTTTGTCACATTAATTTATGAAAATTTTTTGTACGTGTAAATTTTTATTCTATTTTAAACATATTTGTGTAATTCACTTACATGCGGTTGAGTAATTTACACAAATATACTATTAATTGAAAAAATATTTTAAATTTAAAAACTATATTATATTTACAAATCATCTACAAGAAAGATTTCAATGTTACTCTTTGTTATTCTGTTAAAAGGTAATCCTTGCTGTTATTCTATCATTGATACGGGGTTACATAGTCTACCCAAACTAGTTATTTTAAATTGCAAAAAATATTTAAAATTTAAAAATATATTATGTAGTCCTTGATATAAATTTAGTCCTTGCTGTTATTTTTTAAATTTAAAAACTGTGTTATATTCACAAATCATCTACAATTGTATATACAAACTGAAGACATACTTACATAGTCTACCTAAACTAGTTTTTCTTTGTTATTCTATAAAATGTAGTCCTTACTGTTATTCTATCACTAGTGTAATACCCGCACCTTGTGCGGATTTTAAAAACTAAGGGTTAGATTTATTAATATGTTATATATATATATATGAATGAATGAATTAATAATTAATTATTTATCTCTTTTGATGATAAATTGGCCTAAACTTTAGATAAAAAAAAGAGTTGAGGTATAACTTTGATTAATAAATATAAATATTTAAATATTTAAACAAAAATTTTAGAAATCACTATTTAAAATAACTTTTTTGGGCTTCAAGAAACGTGGTGTTTACACGTGGTAATAGAGGCTTCTGCTTTAATAGATATAAGATTGATCGAAATATAAAGGGGATACAAGACGATTACAGAATACAGATAGCCATGAGAGTAATGAAAAAAGATAAATGCAAGATGGTTACGGAATACCGAAAGTCATGAGAGTAATGAAAAAAGATAAATGGAATGTAAACAAATTAATTGTATGCTAACACGCCCCCTCAGTCGGAGCAGGAGGAGGACGGATGCATAGACTGGATTTGAAGTCCAAAAACAAAGGCGAGGGAAGTCCCTTTGTGAAGATATCGGCATATTGATGACCGGAAGGGACATGTAGCATGCGAAGATGTCCAAGAGAAACCTTCTCTCACACAAAGTGTATATCCATCTCAACATGTTTGGTGCGCTGATGTTGAACCGGGTTTGATGATAGGTAAATGGCACTTATATTGTTGCAATAGACAATCGTTGCCCTTCGGAGGGGGACGTGAAACTCGCTCAATAAGTTACAAAACCAACAAGTCTTGGCAACTATATTTGCAACACCACGGTATTCAGCTTCAACACTGGAACGAGACATAGTCTGCAGACGTTTGAAGGACCAAAAGATCAGGTTGTCCCCCAAATAAACACAATAGCCGGAGGTTGAGTGACGGGTGTCCGGGCAACCTCCCATTCGGCATCAGAGTATGCAACAAGACCTGAGATGGGGGAAGCGGTCAAGTCACGTAGGCCAAAGTCGGGAGTGCCCTTAATGTAGCAGATAATCCATTTAAGAGCCTGAAAGTGGGGCTCCTAGGGATCATGTATGAATAAGCAACACTGCTGGATTGCATAAGATATGTTAGGTCGCGTGAATGTGAGATGCTAAAGGGCACCCGCAAGACTACGGTACAATCCAAGTTTGGAGAGGAGCACCGGTGTTGGGGGCCAACTTCGTCCATGTTTCGACTAAGGTGGTGGACAGTTTGAAGGAGGTCATGTTAGCCGACTTATGATCTCACGGGCATACTTGGAATGACTCAGAAACATTCCGTGGGCATTGCGAGTGACCTGAACACCCACAAAATAGATAAGTGGACCAAGGTCAGTCATGGCGAACTCAGAGATCATTGTCTGCATCATCCGACGCAAAAGATCTGTAGATGAAGCTGTCACTACAATGTCATCAACATATAATAATAGGTAAGCCATATCAGATCCTGAACGATAGACAAACAGCGACAACTCACTCTTGCTACCAGTAAAACCGTGTGACTGAATGAATGTGGCAAACCGGTGGAACCATGCGTGAGGGGTGTCACACCCCGAATCCGCGGGACTCGGGATGCTACGGGCGGAGACCTCACAATGGGTCCCGACCCTTATCTTGACAACAATTTCACCGAGCCTTGCAACATGACACAAATAAAGGCCAAAACCGAAATACATTTTGATGCAACGTAAAGAAACCCGAAAGCATACAAACAAAAGACTTCAGCCAAGATACAACTCAAAAGACCACACGCCATACATGTGACATACAAAATACAATAAACAAAGAACAATACACAACCCGACTCAAACCAAAGCCCATCCTAAAATATACGGATTCCTGGCTGCCCACTCTTCCGGATCTCTCGGCCTCATTCATAACCTGTAAGGAAATCTACAACATTGGTATAACACCGTTAGGTAAAATTCAAGGCATTAGAAACAAGGTGATCGCACAAACACACGTAATTATCATAACACACAATATACTCTAAAGCACACAAGTTCGGTTTATTATCTTCTTATTATTAAGTCATATCCCGTTCTAATTCAACTTAGGTTTGTGACACGAGAGTCCCCGAAACTCGCCTCGGTCCCTACTTATCGGCATAGAATGGTATTGGTGCATCCGACCGTCTACTAGCACGGGCTAGTCACCAAGAACCTCCTAGATGTTGCGAGAGCTAGACAAGTTGTCACCACTCGTTATCATACACTTGGGCCGAAATATATAAAGTTCGGTAGTCCTATTACCGGTTTAGTTATTACATAAACAATAAACACACACCACCAAACACGCATCGAAACTAATACGAAGAATAGGAGCTAAGTAAGTCCGGAGACTTACCTCGTCCCAAATGCAAATTTACAAACACTTTTGCTTCCCTTGGGAAGAAGCCCACAACCTGCTCACAAGAATATATGTATCAAAACTCGCTCAACTGTAGAAGTCTTAGACTTCTACACAAATGATCTACACAAGATCATTTGACTCTCATTCTAGGACCGCATCCTAGAATCTATCATTCTCACATCTCACTCAATGCATCAGGAGATCTCTCAACAACCTACTAATTCTCATATGATCATACTCAACAACCAAGAACAATGTAAAAGCCTATGAGGTCCCACATGCTCATCACACTCGCCTAAGGTCCTAAAAGCCACTACATGGCATTCAAAACTATCCTAGGTCCAACCTAGCATGCTTCTAACAACAACACTCTCTAGGATCAGCTATGAACATATACTCAAGGGAGGACACACACCGGGTAAAGACACGGGCACAGAAGAAGGAAGAGCAGTCGCGAAAAGGAGAAGAAGACCGCAAGGGAGGGCTGACTGAGCCAGTGGCCTCCCCTGCGGCTCAGGCTGGCTGCCCCTGCGGCTCAGTGCAATGGCCGCTCCCGCGGTGCTGTCCATCCGTGGGTACGGTCAAGCTCCAGAGGGAGATTTTCGACGGGCTTCTTCGATGGATCTTTTATGTGTGGAGGTCTCCTAGCTTCCTTGCTCCACCATAGATGTTCCGCACACACCACATCATCATACAACACAATCCAAACTCGATCTAAACACATGCAAGCCAAAGGAAGGGAAAACAAGGTGAATCCATGGCTTCCACCATTGAAGCTCAAGGAAGAAGATGAAGTAGGGGAAGAAGAAAAGATCTTACCCTAATCCGGATCTGCAGCTCCTTCCTTTGCTGGACATCACACACAAGGAGATCACCAAGGAGGATGAAGGAGAAGAGAGCACAAGAGAGAAAGGAGTGGAAGAAACTAACATGAATGACAAAAGAGTGAAGAGAGAGAGAGAGAGAGGCTGCCCAAGGGGAAGGGGAGCAAGGGGTCAGCTGACCTTTCCTTGTCTCCTTAGTGCTAGCAACGAAGGGTCCAAAAGGTAAAGGTGGGTATCGAGGAGTCGGAACGGGATTTCAAAATAAAATCCCGTTACTCAACATCTCGTGCATGCGGGAAAACTGAGCCGTGTCTGCGAAAAGGTCGATAACTCGCTCACTATCCGGAATAAAAATTCCAAATGTTACAACTGATCCCCCTAAATACAAGTTTCGTCCCGAAACTTGCTAACGCAGAACTCTCGGCATAACTACCTCGGTAACCACTCAAAATTGTAATGTGCTAACTCCCTACTCGATAACCATCACACACTCGTGTAGCCGCGTCAAGACCTCGCAAAGCCTACACACATACTCGCATGAGCTGCATATCACATAATAATTCAAAAACTAACCAACCATATAACAAATTTCCGCTCGGGGCACAAAACACATAAACTCGCACATGCACATAATACCTAACTTATCTGCCATCTCTATGTAACTAGCTCATCGTAAAAACTCAAGCAAGGATACTATCTCACGCCCTCCCGGTAGTCTCATTGGCTCATCGTCTACCACTAGATCAACACGACTAACAACATAACTCGAGTTATACACGTACTCCCTCGATTGTCACAAGAAACATCGGGTAAACACCGTCCACTCTTGGTGGCAACGCCAATCTGTAACTCACAACCTACTTGTTCTCGTCTCTCAAAAAGGTCCATAAAACGGAAATTCATCTTCCCTTAAATGCCAAAAATCCGACGCTTTGCGCCTGTGAAACTCTCGACTTAGCTCGGCTAGCATCTGCCTTTGGACCATTGCTACTCGGGCGAGGTCGTCCCATATCTGCTCAGGGTTATCCCTACATATACTATTCAAAATCCAACACCATGGGGTAATATACTTCTGTTCATAAAGTGCCTTTGTTCGCTCCAAGAGGTGTGTGCAAGCTTTAATATTTATACCAAGAATAATTGCAATAAGCGAACCCGCAGTGTACGGATCGATTGTAATAAAAGCAAGAATTCCAAGGTTGAACACAGGGACTGTAGTGAAACAAAGATCGGTAAATCAGGTGGTCAAACAAAAAACAAGCAACAAAGAAAAGATATCAAAGATGTTGTGATAGACAGGTAAAGGGAATGCGGATTCTAGAGATTTAGGCATCCAGTTGTGGTTCCGACTCAAGATCTCAAAAGATAGTGTGGACAAAGCTGATGTTTGCAAAGGGAAGGTGTTTCTAAGATGGGATAGATCACCGGGTAAGTCTCACTACTCACTATCCCAGACCAAAGATCCTCTCACCGGGTAAGTCTCAAGGTACTAAGGAAAGGAACTATCATCTCAAACCAACACACCACCCAAGGGGATAGAATCAACCTTTACCGGGTAAGTCTCAGGCTAACTCTCAAAGATGGGATGAAGGCACACTCAAACCCCAATAAAGGATAAAATTTTATTACCTACACTCATGATCTTGGGTAAACAAATAAAGGAATCACCGGGTAAGTCTCATCATAGGTTTGCGTTGAACCAGGAAAGGTATAACAAGGATATAATTTGACAAACTAGAACCTCAACTTAGATAAGGATCAGAAAAGGTCTCGTCTCGCTCAGTTTATGTGCCATCTCGGTCGAGATGTTCCATGATTGACCGATCAGTCTTTCAGAGTCCACTGGGGTAAAGGCTCATTCTTTCATCGTCTTTCCTACAACTTTCAGCCAATCACCCTAGAATCGTATAAAGAACTTAGCAAACAATCATCATGATAACAATAATCAAATATATAAGAAACGAATCAATCTTCAAACAAGAAAACCATAACATAAAGGTCTCAATAACTCAATCAAACAATCAAATAAACAATCAAACTGCGTTCCTCAATCACAACTAGAAAGACAACAAATCAAAATAAACTAAGAATATCTTACAACTTCCTTCAAAGCTTTCAACCTTCCTTCAAAGCAAACTTCCTTCCTTCCAAGCTTCCTTCAACTTGCTTTCTGATCTGGAGATATGCAGCTCCGATCTTTGATCATCTAGAAAATACACCTCTTTATATAGGAGAATCACCTTCCTAAGATAAAATATCTTTAAAGGCAATTTCCTTCCTTAGAATATCTTCCATATAGGAAAATCTCTTTCCAAAAATAAAGATATCATGGCCGGTGGATTATTCGCCTCGGTCCAGCTCATCCTGAAGATCACCTCGGTCTAGGTGATCACGAAGAACACCTCGGTCTAGGTGATCGCGAAGAACACCTCGGTATAGGTGACACTGTAGCTGACCTAGGTAAATCTCAGCTATGTGTAAATCTCTTTAATTTGGTTCAAAATCCATCTCATTTCCATGGTTCTTGAGCCTTTCTTGTAGCTCCATAATGTAGCTCCAATGACTCCTTAGCTTCCTTTGCTCCATATTGTACCAAAACATGCTATTTTCCCTACAATCACAAGGAAACTAGGTGTAGACCTCGATTCTTGCAAAGGTAGACAAAACAACATAATGATCAAAAAATATGCATCCATACATGTAGATTTATGAAGATAAAACATCAAAACCAATCCCAAAACATAGACTATAATACATGCTATCAGCCTCCTAAGGGCCATGACAAGCAACACATCCCAACTACCATTACACAAAAACTCGATCAAAGGGAAGGTATCATGTCCACCCTTACCCATTACCTCGCACACATGCTCTCTGCACGACATCTACTGGTCACCAAAGTCCTCTCTAGTCGACCAACTATCCAAGGGTGGAACTGTCTTGAAAGTCATATGGTTTCTTACGCGGCACGATCCCGCTGCCTAACCGTCCCGAGATAAATCGTCCATCTCGATCCGAGATTACGATACTCGGTATCCCATCTCATCTTACTATCACTTAGTAGACTCCAAACCTAGCCGACTCATTGGCCTTGTTTCCTAATAGGGTGTAAAACACGTTGTCTCTTTCGGTCGGTCCATACGACCCAAACTCGTCACCACTGTCACATGGTCTCAAACTGGTAATAACCTCTATGGAGGTATCTTACAACTCCCACTGCATAACTCGCGGTGGGTGGAGTCTTTCTCCCGTCTTACGGTGCTCAAGCTTGACCTGACAACCGTCACTTACTGGCTATGCTCTTAGCCACATCAGCCTTAAGGCCGCCTCACCATTGTGAACATCACCAATCCGAGTAACGCTCTTGGTGTCTCAACAAAATTGTCGACCCATGAAGGCAACTATGATGTTTCTCCTCGGGACCTTCAATCCCGGATCTTCCTTAAAGTCATACCAATCCCGCGCTTTTGGCGGGTCTCTTCACATATCATCAAAGTTAAATAAACCGAGGCTAAACCGTGAGTTAAATTGTTCCTTCTTCTCCAGGTGTCCACTTACTAAGGGTGTTGATGATCGCATTCATCTACCCTCGGAGGATACTGAAGTCATTAGACCGAAGTTCTTACCCATCTCTAACTGTCACCTCTAGTGGGTACTCAACTCTTGCTGTGTGAATATACATACACATATCATACTCTTATCGTTCATACATGAATGGCATGTCGGTCCATATCAAAACCGACATCATCTTACGTGCGTGCATAAAAGCGCCTAACTCTCGAACCTTCATCGGGAATTCTCCTTATATGTCCACAATTGTCTAAGACACATGCGAAACCTTTCTCGTTACTTCATACGTATCCCACGTCCCGCTTGGATGTACCCATAATGTCATAGAGTCCCCATGACTCAACATTTGTGCTAAAGAAAACAGAATGGATATCACTCACCTCTTCTGCTTCTATTAATGCTCCACGGATACGTCTTGGATCCCACGATCTAATTGACTTCCTCTGGAAGGAAGAAAGTGTCAAAACCATCCCATACTTGGAGGTTATATTCCACCAACTACAAGCTGCATATCTCCTCCACATACCTTGGAGGTATTACCGAAACTATCACCTCGTTCTCATTTGATCAATTGGATATTCTCAATACCACTACGTCTCTTAGGAGGTCACCTCGGACGTCCCATCCCGTTTAGATAACTTTGCTCATCCCGCATAACCTGTATTATTGTCGTCCCATGTCAACCTTTTTACTCTCAATTCTGAGAGCACAACAAGGCATCGTCAAATCTGAACTTAAGAATCATACGTACTTCTCACGCCTCCCTAAGTGTCATTACCTAACATTAGATTACGGTCCACCTCATACAATATCGCGTCCTAGTCTACAAAATTTAGCATAAGCTTAGGGTCCACCTTGGAACAACCCAAAACCACAACCCAAACGTCATTACCGCAACTCGATTCAGAAACCTGATGAAATCACTTCTATATACGCCAACTCGACAATTGCACTTGCGAGTCCACCCAACCTCACTACAACTTGTAGTGACCATACCGGTCCAAAACGTCGTCTTATTTAGGTCCTTTCCTTTCTCTACCCAACTCGGGTGACATCTCGACTGTAAATCGATCGTACAAACATCGCAATCACATGCAACTAGTCTTAACGAGCCATCCACTACAAGGAATATACCCTTACTCGTCGTTCACCATACACATCTCTAGGTAATCAGAGTACAACTTTTCCGACTCGTACATTTCCTCAAAACTCGAACCAGAATGCCTTGAGGGGGGTAGAAAAAATTCCCCATTCCCAACCACTGAAACTTCTAACTCATGAATTCTCAAGTATTACCATCTTAAGCTTAAATCTCATAACGTTACTAAAAAATTCGGTCCCCCGTTTCACACCATAGCTTCCATGGCTCCTTCGGGTGAGTCTAGAAACTTTGACTTATCTCTTGTCCGCGACAACTCATCATTCGTGTCATAAGAACGAAATACCATGCATCTTCTTGCCATATCTTCTTCTTGTGATCCACTAGATCACTTTATCATGCCCAAAAATTAAACCTCTTCAACGCTATACGACCAAGCCAAATGCACCTTAGTTGATACACCTCTTACCATTGGCATTGAACCGCCGGACATACACCAACTCTTGTTACCGTTCCTTTATGTCCTCCGCTTGAGGTTATGCCTCCCATCTTCAATTCCTTAACATGCAATCCGCACTTTATGCGTTCTCGGTCATCACCGATAAGCTTATGGTTGACCTTCTCTAAGGTCGGCGACTTACCATTCTTCCATACTTCATGTCCCTATTCTCATGAAGGCTACCCTCCTTGGGGTACTCTACCTCAACTCCTTTAGCTCTTTCCATGTTCTATGGTTTCTTCCTCTTCCATAAGGTAACCATACTCTTCTCGGCCTCGTGCGCCGTATGAATCGCCTTTGTAGGCTTAACCGCGCCTCATGTTAACCTTGTAAATGTGTCTCCTCAAAATTTCTAACATTACTCAGTCGCCGCTCGCGTTTCTCTTGATTGTAGTCTTAAGTCTTTTCATAACTTAAATCTCCTTGTTACGTCACTCCTCTTCTCGGGATCACGTCTAGTCACACTTCCATCTTCTTGGCGTTTCTTAGCCTTATTATCATAACGGAAATCGGGCAACCCCACGTAAATTCCCACCATGCCATTCTTCTCATACTCTCGTAATGTTGACTCTTCACTTAATGGTACCTCGTAAGTTTAACTTACGGTATCTTACATCTTTCACACCTGGTTCGACCACTCTTCTCATCTTGACTCCAAAGCTTAGGAGTGTCTAAGGAGAGCATCACTTCTTGTTATGGAACACCGCCTTTAACCTTGTTAGAATGCAGTCATCGCCTCCTCGATTCACATCTTTAGTTGTCCACACGTCTTCTTGATGAACTTAAGTACGTTATCTCTATTGGTCTCTGATAGCATGAATTATTTTCTATATTTTAGGACTTGTTTAGACGTTTTATCTTCAATAATCTACATGTTTGGATGTATATTATGTGATTTTATTGCTATTTCATCTACCTTTGCGGGAATCGAGGTCTACACCTAGTTTCGTTGTAATCGCAGGTAAAACGGCACGTTTTGGGTGGACTTAGAGCTAAAGGAGCTAAGGAGTCATAGGAGCTACATTCTGGAGCTTAAAGAGGAATTCAGGAGGCATGGAAATGGATTAAAGATTTACTTTGGACTAGATTTGAGAGATTTCATATTTAGCTGAGATTCACCTCGGTCAGCTACAGTGTCACCTCGACCGAGGTGATCTTGAGGAGCGTCTCGACCGAGGCGAATACCCTAATGCGGCGAGATATATTTTATTTGGCTAAGATCTTTTTGGAAAGAGAGATCTTATATTTTTGGGCTGGATTTTTGGAAGGAAGATCATATATTTGGGAGATCTATTTTAGAGATAAGATATATTTTTATTAGGAAATTATCTTTTAAGATATTTCCTATAAAATTATCTTAAGAAGATATTTATTTGAGGAGATTTGGATATATTTTATATAAATATCTTATATCTGGAAGGAAGATATATATTTTAGGAGATATTTTTATTAAGAAATTATCTTTTTAAGATATTTTATCTTTTGAAGATAATTTTCCTTGTATAAAGGGTTGGATTTTCCACAATTCAACCATCCAGAAATCTTCGAATCAAGGCATGCTTACCGGCTAAAAGCCAGCATCCCGCGGTAGTCCAAATCCTGCAGTTGCAGAAGATTACCCTTCGGATTGAAGGAAGAAGGAAGATTTCCTTGTTGAAGGATAAATTTGAAGGAGTTTGTGAGATTTTCTTAGGCTATCTCTTTGGTTTATTGTCTTCTTTAATTTGTGATTTAAGGAACGCTGAGTTGTTGATATTTGATTCAGTTATTGAAGCCTTGTTCTTAAGGTTTTTGTGTTCAAATATTCATTCCCTTCTCATATATTTGATTATTTCTTTCATGATGATGAGTGGCTAATTTCCTTGTGCGATTCTAGGGTGATTGACTGAAGGTTGTGGGAAAGACAATGATAGAATGATCTTAATCACAGTAGGACCCTGAAAGCTCGAGTCTTTAAACTTAACCCTAGAACATCTCGTTCAGTCGATGAACATCTCGGCCGGGGTGGAATTCGTCTGACCGAAGTGACTTTTCTGATCCAAAACTGAGAGTTAAGTGTTAGAGTTTGCCAAATCCTATTCTTATTACCCTTTCCTGGTTCAATGCAAGCCTAGGATGAGACTTACCCGGTAATTCCTTTGTTTGTTTACCAAAGATCATGAGTGTAGGTAATAAAGGTTTATCCTTTATTGGGGTTTGAGTGTGCCTTCATCCCATCCTTGAGAGTTAGCCTGAGACTTACCCGGTAAAGGTTGATTCTATTCCCTTAGGTGGTATGTTGATTTGAGGTTATAGTTCTTTACCTTAATTCCTTGAGACTTACCCGGTAATAGGAGTTTTGGTTTGGGATTGTGAGTAGTGAGACTTACCCGGTGATCTATTCCACTTTAAAAACACCTTCCCTTTGCAAAATCTCAGCTTTGTCCACTTATCTTTAGATCTTGAGTTGGAACCACAACTGGATGCTTTAATCCCTAGAATTGCATATTTCCTTTAATTGAATATATTATCATCTGTGATTGCTTTAATCACTTTTGTGGCTAGTAGTTACATAGCTTACCTATATAATTGCTTTGTTTCACCTAAGTCCTTGAGATCGACACCCCGGAATTCTTGCTTTTACTACGATTGACCCGTACACTGCGGGTTCGCATCCTTGTTTTTAGCATACTTCTTGGGTTATAAATTTAAAGCTTGCACAAACCATTTGGAGCGAACAGTCTCGTTGTCTTTCAATCATGGCTTCCTTGGAACCACTTCCGCACATTCATGTTACTCCTTTTTTTTGTATGGTCTCCGTCTCAATTTCTCCTAAGTTGTCCCGAGTTTCTCTTCCACTTGTTCGTCCTCCGTTTATGTCATCTCTAATCCTCTTCTTCAACATCCTTCTAAAGGAATATGAGAAACGCCATATTGTTCGTCAACACGAAATGCTCAGCTCGATACTTGAGCGTACTATCCACGTATGAACGCTACCTCACGCCAACAACGGCGTCTTAAATGTGATGATATCATACAGTCACCTTTTCTATTAGGTCTCATATCTCCATATGCTACTATATATAATAAGAATCTGTATATAAGACTATATAAGTCCTATGTTCACATTGCTACTAATATAACACATCCGGAAATCCATAATAACAATACAAGGTCCAAAACATACTATAGTCCACATATATATCAAGTCCATCATGCAACTAAAATCCACATACACATATCTACATACACACACACACACACACACACACACACACACACACACACACATATATATATATATATATATATATATATATATATATATATATATATATATATATATATATATATATCCAATAAACTAAGTTTCTGAGATCCGCGGAAGGAGTGGTGGTCCGTATATTCTACCCCGACTGACTATGCTCATGATTTTGAAAATGAAAAATCATTTTAAACTTAGAACCCTTGAGGGTTCTATTTCCTTCCATTCGGGCTTTAGAAGATTGCGAGTGCCATTGTTGTCAACCTAGGGCTCTGATACCATATTGTAACACCCCGAATCCGGGAGACTCGGAATGCTACGGGCGTTGACCTCACAATGGGTCCCGACCCTTAGTCTGACAACAATTTCACCGGATCTTGCAACAAGACACAAATAAAGGCCAAAACCGAAATACATTTTGATGCAATGTAAAGAAACCCGAAAGCATACAAACAAAAGACTTCAACCGAGATACAACTCCAAAGACCAAACTCCATACACGCGGCATACAAAGTACAATAAACGCAGAACAATACACAACCCGACTCCAACCAAAGCCCATCCTAAAATGTACGGATCCCCGGCTGCCCACTCTTTCGGATCTCTCGGACGCATTCCTAACCTGCAAGATAAGAAAGAAACTTTTCAAATGCATATACAATGGCTAAAAACTCTTTCTCCGTGGTGGCGTAGTTGAGCTGCGCTTCATCTAACGTCTTGCTAGCATAGTAGATGGCATGAGTGCGGCCTTCCTTCTTTTGTCCAAGCACCGCTCCAACAGCTACGTCACTTGCATCACACATAACCTCGAATGGGAGATTCTAGTCCGGAGGTTGGATAATCGGGGCTGAGATGAGAGCTTCCGGGATCTTGTAGAAGGCGTCTAGACATTCCTGCGAAAAATCAAAAACTGCATCCTTCATCAAGAGATTAGTTAGTGGTTTTGAAATCTTAGAATAGTCTGTGATAAATCTCCTATAGAATCCTGCGTGTCCTAGGAAACTTCTTATCCCCTTCACCGAAGATGGATGAGGAAGCTTCTCTATAGTCATTATCTTTGCCTTGTCGACTTCAATTCCTCTATTAGAGATCAAATGTCCTAGCACAATGCCTTCCTTAACCATGAATTGACACTTCTCCCAATTAAGAACTAGGTTAGTGTCTTCACACCTTTGCAACACAAGAGAAAGGTTAGAAAGACAATTATCAAATGAGGAACCATAAACTGAAAAGTCATCCATGAAAACCTCCATGATTTCCTCAATATATTCCGAGAAGATGGCCATCATACACCTTTAAAAGGTGGCTGGAGCGTTGCAAAGTCCGAATGGCATCCTCCTATAAGCAAACTTACCCCACGGGCACGTGAATGTGGTCTTCTCTTGATCATCCGGATGGATCGGAATCTGGAAGAAACCACTATAACAATCAAGATAACAGAAATAGGAGTGGTGTGCTAACCTTTCAAGCATTTTATCTATGAATGGTAGTGGGAAGTGATCCTTCCTAGTTGCATTGTTCAGCTTGCGGTAGTCAATGCACATCCTCCATCCCGTCACATTGTAGGAATGAGCTCATTGTTCTTATTGGTGATGACCGTCATTCCTCCTTTCTTTGGGACAACTTGAACGGGGCTCACCCATTTGCTATCGGAGATAGGATAGATGATACCAGCATCAAGCAACTTAAGAATTTCCTTATTAACAACCTCCTTCATGATCGGATTTAACCGTCTTTGAGGTTGTCCTGAAGGCTTGAAATCTTCCTCCATTAGAATCTTGTGCATGCATAAAGATGGTTTAATTCTTATAAGATCCTATATGGTATAACCTAAGGACTTTTTATGTTTCCTTAAAACATCCATTAGTTTCTCATGTTCATCTTCACTTAAATCGGAACTAACAATAACGGGAAAGGTAGAATTAGTTCCAAAAATGCATAACGAAGATGTGTGGGAAGCGGCTTCAATTCTATTGCTATTGATGCCTTTGATGAGTTTTGAAGTGTGTCCGACACTTCCTTAGAAGTCTCTAAAGGTGTAGGAGTGATTGAAGAAGACTCAAGAGTAGTTGTGGAGAGAACGGAATTGTTCTCTGAATTTCCCAAAATTATGGCACCACTGTTACTTCCACGGCCGTGGTTTTGGCCGTGGATTTTTCTGGAAGTCTCGTAATAGTAGTTTACGGCCAGTTTTGGAGAAACCAAGGCCGTGGAATAGCACGACTGACCGTGATTTCTCACATTTTCTAAGCCATCGTATACTTTCTCAAACACTTCTTCTTGTACTTCCTTTAGCTCTTCCAAGGCTTCAATCTCATCATTACAATCCTCTTCCTCTCCCTTTTCCATGATGCTCATGGTTATGACCTTTTGCAATGAATCTTTGAATAAGATCGAGCTCACTTCCTCTCTAGACGCCTCTTCGTCATGTATGTTGAACATATCCTCTCCAAGTGCTGGCTCTTTCGCCAAAGTTGAGAGAACAAACTCAACCTTCTCTTCTCTTATATCGAAGGCTAGTCTAGCGTTCTTGCAATCCACCATACAACCGGAGGTTGCAAGAAATGGTCTTCCGAGTATGATCGGGACCGGACAATCTGTAGGAATATCAAGCACAACAAAGTCTATTGGAATATAGAACTTACCGAGCTTGACTGGGACGTCTTCAATGATACCGACGTGAAGAGTTAGGGATCAATCCGCCATGTACAACGTCATCTTCACCGGTTTAGGCTCACCTAAACCGACCTTCCTACACAAAGCAAGCGGAATGATGCTTACGCTTGCTCCTAAGTCACAAAGGGCGTCCTATGTGACTTCTCCTACTCCAATCGGAATACAAAATGACCCCGGATCTCTCAGCTTTGGGGGCATCTTTTCCGTCTTTGTTTTGATGAGCTCCGAAGATTCCGAACTCATATTGACTTCTCCGAAGTCTTCCAGCTTCCTCTTGTTAGAGAGGATCTCTTTTAAGAACTTTCCGTAAGCGGACATACCTACAATAGCATCAATGAAATGTATATTAATTTGTAGTTTGCTCATTAGATCTATAAACTTACCGAACTGCTTGTCTAGACGCGCTCTTGCTCTAGATTGCATGAATGGTAGAGGAGGTTTATAAGCTGGAGGAGGAACATAGACATCTTCCTTCTCCTTCTCCTTTTCTTTTTCCTTGTCGACGGGGACTTCTACAAACTTAGGCTGCGGGTCGGTGGTTGTTACGCCCCTCCTAGTTGTGATAGCCATCACCCTTCCCTTCGGGTTGTCCTCCGTCTTTCCGGGAAGCTTTCCTTGAACTCTAGGAACTTCTCCGGCCTTGCTGAATACTTGGTTTTCCAAAGCTTTTGGGGCTTTGTCAACCTTTGTAATGTAGCTCTCTAAACCTTGTAGCTTTCCCAAGATTGTCTCCAACATGGGATCGGGTTTGTCTTTCTCCGAGCTGCTCGATCCATTTGATGTTTGCCCCTGGCTTTTCAAAGGGGTAGAAGAAGAAGAAGGTGGTGTTAGTGATTTTCCAGAATTTGGATAGGAATTACCGGATTTTTGTTGGTTGGACCTCCAATTGTTGATGGAATTCCCGTTGTTGTTATTCCAATTGTTATTCCAGTTGTTGTTCCTATTCCCTTGATTGTTGTTGTTGTTGTTTCCTAAGTAACCAACATCTTTCTCCTTCAGCTTTTGAAGGCCAGCTCTAATGATTTCCTTCAACTCCTTGATTTCGGTGTTGAGGGAGAAGATTTGAGTTTGTGCAGCTTGAGTTAGCTTCACTCCCGAATCTCCTTGATTCCGGTTATTAGGATCCACCATCCGATGGGAATACTTCTCTATTACTTGGACTTGCTTCTCAATGAAGTCCCAAGCATCATATTTCCTTATATCCATGAATGTACCACACGAGAGAGATTGGAGCTTGAATTACGTTTCCACATCTAGCTCCTTGTAGTATATCTCCAACAACTCCAGCTTTGGAATGCCATGGTGTGGGCAATCCAATAGAAGATCCTGAAACCTTTCCCAAGATTGAAGCAAACTTTCGTTATGTTTCATAATCTTACCTCTCAACTCCGCCGTCTTGGATGGCGGAAAGAACTTAGTGAGGAACTCCGAAGATAGCTCCTCCCATGTGTTAAGCCTTCCAGCTGGAAGAGCTTGATACCAAGACAAAGCCTTGTCCTTCAAAGAGAAGAAGAACAGTTTGATCTTGTAGTTGTTTTTGACAACCCTCTTCGGCTTCAATGTCTCCATTAGAATCTCAAAATTTTGTAAATGTTGGTGTGGAGATTTAGCACTCCTTCCACCAAATTGACTTTGGCGAACCATGGTGATAACTTGCGGGCTAAACCCGAATTCCTGGATGTCTTCAGCTACGAAATTCACACCTAGACGATGTGGTTGTTGAATTGGGTCCATCCTTTGTCCAAGAGTCAGTGGTTCCTCCTCGGCATGCGCGACTCTCACATCTCTAGGTGGGATGCGAGGATCAACATGTGGTCTAGCGTTGTCACGAACTGGATGGATCAACGGATTGATGTCCTCTAGTGGTGGCATATCATCATCATCATCATCATCATCATCATCATCATCATCATCATCATCATCATCATCATCATCATCATCATCATCATCATCATCATCATCATCATCATCATCATCATCATCATCATCATCATCATCATCATCATCGTCGTCAGATGATTCAACTCTAATGGACTTAGTCGGTGTGGGTTTCTTCTTCTTCTTAGAGTCATTCATCTCCAACTTCATGTCCAACATCATAGCCTTGAGCTCATCAATTTGGAATTGATGACGCTCTAGTTCTTCCATACGAGCTCTCTCACTCAGTTTGAGTTGAGCTCGAGTATCTTCCAACTCTTCTTGGATGCTTCTCTCTTTATTTTCAACCATTTTCCTTTCCTTAAGCTTTTTCCTCAAAGTTTTTTCAAGTTCCAGATCAAAAGGCACGAGGTCTTTGGTGGATCTAGACCTTCGCATATACCTAAAAGAACCTGCAAAAATCACTCAAAAGAGATATCAAATAACAAGAGCAAAGCTCCCAAGCTCGACAACCGAGAACCGAAATTTGGTCTAGACCAAATCCCCGGCAACGGCGCCAAAAACTTGTTCGCCTCTAAGCCCGCGTGAAAATAAGTTTTAAATTTATAAAACTGATATAAAAGCAAGAGAATCCTCAGTGTACAAATCGACGTAGTAAAGCAAGAATTTCAGAGTATCGAACTCAGGGATTTGGTGAGTCAAACTCATTTTCGAATAATCGAGCAATAAAAAATGTAGAAGCTTTGTAAATATTGGGAAAACAGCAACCCTAAAGATCCAGGTATCAAATTGTGGCAATCGATTCAATATATTCTATAGGTGTAAGGCCAGAGTTGAGATTGCAAAGGTATAACTAAGGTAAGGTTGAGTACGGTGAAGTTCCAAAACCCTATATGTCTCACCCAAAGACTCTCTCTATAAAGGTTGTTGAGGCTGCAGTATAGAAAGGATCTAAAGGCAAGAATTAATCTCAAATACCCAATCCCAAACCCAAGGAATCAAAGATGAACTAAAACGGTTAAGGTTGTGACACTCGAAACCGAAATAGAGGATGTTGAGTCTCACTACTACCTAGGAAAGGCAAGCCAAGGTTAGGTTAAAGCAAATCTTTAACTTTGGATTAAAGCAAAAGCAAAGGTCGTAAAACAGAGAAAATCACGGCCAGATCTTGAGATTCCACGGCCGTGGAACTCAAGAACAACCCGTAATTTAGGGTGTCGACGAGGGACTCACACTCTCAGGGTCCAATCTGTTTATGATCGATCTATCATCATCTAAGCCACAACTATCAACCCTTCACCTTAGAATTGCTAAAGGGTTTTACCCAACAATCATTGTCATTGAATAAAATATCAAATATGAAAGAGAGAAAGATAAAAACCCTCGAAAACTCAATAACAAATCAAACTCAATCTCAAATCCGAACAACAAAGTAGTATGTTTAATGAATTCAGAATATGGAACAAGAATCCTCACAACAATATTAAGGCACAATGGAGAATGGTGTGTCAATCCGTCTCCAAAAGCGAAACCCTAAGAAAATCTCCAAAGTACGCAATCTTCAATATCGCGCCCTTCACAAGCCACACTCCGAAATCTCCAACTCCGAATCGTAAGCAAGGGTAGAATCAAGCCCTAAGCGACCGTCCTCGAAACACCCTTCTCAAGCCTTCTTATAGAGCGAAATAGGGTTACGAGAAAATCCCAATAACCGTCGTTGACGTGGAAAATATGACACGTCAGTTCGTCATGGAAATTACGGCCAATCAACATTCCACGCCTGTGGTTTTGGGCGTGGAACTTTCTGATGTTCTCCAAAACCACTTTCTACGAACCAAGGCCAAGTCCACGGCCGTAATTTAGGGCGTGGAAGTCTAAAGTGTTTGTGAAAGCCTTTGTTTCGTGATGTTCTTCACTCATGCTCCTTCCTTAGCTCCTCCAAAGCATCTCCTTGACATCTAGCATGATCTAATACTCCTATACTTCCACATTATGCTCCAATTCAAGCCTTTATTCACCTATAAACAAAACAAAAAGATCTCTATATCGACAAAGTGGGAGAAAGAGCTCACAAATGCTTCAAACTCATATCCATGTACACATAAGAGAGGGAAAAACAACTAAAACAAGTCCCTAAAATATAGTCATATTTCATGCTAACAGACTTATCTTTCCTCGCCACCGTGGTCCACCTACCATAGCCATGCCTTGGGAGGAGAGAGGTGGTAGAGGCATTCCATGGCTTCCGGAGTACTCTCTTATGCTTGGCCGCCATAATTGGAAGGAGACTTTTGTTTCTATGCATACTAACAGGTTAGTAGCTCCTCCATATGTGCCCGACGAGGTTCCAGTTGCAGCTGTAGATGATGAGGATTAGAAGATGGGAGGAGGTGACTATCCGGATACAGGAGGGGATGAGCAGGACTTTGGATCATTCCCGGATCAGCCAGCTGACTTCCCGGAGCCACCTAGGAGATCTCCCCACCAATCGAGGCCTTCCGGTTCTTCTTCTTCCCGTCGAGCTAGTGTTAGTGAGCGTCCGACATGGATGGATGCTCCGCCCGCTTGGTATGGACAACAAACATCTTGGATGGGAGCTCCACCTCCTTGGTATGATCAGCCACCAGTTGCACCGACAACTCCTCAACAGTAGCAGCCGGCATGGTATGAGCAACCTCCCGCAAGGTATTCTCTACAGCCGACATGGGTGACTGACCTTTCCAGGAGGGTGGGAGACTTAGAGATCCGCCAGCAGGAGCATGATGTGGAGAGGCAAGAGAACGCCAGGATCCTCCGTGACGTCTACCGCCAGCAGTTTGGGCGTCCATTCGACCCCAACTTCTACCGTTATCCTCCACCACCTCCTTCGTAGTGATTGACGAGATGACCGCGCGGTTCGAGCTACTTCACCACCATTAGTGAGTTTTCTTTGTTTCTTTTCTTTTCTTTATTTCTCTTGAACATTGAGGTCAATGTGTTTGCTAAGTATGGGGTGGGGTGTGACTCTCGTTTGTAATAACTCGATACACTTGCTTTACTTATTTCTATGAACACTTGCATGTTTCTTTTTAATGTCACACGTTTCATTATTGCATTGCATGAAAAAGCTTTGAAAAACCCATAAAAATTTGAAAAATTTTGAAAATTTTTGTGCTACTAAGATTAGAGATGATTTCTATGATGAATCTACTTGCGGAATGGATCTTTGATGACTTTTATATGCTTGAATCGATTTGTGAGTTGTGAAAGAAATTGAGTATGTTGTTTAACCTTTCTTGAAAGTTTCATAATGTGAAGGTTGTATCTAAATCATAATGAGGAATGAAGGTTGAAATCACAATATAAGTTCTTACACTTTTTATGAAATGATTAAGGCACTTCGATTTCTTGCTTCTTTCTTTGATCATTTAGCCTCTCAATGAAAATATTTGCCTCCTTTACCTATCCGGGAATTAGGAAGAGTTGATTTTGGCATGTTTAATATGGGAGGGTCATGAAAGAAATTGTTTGAATTCAAAGTGTAGAAAATAGGTTTGGGGAAGTCAACCATGATGACGAGTAACTTGGCACCATTCACATAGCCGGGTGTTTGTGTCTTGCCAAAGTCGGATTGAGCGATATTCCCAACGGATTATGGTATGTGCATCAAGGGTTTGAGACATCTCGAAATTGAGAAATGCCAATCTCCTAGGCTTTGGTTTTTGTGCACCGCTGTCCATATTTCCAAAAGTAAAGTCGAAAAATTAAGTGCAAAAAGTAAAGTGCAAAGCTCTAAGTTGGTGGTTAGTTCAAATGATAAAAAGAAAAGAGTTTGTGTTGTTCCTTTTTCCCGGATTCATACACCATATTTCTTACAAGTTTCCCACCTTTCCGCATTCTTGACCTTACTTGAAAGCCCTTGAGATCATAAGAATGTTTTTGACTTGGTGATCTAAATTGGAGTTTCACATGATTGATTTTGACATTGTTTGAAGGTTATGATGTTTGACTTGAAGTTTATGCAATTTATGATGTTTCTTGTTCGCTCCAAAAGGTGTGTGCAAACTTTAAATTTATAACCCAAGAAGTATGCTTGAACAATGTGCGAACCCGCAGTGTACGGGTCAATTGTAATAAAAACAAGAATTCCGGGGGTCAATCACAGGGACTTAGGTGAAAAAAAGTACAGAATCAGGTAGTCAAATATTGCAATTAACCAAAAGCAATTAAAGCAATCAAAGATGATATAAAGTCAAGTAAGGGGGAATGCGGATTCTAGGGATTAAAGCATCTAGTTATGGTTCTGACTCAAGATCTCAAAAGATAACGCGGACAAAGCTGGTGTTTGCAAAGGGAAGGTGTTTCTAAGATGGGAATAGATTACCAGGTAAGTCTCACTATTCACTATCCCAAAGCGAAGCTCCTATTACCGGGTAAGTCTCATGGTACTAAGGAAAGGAACTATAATCTCAAACCAACACACCATCCAAGGGAATAGAATCCACCTTTACTAGGTAAGTCTGAGGCTAACTCACAAAGATGGGATGAAGGCACACTCGAACCCCAATAAAGGATAAACCTTTATTACCTATCACTCATGATCTTAGGTAAAAAAAAGCAAAGGAATCACCGGGTAAGTCTCATCCTTAACTTGCATTGAACTAGGAAAGGTATAACAAGGATAGGGTTTGACAAATTGGATCTTAACTCATATTTGGATCAGGAAAACGTTCACCTCGTTTAGCCAGATTCCACCTCGACCGAGGTGTTCAACAACTGAGCGAGGTGTTCGTCGGTTAAGGTAAAGACTCGAGCTTTCAGGGTCCTGTTGGGATTAAGATCATTCTATCAACCCCATACATCCGGTCGATGAAATGCGTCCCTCCATCGCTGATGATGATGCGTTGTGTCCCAAAACGTGGAAAAGTCCGATTGAAGAACTTCACAACCACCATGGCGTCGTTAGTGGGGGAGATGATAGCTTCAACCCATCTTGAGACGTAGTCAACAACTAAGAGAATGTAAAGGTTCCCCGCGGATGATGGGAAAGGTCCTATAAAATCAACCCCCATACATAAAAAATCTCAACCTCATGAATATTGTTGAGTGGCATCTCGTTCCTTCTAGACAAGTTCCTTGTTCTTTGGCATGCATCACAAGAAACAACAAACTTTTGCACATCCTTAAATAATGTAGGCCAAAAGAAACCAGAACGTAATACCTTAACACACGTTTTGTGAGCGCTAGCATGCCCTCCACAAGGAAGCGAGTGGCAATGCCGTATAACACTAGCAACTTTATCATCGGGAATGCATCGTCGAAGCATCCCATCTAGACCTCTCTTAAACAATAGAGGTTCATTCCAATAGTAGTGGCGTATATCCTTGAAGAATTTCTTCCTTTGAGCGTACGTCAATCCGGGTGGTATCTCTTGGCAAACAAGATAATTGACAATATCAGCATACCAAGGTTCTTTACCATTAGAAACTTGGCGGAGCCAGTACTCCAACAACTGTAAGCGACTCTCAGAAGGTTTGTTGTCCTCAATTGACAACATCTCGCTTGACATCTCGGTCAGTGTCCGAGGTGGGTGACCGCGGTGTTCTTCAGATACCAACACCTCTCTTGGTTCAGAAAGTGCCTCGGTCGAGGTACTGGAATTGGGACCGAAACCTAAATTTCTTCTCTTCCCCTGGATTAGTGTCTCAATCTTAGCTCTTGGATCTGCTTCCAATGCTTTTAAGCTCCGTATATCTGCATCACAAGAGGCATCTATACCTTCCTCCATTAAACTAAAACTAAGAACTCTTTCAAGATGGTCGTTAATAAGAATAGAGCTCACCAATTCTCTTGATTCTTCTTCATCATAGATATTGAAGATATCATCCTCCAGCGGCTCTCCATTCATTGTAGCAAGCAATGCAAATTTCACTTGGTCACCGCCAATGTTGAATTTCAACTTGGCGTTCTTACAATCCACATTGCAACCCGAAGTTGCTAGAAATGGTCTCCCGAGAATGATAGGAATGGGATAATCTGCGGGTATGTCAATTACAACAAAATCTATAGGTAAGTAGAAATCACCTAACTTGACGGGAACGTCTTCCAAAATGCCCACGGGATGGGTAATGGAGCGATCCGCCATGTATAGCCTTATCTTCACCGGCTTGGGCTCTCCAAGTCCGATTCTCTCACATAGCTCCAGCGGAATGATACTCACGCTGGCTCCTAGATCACATAAAGCTTCATAAGTCACATCCCCAACTTGAATGGGAATACAAAATGAACCGGAATCTCTTAATGTGGGTGGTATCTTCTCCTTCATGATTTGAATGAGCTCCGAAGACTTAGATGTCATCCTTACTTCTCCAAAATCTTCCAGCTTCCTCTTTCTTGATAGAAATTCTTTCAAGAACTTCCCATAGGCGGGAATCCCTAGAATGGCATCAAGGAAAGGGATGTTAATGTGTAGTTTATTCATTAGGTCTAGAAACTTACCAAAGTGTTTGTCTAGATGCGCCCTCGCCCTTGACTGAGGGAGTGGAAGTGGTGGTTTATAAGCAGGAGGTGGAACATAAACTTCAGATTTCTCCTTCGCTTTCTTGGGCTCTACCTCGGTTGGCATCTCGACCGAAGTGTTCCTCGTCTGGTCCTGGACCGAGGTGTTCTTCGTCTGATCTGGCACCGACCGAGGTACTGGATCTGTAGTTTTTAGTCCACTGCGTGTTGTTATTGCCATAATTTGTCCCTTAGGTTGCTCTCTATCCTTGTTGGGAGCTTCCCTGGATCTCTTGGCGTTTCGTTCGCTATGTTAAAGAATTGTTACTCTAAGACTTTTTGTGCCTTCGAAAAGGAATTCATTGATGTCTCCATAGCGTTGAGCTTGATCAATATCGCCTCCAACACAACGTCTTTCTTTAGTGGTTGGGTTGAGCTTGATGCAGGCTCCTGGCTCTTTAATGGAGTAGAAGAAGAAGAAGAGGGGGGTTAAAAGCATCATTAGCATGAGAATAAGGGTTACCCGGATTTTGTTGATTAGATCTCCAATTGTTGTTGTTGGAGTTTCTATTGTTGTTGTGATTGTTATTTCGCGGCCCTTGATAGTTGTTTCTTCCTTGATATCCTCCATCTTGCTCCTTCTTTGTGTGAGCTATCAAAATCTCCTTCAACTGCTTCACATCATTGCTAAACGAGGTGAATTGAGCTCTGTTTGATGAAGAGTCTTGAAAGCTAACTCTCCTTGCTCCATTTTCAATTCCTTGATGGGAGTACTTCTCCATGTGTAAAACTTGCTTTTCAATGAAATCCCAAGCTTCATCTATCGGCATATCCATGAATGTGCCGGCCGAAAGTAGTTGGAGATTGAATTGAGTCACTCCATCCAAACCTTTGAAATAAATTTCCAGCAACTCGATCTTTGGAATCCCATGATGTGGGCAATCCAATAGAACATCCTTGACTCTCTCCCATGACTTGGACAAACTCTCCTTGTCCTTCATGATAAAAGCATTGATCTTTCCCCTCATTTCAGCGGTCTTAGAGGGAGAAAAGAACTTAGTAAGAAACTCCGTCGTCATCTCTTCCCAAGTGTTGATTTTTCCGGCCGAAAGAGATTGATACAAAGCAAGCACCCTGTCTTTCAAAGAGAAATAGAAAGGCCTCAACTTGTAGTTGTTATTCTCCAGTCTTGAAGGTCTCAAGGTCTCCATCAAAATCTCATAGTTTTGCAAATGTTGATGCGGAGACTCCCTCTCTAAACCTCCAAATTGATATTGTCGGATCATAGATAGAATTTGCGGTCGAAGTTCATAATCATGCTCAGCTGGATCACCTAGGTTGACTCCTGGACGACTCACTTGCTGATTGGGGTCCATCCTCTATCCTAGGGTATGTGGAACTCCAGCAAAAAGAACATCTCGGATAGGCATCCGAGGTGGGTTCACCTCGGCCGGGGCAACATGATTTGGGTCTTGCCTCAGTCGAGGATCTGGGATCGGTCGAGGCAAAAACTGGGCCCTTAGAGCGGCCATATTTGCTTCAATTCCTTCAGTTCTTGCGCGAGTCTCTTCTCTCTCACACTGCGGTTCTTCTCTATTGAGGCGTAGCTGTTCCAATGCCTCATTCAATTCGGCCTCAAGATCGCGACCGTCTCAATTGGCCATCTTAGCTTCTTTTAATCTTCTCTTGTAGGTCTTTTCTGGTTCGGGATCGTAGGGAACGATTTCCTTTCCAACACGGGTTCTTCGCATAAACCTAAGAAAGGATGCTGCGAAAACACTCAAATAAAGGGGTCAATAGCAACAAGGGCAATAGCCTCGAAAGACTACCGAAACCGACTTGGTCTAGAACAAGTCCCCGGCAACGGCGCCAAAAACTTGTTTGCTCCAAAAGGTGTGTGCAAGCTTTAAATTTATAACCCAAGAAGTATGCTTGAACAATGTGTGAACCCGCAGTGTACGAGTCAATTGTAATAAAAGCAAGAATTCCGGGGGTCGATCACAGGGACTTAGGTGAAACAAAACACAAAATCAGGTAGTCAAATATTGCAGTTAACCAAAACCAATTAAAGCAATCAAAGATGATATAAAGTCGAGTAAGGGGAAATGCGGATTCTAGGGATTAAGGCATCTAGTTGTGGTTCTGACTCAAGATCTCAAAAGATAACGCGGACAAAGCTGAGGTTTGCAAAGGGAAGGTGTTTCTAAGATGGGAATAGATTAACGGGTAAGTCCGAAGCTCCTATTACCGGGTAAGTCTCAAGGTACTAAGGAAAGGAACTATAATCTCAAACCAACACACCACCCAAGGGAATAGAATCAACCTTTATCGGGTAAGTCTCAGACTAACTCACAATGATGGGATGAAGGCACACTCGAACCCCAATAGAGGATAAACCTTTATTACCTATCACTCATGATCTTAGGTAAAAAAGCAAAGGAATCACCGGGTAAGTCTCATCCTTAACTTGCATTGAACCTGGAAAGGTATAACAACGATAGGGTTTGGCAAACTGGATCTTAACTCAAATTTGGATCAGGAAAACGTTCACCTCGTTCAGCCAAATTCCACCTCGACCGAGGTGTTCAACAAATGAGCGAGGTGTTCGTTGGTTAAGGTATAGACTCGAGCTTTCAAGGTCCTGCTGGGATTAAGATCATTCTATCATCTTCTTTTCCATAACTTTCAGCCAATCACCCTAGAATCGCATAAGAAACTTAGCAAACAATCATCATGATAACATTAATCAAATTAATGGAAAATGAATCAATATTCAAACAAGATAACCTAAGAAAAAAGGTCTCAATAACTGAATCAAATATTAAACAAACAAGCGTTCCTCAATCACAACTCATGAAAGACAACAAACCAAAAGAAAATCTAAGAAAGTCTTACAAACTCCTTCAAAAGCCAACTCCAACTATGATTCCTTCATTCCTTGAACTTCAACCTTCAAAACTTCCTTCAAACTCTTCAGAAAATCCTCCAGAAAATCAGTGATCCAAAGATTCGGATGATCCAAATATGGCTGAATTGAGGAAAATCCAACCCTTTATATAGGAGAATTATCTTCCAAAGATAAAATATCTTAAAGAGATAATTTCCTATAAAATATATCCATATCTCCTAAAATAAACCTCCCAAAAATAATATCGTCCTTCCAGAAATCCAGCCAAAAACATAAGATATCCTCCTTCCAAAAATAAAAGATCTCAGCCAAAATAAAGATCTCGCCGGCGACATGGTGTCCATCTCGGTCGGGACGCTCCTCAAGATCACCTCGGTCGAGGTGGTACTATAGCTGACCGATGTGAATCTCAACTGAATGTGAAATCTCTCGAATCTGACCCAAAAATCAAATCTCTAATCCATTTTCATGCTTCCCGAGCTCTCTTAAGTATCCCTGAAGGTAGCTCCAATGACTCCTTAGCTTCCTTAGCTCCATTTTAGTCCAAAACGTGCCATTTTACCTACAATTACAACAAAACTAGGTGTAGACCTCGATTCCCGCAAAGGTAGACAAAACAACAATATAACCGCAGAATATACATCCAATACATGCAGATTTATGAAGATAAAACGTCTAAACCAGCCCCAAAATATAGACTATAATACATGCTATCATTTCCTTTGCTTTATATATTTTGGTTCATGTATATGAATGTATTCAAGGCGACATGAAGCAAGATTTGAGGATGATCTATTGATTAGAAGCACATTACCAAAAAGATTGTTTTTGTTTTGTTTTTGCGTTCATATTTCATTCAACCTTATATTCTAAGCTTTTGAAAACCTTGCTTGGGGACATGCAAGTGACAAGAATGGGGTATTTTGATAGCATGGAATATGACTTTATTTTAGGCACTTGTTTTGATTGTTTTTCCTCTTTTGTTGTGGACATGGATATGAGTTTGAGGCATTTATGAGCACATTCACCTACTTTGTCGATATAGAGATCTACACAAGCTTTGTTTTGTTTTTAGGTGAATATAGGTTTGAATTGGAGCATATATGAGAGGAAATGAGTATTTGATCATGCTAGATGTCAAGAGGATGCTTTGGAGGAGTTAAGGAAGGAGCATGATTAGAGAAATTGATGAAAAGAAAGCTTTCGCGAAGGAATTTGAACTTCCACGACCAAACCATGGATTCCACGACCCTGGTTCTACCATCAAGATCATGGAAAGAGACGTTGAAGAGCACCAGAAGGTTCCACGCCATAAACCACGGCCGTGGAAGTTTGTACTTGACCGTGATTTCCTTGACGTTGCCACGTGTCATTTGTGCCACTTCAACATTAGTTATCGGGCTTTTCTCTTAACCCTACTTTTATCTATAAAAAGGCTGGAAAAAGGAGAAATAGGCACGCTTGCATTGGACTCCGCTTTAAACCTGATTTTGACCGCGCATTGACGGCTTTCATCAAGATCCCGAGAAGGACGCGATTTGAAGATTGTGTACTTTGATTATATCTTAGGGTTTACGATTGGAGACTGATTGACATCCCGTTCTTCATTGTTTCTCAGGATTATTGTGAGAATTTCTATTCCCTTTTCTGCATTCATTATACACAAACATTTGTTGTTTGGATTTGAGATTGAGTTATCGATTATTATTGAGTTTTCGAGGTTTTCATCTATTATCTCTTTAAACTTGATTTTTGATTTGATAATGATAGTTATTGGCTAAACCCTTTAGCGATTCTAAGGTGAAAGGTTGATAGTTGTGGCTTAGATGATGATAGATTGAACCAAAATAGATTGGACCCTGAGAGTTGTGAGAATTTCATCGACAAACCTTTTCAACGGTCTGTTCTTGAGTTCCACGGCTGTGTTTTCTCAAGAACTAACCGTGATTTTCCCCTGTCGTACGTTTTTGCTTTTGCTTTAATCTAAAGTTAAGAGATTTGCCTTAACCTAGCCTTGGCTTGCCTTTCCTAAGTATTAGTGAGACTCAACATCCTCTATTTCGGTTTCGAGTGTCACAACCTTAACCGTTTTGGCCTATCTTTGATTCCTTGGGTTTGGGCATGGGTATTTGAGAGTAATTCTTATCCTTTGATCCTTTTTATAATGTAGCCTCAACAACCTTTATAGAGAGTGTCCTTGGATGAGATATATAGGGTTTTGGAACTTCATCGTACATAACCTTACATTAGTTATACCTTTGCAATCCCGACTCTGTCCTTAAATCTATAGAATATCTTGAATCGATTGCCACAATAAGATATCCGGATCTTTAGGATTGCTGTTTTCCCAATTTTACTTGCAAAGCTTCTATATTTTACTTGCTCGACTACTTGTGAACTGATTTTATTCTCACCAAATCCCTGAGTTCGACTTTGGAATTTCTTGCCTTACTACGTCGATCCGTACACTGCGGGTTCGCTTTTGCATAAGTTTTAGATATAAATTTTAAGACTTTGACACACACACTTTCGAGCGAACACTTCCCTTGGGAAGAAGCCCATAGCCTGCTCACAAGAAGATATGTATCAAAACTCGCTCAACTATAGAAGTCTTAGACTTCTACACAAATGATCTACGCAAGATCATTTGGCTCTCATTCTAGGACCGCATCCGAGAATCTATCATACTCACATCTCACTCAACTCATGAGGAGATCTCTCAGCAGCCTACTAATTACTCTCATATGATCATACTCAACAACCAAGAATAACGTAAAAGCCTATGAGGTCCAACATGCTCATCACAATTGCCTAAGGTCCCAAATGCCACTACATGGCATTCAAAACTATCCTAGGTCCAACCTAGCATGCTTCTAACATCAACACTCTCTAGGATCAGATATGAACATATACTCAAGGGAGGGCACTCACCGGGCAAAGACACGGGCACGAAAGAAGGAAGAGCAGCCGCAAAAAGGAGAAGAAGACCGCAAGGTAGGGCTGGCTGAGCCAGTGGCCGCCCCTATGGCCTGGAAAGCCGCCCCTGCGGCCCAGAGCGCCGTGCTTACGGCTCAGGCTTGTTTGGCCATAAATTTTCACAAATTTATTGTTGATGAGATAATAAATAAATAAATAATTGTTTTCTAGGATCAAAGAATAAAAAAGGAAAGTTGAGTTATATATACTGCAAAATGTATAAATCACATTTTAACTCACTCGGTGTAAAAGAAATGAAAATTTAAGAAAAAAATAAACAAAACAAACAAATATTTAAAAAATAAAAGAATAAAAAATCTAGGAGAACAGTTGGAAATTCAGGATTGCAGTTTTATTGTTTGCAGTTAACTTATAACTTCCGATCAGAAAAAGTTAACCGACGGGTATCATACTTATATATAAACAATGAGTCTGTTGTTGAAAGGAGATGAAGAATGGGCACAAATCTATAGACTAGTACAACAAAGCCTACAAAAGAAAAGAAATAGAAGAAAGAACATCAGAATACGGGAGATAGCACATCTTACTTTCTTTGATTAAAAATTTCAGTAAGTGTTAAAGATCAACTTGTTTACGATCGATTCTTGTCAATTAAGTTAATTGAAAAGTCAAATTCTACATTGAAAGCACACATACTTCAATATGAGTTTACTTTCACGTAATCAAATCCTTCTATGCTCATTCTTCTCAATTCTTATTTCAAATGCAGGTTAGTCCTATATTTTCATTGTACTTAATCAAACTTTGTAGTCTTTTATAGGGACGATTATGATCCATGCTTTTAGGATGGTTAATACATTGATGATCCTGTAACATCATGGTTGGGATTGACAAATTTCACCTCCACTGTAGTTTATTGAAAGTAATTACTTTCGTCGCTACACCAAACTCGTAGTTGGTTCGAAAGTGCTTTCTTTCGCCCGCTATAAAAAAACGCGGTTGCTTGGATTCAAATGATTCCTTCGCTGCAAAGGCATTCCACTGTTACGATATTTGTTGTCGATCCGGATGTGTTTACTGCAGGTCACAACACTATATATGTGGGTTGGTTCCATTTGCTACATCAAAACTCAATAGTTGGTTGAAAGTACTTACTTTCGATCGCTATATTGAAATCGTAGTTGGTTGAAAGTACTTACTTTTGATCTCTACATTAAGCCCGTAGTTGGTTATCGTGACAAAAATGTAATGGTTGGAAAATTGAATTGTGCAGAAAAGGGTATTAATATGTTGAATAAGTTAATCAGGATGCACAAATGTACACCATAGTGTTCCTGGCCAATTTTCCAATGGGTTCAGCATATGGGTATCCTCGCTATATAATTCCAAAATCAAACGGAAAGCAATCTCTATAAATGATAATTGCTTGTTCGTATTTGAATACTCAAAGTTTGAAGAACATATAGGAGCGATCTCTAGTCAGTAAGTGATTGACAATATTGGGGTCCACGTTCAAAACATATAGTTCGTCAGATTTGATGCCTTCCGCTGATGCAACAAAACCGTTTGCTTTCGATACAATGACATCGTTTCGAGAGTGAGGAGGAAAAGCCCTTGTCTTGCAACCCAATGCCGGGATCATATTTCCGTCATCCCCGTGCTCATCTAAGCACCAATCTTCTTCTGTAAAAAACAAAGAACTTTCTCATGTAGAAGACAAAGGAGAAACAAGGGCGTGTTGATTGATTAATGAAAGAAGAAGAAACAAGCATAAACATGAAAGAGAGAAGACAATATACGGAAGGAAAGAAGCAAAAGGGAAAAAAAAGATATTTAAATACCTTCCTTCTAAAGGATTTTGATTTTCAATTAAATATGCTGGTAGAATTCAACTCCTAGAGGGGGTTAGAATAAAAGAAGAAGAAAAAAGCCCTGAAAAAAAAGTCAAGTAAAGAAGAAGACACAGGAGAAAACCAAACCCACCTCCCTCTCACGAAACACTTGCCAACCTCCCACTCTAATATGTACCCTCTTCCAAAACCCGTATCAATCCTCCCCTCCCCTGTGCTTGCACCAAGGGTGCTCCCACCTTCAAAAGATGTCCCAAATGAATCTTAACATGTGCGCATGGAACATTAGAGGTCTAAACCACCCTAACAAGCAGAAAGTGGTACGTGATCTAATTAAACGCCATCGTCTCGATGTTATTGCTATCATCGAAACAAAGATAAAGAAAGACAAAATGGATAGTATCCTCCCCCTCATTCCCCACTGGTGTCACGTCTCAAATGTTACCCCTCTCCTCCCTTGCCGGATCTGGGTCTGGTGGAACCCTGACTCTCTCCTTCTCACCCCTAGTGCTATAAATGACCAATTCATTCACTGCAAGATAACCCTTCCCCAACACTCTCTTAACACATCCACAAATCATCCCACAAGCCTTGAATGCACCTTTGTTTATGCTCATAATCGCCCTGAAAATCGCGAAGCACTTTGGGACAACCTCACCACCATCAAGTTGTTAAACCAAAACGTCCTCTGGTCCCTTATGGGTGACTTCAACACCATTCTTATCCCGGATGAAAGGATCTCGGGATGCCACTCCTACCTTCCTCGCCACTCTTCCGAACTTGCAGATTGTTTCTCATCCCTCTCCCTAGTCGATCACGACTACTCTGGCCGCAAACTAACCTGGAACAACAAGCAAATCTCCTCTCGTATCTGGTGTAAACTTGACCACATTGTCACAAATCCCTTATGGCCGAACTTCTTCCCAAACTCTACAACCTTCTTTGATAACCCTTTCATATCTGACCACTCTCCTAGCCTACTCTTTCTTGACTCTAAACTAACCCCCACCAAGCGCCAATTCCTCTTCAACAACACATGGGCTTCTCATGAAAGTTTCATCCCCACCATTTCAAACGCTTCATCCTCCACACCTTCAACCTCGAGCCCAAATTCCAGCAACATGCTCTCCCTCATCCACAAGCTCAAACTTCTCAAACCTACCTTGAAAAAGTTTCCAAGTACCAAACTGGAGTTGCTCTACTCCTCCATTGAAGGCCTCAAAGAAACCCTAAACAACACCCAAACTAGCCTACAGGCCTCACCCCAAGACCCCCAACTACTCACCCTTGAGCATAGCACCTCCCTCCAACTGCCCTCTGAACTAGATCTCCTAAAATCCACCCTCACTCAGCTTTCAAAGATCTCCTGGACAAAATTCGGAGACCAGTGTAGTTCATACTTCTTCAAGAGCATTACCCAAAGGCGAGCCTATAACTCCATAAAGACCATCATCGATCCCGCAAATCCCGGAAATGGGCCCTCCACTGAACCGGAAGAGATCTCCACTATCTTAATTAACCACTTCACCAAGATTCTTTGCCCCATAACCACCCACAACCCCCTTAATATTTTCCCCGACTGCTTTCTCCCTACCATCTCTACTGACGCCGTCGCTGCTCTATGCAGTGAGATCTCCCAAGATGACATTAAGTCGGCCCTCTTTGGTATCGGCGACTCCAAAGCACCGGGACCGGATGGTTATAACTCCCACTTTTTCAAGGCCTCTTGGACCATCACTGGTGAGGCTTTCACGCATGCCATACTTGACTTCTTTGAGACTATGAACCTTATTAACCAAGTGAACCATACATCCATCTCGGTGATTACAAAAAAAGAAAACCCTTTACACCCTTCCGACTACCGCCCTATCTCTTGCTGCAACATTTCATACAATGTTATCGCCAAAATCCTCGCTGCAAAGTTGAACTCGATTCTCCCTTCTATCATCGGCAACTACCAGGGCGCATTTGTTAAGGGAAGATATATAAAGCATAACATCCTTATATGTAACGAGATATTCAAAAAGTATGGCCAATGCCATGTCTGTCCTAGATGTGCTATCAAGGTTGACATCTCGAAAGCCTTCGACTCTATTGATCACCGGTTCATCCTCAATTTCCTTAAGCGGATGGGTTATCCTGACGCCTTCATCCACCTGATCAAAGCTTGCATCACCTCTCCCACCTACTCAATAAATCTAAATGGCAACCTACATGGCTTCTTCAACGGTTCGCGTGGCCTGAGACAAGGATGCCCCCTCTCACACCCCCTCCCCTCTTTGTCATTGAGATGGAAGTGCTTTCATCGATGATCCACATTAACACCTCCCATCCAGATTTCAACATCCACCCGAAGTGCACCTCTCCCCGCATCACCCACCTTTGTTTTGCTGACGATTTATTGTTGTTTTGCAGCGGTGACCACACTTCCATTAGCATTCTCCTCAAGACCCTCAACCATTTTGGCGTTACTCTGGGCTCTTCCTTAACCTCTCTAACTCCTCTATCATCATCAATGGACTTAGCCCTGCTGAGAGTAACCTCCTTGCTAGTTTGACGAGCTTAAACCTAGGCTCCCTCCCGTTCACTTACCTTGGCATCTCCATTGGAAGCAAGCGGCTAAACATCTCTGACTATGCTCTTTTCATCACAAAGATCACAAACAGAATCAACTCCTGGAGCGCCAAAAGTCTCTCCTCCGCTGGCCGTACTCAGATCATCAAAATCGATCCTTCGGGCCATCAACTACTTCTGGTGCTCTGTCCTGCTCATCCCTCCCACTATCATTTCCAAAATCAAGAGTCTTATTTGCTCCTTCCTCTCGTCGGGTTGTTCTTCTAGCCCACGCGCCCCGATCGCTTGGAAGACCATCTGCAACCCAAAAAATGTTGGAGGATTGGGTTTCAAGGAGCTTCTTGCTTGGAACAAAGCTTGCATCTCAAAGCTCCTCTTCGAAATCGACAATGACACCATCTCCAACAACCTCTGGGCTACATGGGTACACCATAAGATCCTCAAAGGTATCTCCATATGGTCTTATCCCTCTAACTACAAACACAGCTTCACCTGGTGCTCCATCCTCATAATCCGCAACGAGATCATTGCCTCTAGTAACCAATCCCTTTTCCTCACCAATGTCATCACCTCGAGCACCTGCTTCTCTACCTCTTCGGCATATAATCTATTCTAGAAGACCGACTCCCAAACCCTTCCTACCGTCTTGGACACATCTGGGGCGGTACTAACATACCCAAGTGCAGCTTCATCTCCTAGGTAGCTAGTCACAACCGGTTGCCTACCCTTATGAAGCTCCTTTGCTGGAATGTGGTTCATGATGACACCTGTAAATTATGCGGATCCCTTCCGGAAAATGAAGACCACCTCCTTAACCACTGTGGTTTCTCCTCTGCTATTCGTGAGCTCATCCTCAGTTGGCTAAGACTCCCCTCCACTTCACCACAAACCCCCGAGATTTGGCACTTGCTCTGATCTTATCCTCCTCAAAAGCTAGATCTCCTCTCCCACACTCGTACATCGGCCTTCACTAGCTATATCTACCACATATGGAAAGCTCGTAATGAACTCATTCACTGCAATGAGTTCACTCACCCTATTGCTTGCGCCCACAATGCTAATTCGGCCACCAAAAACTTCATCTCTATCCGATGGAAGGACAGATCTTCTAAGACGATCGCTTGGGCTAGGATCCTTGGCATACACATACCTTAACTCTCTTTTTGGTCACTTGATTCTATGTAATGGTCTAGTATGACCCTCCCTGTATATTCTTTCTATCAATATTACAAACTTTTAAAAAAAAAGACACATGAGAAGAAAAGATAGAAATAAGAATTAAAAAAAAAAAGAATAAGAAAAGAGAAGGAATAAGAAGGAGGACGATTGAGAAAATAAAAAATAAAAAGAGGATGATGATATAAGAAGTAGTGCCGAAAATATTTGAAAGGATAATAAATCTCAACAAGAGTTTGTTTATAAGAATCCTACAAACAAGGAAATAAGTATTTCAATTATTCTTACATATTAGGAGATAAACAAATATATATTTTTATTTTCTTGAATAGATATTTGCAAATGGTTCTTCACCCTTGAGCTTAGTTATTGTGAAATTATTAGACATCATATTTTAATGGGGTGTAAATTAATTTTGATCACCAATTTATTTTAATGAAAAAAAAAGAGAGAAACTTATCAAGGAGGGTTACTCATAAGTTTTTTAAAAAAAAAGCAATTTTGCATGGATGTAAGGTGTTAGTGTTTATTATATAGACCTAACTTTTACTTTGTTGTAAAATGATCACAAATTCAAGGTCAAGAACAAGTAAATATCTTGTTTATATAATAGTTAGAAGTATGTTATGACTTGATGCTCGTTTTGAGCTACGTAGAAAATCTGATATGAAATGAAATTGGATTCAGTCGCCCCGTCCAAGTAAAAGTATATTTTAAATCAAATCTTGGACGTAAAATCAAAAACACCAAAATTTCTAAACTCGATATAAAGTATTCGCTCATCGAATTTAATCACACAAAAAGCCAAAGCAAATAAGAAAAAGAACTAAGCGTGATTTGATGTCTTCAAGAAAGACTACGTAGGAATCTCGGCTTATAAATTGTCGAGTCCAATCGCACATATTAAATTGACTTTGAAAATATAAATAAAGTCTAAAAGTAAAATAAAAATAAATTTCAGAACTACGTAAAGACTTGATACTCGATTATGAGTTACGTAGGAAACTTGGTCCGAAATTAAATATGTACCAAGTTCAGTCGCCCAAAATAAATAAAATACAATAAAGTCCATGTAACAGATGTATTTAAAATACTAAAAACAAATCGCTAACTTTCGTATAAAATTAAAGTCTAAACTAAAGATTCAAAATCTATAAAATACCAAAGTTTCTACCAAAAAAAAAAATAATAAAATACCAAAGTATAAGAAATATGAATACATGTTCTACTCAAGCACATGATGTTAGGAGAGTTAAACAACCCTTCATAAAAACCCTTTATAGAAGGTGGGTCTAGATTACATCCTCTGATGCATGAAAACAACTGAACTACGTAAGGCTTGATTCTCTTTAAAGGGATACGTAGGCAACCCTAAAAATACGGGTACAACCCAATTAATAAAAACCCTTAAATATATTGTATTAATATTATTTCGAATCAAGAGGATAAAAAATAGGGTCGAATTAAAATATCATGAAAAATAAATGAAATAATGTTTTAGAAATTTATACTCATTTTTCCTCAACAAGGTTGGCGGCCCTTGCAGCTCGGTGCAGTGGCCGCCTCCGCGGCGCTGTCCAACCACGGGTGCGGTCGAGCTCTAGAGGGCGATCTTCGACGGGCTTCTTCGTTGGTTCCTTGATGTGTGAAGGTCTCCTAGCTTCCTTGCTCCACCATAGATGTTCCACACACACCACATCATCATACAACACAGTCCAAACTCGATCCAAACACATGCAAGCCAAAGGAAGGGAAACAAGGTGAATCCATGGCTTCCACCATTGAAGCTCAAGCAAGAAGATGAAGTAGGGGAAGAAGAAAAGATCTTACCCTAATCCGGATCTACAACTCTTTTCTTTGCTGGACATCACACACAAGGAGATCACCAAGGAGGATGAAGGAGAAGAGAGCACAAGAGAGAAAGAAGTGGAAGAAACTAACGTGAATGACAAAAGAGTGAAGAGAGAGAGAGAGAGGTTGACATAGGGGAAGCGGAACAAGGGTTTAGTTGAACTTTCCTTGTCTTCTTGGTGCTAGCAACGAAGGGGCCAAAAGGTAAAGGTGGGTATCGAGGTGTCGGAACGGGATTTTGGAATAAAATCCCGTTACTCAGCATTTCGTGCCTGCGGGAAAACTGAGCCGCGCATGAGGAAAGGTCGATAACTCGCTCACTCTCCGGAATAAAAATTTTGGATGTTACAAGGGGCTTGCTTCAAACCATATAGAGATCGGCGAAGCAAACACACGTGATCTGGAAAACGAGCATACCGAAAACCGGGCGGTTGGTGCATGTAAACTGTCTCCTGAAGATGTCCGTGGAGAAAAGCATTCTTCACATCCAGCTGGTGGATAGGCCAATCTCTAGACAAGACCAAACTAAAGACGATGCAAATAGTAGCCGGCTTGACAACCGGACTGAATGTCTCACTATAGTCAATACCAACCTGTTGTGACTTGTTGTTAACCACCAATCGTGCTTTATGCCTCTCAAGGGAGCCGTCAGACCCGAACTTATGTTTAAAAAGCCACATGCAGCGTATAATGTTAGTAGTAGACGGCCTCGGAACAAGTTCCCATGTCCCATTTTTAATTAAAGCACTATATTCCATTTGCATGGCGGCACACCAGTTGGGGTCCGTGAGGGCAAGGATAGGTGATTTGGGTAACGGTGAGATGGAAGGTTGGGTCGTGAGTATGTTGTATTTCAGATTGGGTTTGCGGAATCCGGACTGTAGACGGGTAGTCATGGTGTGGATTGGTGTGGGAGGTATGGAATGTGCCTGAGGAGTCCGGGTTTGGGCCGATCTGGAGTTGCGTGTGGGCTGAGCGGGAGGTGGGTTTTGCCGTGGGGCTGGCTAGCGGGATTGGTTTTGTAGGAGCAGGTGGTGAGATGAGCGGCTGGGCATATGGAACAACAATGAGGCTATCGAGTAGGAGCAGATGGTGTGGCTCGGTGATCGGTCCAACAGGGGAGGGTGCAGTCGTGGATTGTGGTGAGGCGAACAAGAACATCGATTCATCAAAGATAACATGACAGGACATGATGATTTTCTTAGTATGAATATTGAGACAACGATATCCCCGATGTGATGAAGAGCATCCAAGGAAGACGCACGGAGTAGACCAAGGTACAAGCTTATGGGCGGATGTTGCTACAATGTTGGGGTAACGAAGGCAACCGAAGACACGGAGGAAGGAGTATGACGGTTGACGATAAAACAAGGCAAGAGTCGGGTTCCTAAACTCGAGTGTTTTGGTTGGCATAATGTTGTGAAGGTATGTGGTCATGTGGACGGCTTCAACCCAATAGGTAAGGGGGAGAGACGCATGAGTTAGAAGAGAGCGAGTAATGTCGTTCAAGGTCGTAAGGATACACTCGGCTTTACCATTTTGTGGTGAGGTTTGAGGATAAGCAAAACGAATTTGAATCCCTTGTTGAGTACAAAAGGAGGTGAATGAGTGATTATTGAACTCCCGACCGAGATCGCATTGAAGCGATTTAATGAGGCAACCAAATTGTGTTCGGGATTGAAAGTGAAGGAAATTTGCATAGGTATCCGATTTGTGCTTAAGCGGAAACACCCAAACAAAATGCGTAAAATCATCCAAAAACACAAGGTAGTAACGAAATTCCGATTCACTAACAATTGAGGAAATCCAAATTTCGCTATGTATTGTATCAAATGGGGAAAAAGTGTGTGATAAGGAATCATAAACCGGTAACCTTTTGTATATGGTAATTTGGCAAGAAAGACAAAGCATAGAGCGTGACTCTTTATTAGTAAAAATAAAATCGTTCCGACGAAGAAAAGACAACACATGATCACCCGAATGCCCAAGACGGGCGTGCCAAAGGGTCGAGCATGGAAGACTGGATGTGGTGGTGAGAGTTGTATGTGAACGCGAGGAGGACGTTGGTGGTGTGACCGGGTGTAGATAACTTGAGCTATTGCACCTCGCGATTAGGATCGCCGTACGTAGACCCTTTACCGAAAAACCAAGGGGTCAAAGACAACACAAACATTGCTATCCTTAACGAATTGAAGTACAAACATTAAATTTTTGATAGTGTGGGGTGTGTGCACAACATTGTTGAGGTGAAGGTTATCGGGTAATTTGGATAGATTGCCATTTCCGGATCCTGCAACTGAAATACTTGCACCATTTGCAACTAAGATATTAGGAATAGTGCTAGAATTAAAACAGGGACGTAGGATACCTGCGTTCGAAGTCATGCGCGAGGATGTGTTCGTGTCTATATACCACGCATCGTCTGGAGGTTGCAACGACACATCACTGAATGCTTGAGCCAAGTCAGTCGGTTGCAAGGTCATATGAGCCTGGCCCTGGGCTGGGCCACGGTTATATGGGTAATAGGTGCGCTGTCCACGGCTTGCAGTGGGATACGGGCATGGAGGGGGTCCTCACGGCCAATAGTAGGGTGGCGGAGCAACATAGTTCCAGTTTTGGGATGGCTAGTGTTGTTGAGCCAGCGAGTTGGGTCGTGGAACAAATCCTTGACACTTAACCATGCCTGGCGTGCTGTTGATCTGGGCTTGATGACGGTAAGAAGTAGATCTTCAGATATGGTGCTATAGATCCAAGATAGCACGATTGCATCTAGAATTTTCCACTTGACATCAGTAAGGCCATCCGGGCGAGGAGAAACATCGATGTGGTAGAGCACATCGTGACCCGTAGATGTAATCTAGAACAACTCAGCCCAAGTATGATAGTGAACCTTGGTAAGATCAAGGGTGAGAGGGATCAAGTTCTTGATGTTGTTGACGGCTTAGGTGGGATGGAGGCGCTCAGGCACCGGTTGTGTGTTGTTCGGATTATTGTTCGGAGGTGGCGGCGGCGGAGGATTGTTGATTTCGCCGATAGAGGACATTGTGGTAGACTGGCAGAAGGACGGTTTACAGTGGGTGTTGGTGGCGGATGCAAGACGAGATCGGTGGTCTAGGGTTTAGAGTTAGAACCCTCTGATATCATGTTATTCTGTAAAATGTAGTCCTTGATGTTATTCTATCATTTATCGAAATATAAAGGGGATACAAGACGGTTACAGAATACCGAGAGTCATGAGAGTAATGAAAAAAGATAAATGCAAGATGGTTACAGAATACCGAAAGCCATGAGAGTAATGAACAAAGATAAATGGAATATAAACAAATTAATTGTATGCTAACATTCTTGACTCTACAATACATTTGAAAATATATATACATACTAACATTTTCATATTAAACTTGACAACAAAAATTAATACAGACAAAAATACAAACTAAATAAACTCAAGTTGTTGAATCTATATAAATTTAAAAAAGCTACATGAAGTTGCGATTTTTACTTGATAACACATCTATATGAAAAAATAAAAATATTGATAAATTTTGATTACACAACTGCGGGCAAATGAACTAGCTAATTCAGTTACCAAATACATTCGATTACAATTACACGAATTCATTAAAACACATTACTCACAATTTTAATTACACAAAATATCTTGTAAACTCAACTAAAGGTAGAAATCTATTCAGAGAAATAAATCATTATTTAGCTTTTTTTTTAATTCAAATAAAGATTGTAAAATTAAATATTTTTAAACTTAATTAAAAGTAGAAATCTATATAGAGATAGAAGTTATTATTTAACTCTCTTTTTTTTAGATAAATTGACAAATATTTACACAAAGAATAATTAAATATTTACATAAGTTTAAAAAGACTAGAGCATAGTTTATAAACTTATAAAAAAAACGCTTCCCTTTATTTTTTCTACCTTTCAATAAATAACTTATAAAAAAAACCTTTCCCTTTATTTTTTATTTAATAATTGTCTTAAACGATTATTTAACTCTCTTTTATTTTGATATTATCAAACACGAGGTATGAAAATGATTCAGTACCGAATTCTAATTCGACGGAATTTCGTAGCAAACAAACCCTTGCTACTTTCTTGGTCGTTTCGTGATGATGGTAGAGAAATGGACATGTTTAATTTCTGAAAAAAATTTAAAACATCAACATAGATGTATTAAAAGGGTTCTAAAATTCTATTTTGACTTTGAAAAATTAAAAGACAAATTATTTGGAGAGAGAGTGCTACATTAGTCCTGCCAACATGCTAATAATCATTTTTCATAAAAAACAAAAACTTAAAGTCATTATTAAGTATATTAATTAGTATGTGCATTTTTTTGTATATTATTTATTCCTAGTGCCAAAAACAATGATTTACCTTTTCATAAAATCATCAATGGCATCCATAGTGTACAATGTACTATATATGTATGCTATATATAGGATCTAGTTGCACCAAATATCAATGAAGAGGAGAGATTCAATACCAATTATTAATATCATATAATGGCATATCGCAATTATTCTTAGTCTTATGCCAATAGAGCTCCTCGAGTTGGATTTTGTATAATATAAGCTCGAAGTGAGTTTGAGCTGAACACGATCTTTTAACCGGATGAGTTAAGTAGCTTGTTTAATAACATATTTTACAAAAATATAAATTATTTTTTAAAATGGAACCAACAACCAACTCTTTGAGCATGTTTAAACTCGGCTAAAAAAAACAAAACAAGCATGAGATTAGTGGAGGCTTGGTCACAACCTGGGTCTAGTTAAGCTCGATTTGAAAATTAGGTTTGGCTTGAGTTCGGCTCGTTCAAAACAAGTGTAATACATTAATAGCTCGTTTGGAAGCGCTAACAATCATTCCTGAATCAATAAAAAAAACTATGTATTTTAGAGGTCTTTTAACACATTAAAGGAATCTCATCATTTTCATTTACTTTATTTACCCTTATTCGATTTCATTCCATTTTTATTTCACCGTTCCAACCAAACGGACACTAAATCTCGAGTCATTCGATTGGTATAGCAACTCTATCTGTATATTGGAAAATGAGTTTGAAGGTGACAGGGAAAAGGGGTATTGAGATGATATGCATGTGGAGGGCCATGAGAGAAAAAGGTAAGGTGAAACTTTCATACTAGAAATGAAAGCTACAGGAAATAGTAAACTAGTAATTGGCTCTACGTAGGTTGTTGAAGAAGATTATTTGGTCTTTGAATTAAGAAAAAAGTTGTACGTAATGGTAATGGTAATGGTAATGGTTGTTAGTAGTGGGATTTGATCCCTTTACATCAAAATCTCTTCACCATAATCATTCATAATCATCATAATCACCATTACACCCTCATGCATAACCCTTCATTTCACTGTGCCCTTTGTCTCCATTTAGGGTTTGTTTGTGCCTCATAACAATTTATAAAAACTATTAACTTGATATAATCAAACAGTAATTACTTGCTTATTAGTCATGATCATGGATCTCAGAAATGAACTACTGCTGACTGATGTCGTCAAAAAAGCTAATCTGTTACATGATTGAATCAAAGACAAATTAATTCTCCTCTCAAGAGTTATGATTACAGTTTTATTCAATTATAGACATGCATGGTATATACAGTGATCGATTTATTGGTAAGTGTATACATACATATATAGAAAACATAATATATAATTATACTGAATTAATTAGGACCAATAGAGTTGATCAGCTAGCATAGGACTCACCGTATGCTCATCTGATCCATCGTTGTCATCAGTAAGACAGTAAGGCAAATTACCAAAGTGATTGATAGAGTGACAACTACAGTTGAGCTGATATGCCACTAGCTGATCGAACTCAACCCAGTTCGCGGTTGAAGCTTGGTGCCCATCTTTGTAGGATCCACAGTCAAACATCAATTCAGGTTGATCCATATTTGAGTTGTTAAGCGGATCTGTGTTGGTTGGACTCTCTAGCTGTGGCAGGTGCAGGAACCTTTCTTGATCCAGTTCGGTTAGGCTCGGACTGCTAAAGGCGTTTTTTATGTTGGTGTTAGTGTTGGTGTTTGTTGTCGCCTTGATATGGTTCTTCTTCTTGAAAACGCGGCAGACAACCCATCCGTCTTCTGTCGCGGCAGTTTGATCATCTCCATCACAGCTAGATGCCTGTAGTCATTTGAATTAGGGGTAAGATTTTGAATACGCGTCTGGTAGGATTCAAGTCAAAGTGGGGATTTTTTTTACATTGTCATCAAGGCGATACTCATGCATAATCCAATCGGATTTCTCGCCATGGGGAGCTCTTCCTTTGTAGAAGACAAGAGTCTTTCTCATGCCGATTCGGTTGGAGCTGCTGCATATGACCTTATCACGCCCCGTCGCCTTCCAGAACCCGACTGTAGTTGCGCGGTTTGTTCTTGTCCCTGTAGGGTACTTCTTGTCCTTGTGGCTGAACAAGTACCAGTCATTTTGTGCTGAAGAGCCTATCCTGCATTTTTCTTGCATTCACAAACAAGAACATTATTAACCATATTTATATATAACACCCCAAATTCTCAGAACTCGGGACTCTACGGGTTAAGACCTGATAATATGTTCAAGTTCAGGTTGAGGTTAGGGTTATGGATCAAAGAAAGTTGATATATATATATATATACCTTGGATGTCCCAAGGTTCAAGCTTGTTAAGATCGATGTCTTGGATGACATCGAGATCGATCTGCTGATTAGCGACCTTCTTCTTGAGATAGTATTGGAGGAGTTCTTCTTCAGTGGGGTGAAACCTGAAGCCAGGGGCACCTGAGAGTGTCCATTTACTGTCAGATTCATGGCTTCTTTCTCTAAGCTTAGGCTAATTGAGGGGCTGTGTGCTTCTGAATTGATGATTGATGGCCATATATATAATATGTTACTTGAGGGTGTATGTACTACTACCAACCTGTAGTTGAAGGAAGTAGAATTTTCCAATTTTAGACATGCATGGAAAATAAGCTAAATATATCACGGTCGGCCACTATAAGATGTTACATTAGGCTCCGTTTGGGAGAATATGTTTTTTTTGTTTTGTTCAAAATTTGTTTTTGGTATATCACGGACGGGCCGGAATTTCTGTAAAGAAAGAAACACCTGTGAACTTCTTGACTGATCCTCGGGATGGAAGGTCGACATTGCGGCCGGCGGATGTTTTGGTGTTTGGTTGGAGTGGAGGGAAGCATGCATGTATTGATTTGACGGGGGTCTCACCGCTTGTGGGATTAGGGAACGGACCTTTTGTTGTGGGTCAAGCAGCTTGTAGAGCGGCATCAGCTAAGGTGGCCAAGCATGAAAGGGCATGTGTTGAAAACCAACACGTTTTTCTTCCATTTGCTTTTGACACGTTTGGATTTTTTGCACCCGATGCTGTATGCATAGTAATATTATGTCCTCTAGATTTGTAGATGTTGTTTTTAAAAGGTTAGGTTTTGCCATCCAAAATGGGATAGCGGCGCAACTTGTTGCCCGCTTACCTTCTACTTCTACGTAAATAGTAATACCGTATAAATAAAATTATTTAGTATATTAAAAAAAAATTTATAAGATTGGGCCGTATAGTTCGGGTTTATTAAAGATGAAAACTTATTTGTTGGACTTGTTACAATAGAAACTACTTTTTCTACCTTTAGATACCTACATCCTCACAAAGTACCCATCTTTGATAGACTTGGAAGCTTCTTTAGTCACTTGATTCACATGTTCTTCGGTTTGCACGAGTTTTTCTTCTTTTCTACTTGAAATTCTTTGTTAAGATGCGATGGAACCAATATTTTAATAAGTATTTTGTCGAGTGTTTTTTGGCAAATTTTTGGTGGACTCCAGCCATCGTCAACACAGAAAACGGAAGCATCGACTTATAGCATATAAGGAGAAAAAATGCTTAAAGGCCGTGGCCTTTGGGTCACTACCCATTTTCAATGGGGAGCGGGTGTAGCTAACCGACCACACGCTCGCCCCGAGCCGATGCTCAGGTCGAGGCTCATAAGTTGTTCATTAGATCTTATATCTCGAATCTACACACGCTAAGGGTATTATAATCTTATTGTTTTTTTTTTTCTATTATTTGTGTTCTTACAACTTATCGGAAGAGTTCTGAAAGGCTATCCCTACAATCTTAATTTTGAAAAAAGAAATTTCTTTCATAAAATTGTATCGCACTAACGTGTGTTAGAGCTTTGTAGATTCATAATGATTCGAAGAAAAAAAATTGCAGGAGCACAATTTTTTCGGACTAAAAATAATTTTTGTGGAGGAACATTTGCGTCTAGAAAAAAATTTTTATTTATTTTTAGTTTTTTCCCGCATTTGGTTTGAAAAATCGAAAACAATCCGTTATTTAGGGGTGTCGATGAGTCGGGTTTGGGGCGGGGAGTACCCTATTCATCCCCATACCCGTTTAGTATAACGCCCTCGTCCCCATCCCCATACCCGTTCGGGTATTGAGAATTGTCCTCATCCCCGTCCCCGTCGGATATTCGTCCCCATCGAGGATTCCCCATCCCCGTTTAATTTTCCCGATTTTAAAATTTTATGGGTTTTCTCCGTAAAAATTTATATCCCCATCCCCGTTTAACTTTTAGGATTTTGTAAAAAACATTAACTCGGGTAATAAATGTGAAATTAGACCATAAAATAGAAAATTGTTACTTTGTTTTACTATATAAATAAAAAAACACGAGAAAAAAGAAAGTAGATAACTTCATTTTTTTTTAAATAATAAAAACTTGCCAAAGTAAAGTTCTACCGCATATATATTAGGTTTCACTCGTTCAAGTAGGATCGAGACTCGTAGTACAAACTAGTGTAAACTAAAATAATTATATCTTACTAACATTTAGATTACGATATCAAGATAAAGTATTATATTACTTTATCAATTTAATTTTATGGTTTATGATTTAGGTTGCACCACCAAAACATGTTTTTGAGAGACTAATACACACGTAAAAAAAACATGTAGTTTGTCATACATTTGATCATCGTGATTTGACATTTTCAAAGTTTTATGTTATCCTTACATTATCCAAAACAAAATTAATATTGGTTACCATTAACATGTATATTATTTACGAATATAATATACATTTTAATTGAAATGTTATCCTCATATTTTTTTCAAAATATATTTTGTGTAAGTAGGAACGAGTATGATACTATTAAGTCTTTAATATAAAAGTGTATATAGTTTACTTACCCTTAGTTCATGATTATAAGATTAATGTCAATTTATATTATATTAATATACATTGTTAATTGAAATGTTGATGTGACTTAGTTTGTTGTTTAACGCATCACCTTATTCAATTTGTAAAAGTATAGGTATATTGTATATATATATATATATATGAAGTTTCATTCGTTCAAGTACGATCGAGACTCGTAGTACAAACTAGTGTAAATTATAATAATTATATCTTTCTAACATTTAGATTATGATCTCAATATAAAGTGTTATATTATTTTATCATTTTAATTTTACAGTATAGAATTTAGGTTGCACATCAAATCATGTATGTAAAAGAGTAAGACACGTTAAAAAACACAACATGTAGTGCGGTTTGCATTTGATCATCGTGATTGACGTTCACGACGTATTCAAAAATTTCACCATGTGTTATCCTCATATGATCGAAAACCAAATTAATATAGGTTAGTATTAGCATAACTTACACATATTATTATCAATTTAATATTTAAAGTTAAAATACATTTTATGTAAGTAAGAACGAGTAACATTAAAGTACAAAAGTTTATATAGTTTTAATTTTAGGAATCATCGGTAATTTTAAAATAAACATGAAACCACAATGAACGTCTAATATAAATACAATTTGTTTATTTATGTATCCGATAGATTCATCGTCGGAGATCCCATCGGGTTATCAGTCGAGGATCCCTATCGGATTATCCATCGGGGATTACCATCGAGTTACCCATCGGGGATTACCATCGAGTTACCCGTCGGGGATTCCCATCGGGTTATCCGTCGGGGATTCCCATCGGGTTATCCGTCGGGGATTCCCATCGGGATTCCCTAACGGGTTCGGGTTCAAATCGGGGGGCGGGGCGGATACCCCTATCTTCATCCCGTCCCCATCCCCAATCGGTTAATCAAAATTTTCCCCATCCCCATCTCCATCCCCGTTTAAAATCCCCATCCCCGTCCCCATGACGGGTAATACCCACGAGTTTCGGGGAATACCCACCCCATTTACATCCCTATCGTTATTGTGCTGATTTTTCAAGGGTAAAATGGGGAAGTATATATGTTTTGTAAACATGAACATATAAAGGGCCCCAAGTTAATAATAGTAAAAAATAGGCCCCTCCAGATTATATAAAAAAGATTTATTAAAATAAAAAGAGGATATTAAGGAAATCAGAATATCTTTCTCTCTTAATTTATTAAGTAATAATTTATCAACAAACGAGAAAGTAAATATCTTTCTCTCTCCATTTATTAAGGGAATCAAAATATCTCCATTTATTAAGGAAATCAAAATATTTTCCGAAATGTCCGTCATTTCCAACTTGTGTTCATCCATGGCGATGATATTGAATCAATCTTGGTATGATTTCCGCAGCAACATATGTACGTAATCACAAAGACTACAAACATATGTACATATATAGTTAGTCAATAACATTTTCGCAGTAAAATATGTACATAATCACCACAGACTGCAAACATATGTACATGCAAACACAAAACACTACATATTCTAATCGACATCATGTACATATATAGTTAGTCAATAACATTTTCGCAGCAAAATATGTACATAATCACCAGATACTGCAAACATATGTACATGCAAACACAAAATTGTACATATTCTAATCGACATCATGTTATATGTCCACACAAAATATGTATGTGTACATAATCAACCCCTATCCGAATATATCATACCTGACTATGGCGACTGAAGTTAGTCAAAATATTGTAGAAGTCTCACCTACCCAAAACGGCTCACTGAACTACCGGAAGAAGTGGAGAGCGGTTGATGGCTGGCAAGCTGAGGTGACGGTAGTCTCATCTGCGTTGGCGGCGACATAAGGACCGACACTCACAACCGATACCCGGCCGGTACCCTCTATTCCTGCAGTTGGATGTGGCGGCCATGCAATCTGGGTTCCTACGGATCTGTCGGTGTCGGTTTGTGTCAGAGGAAACAACATCAATCGTCTCCGTTCTACAGGGTGGCCGGACAAGCGATGAATCCCTGAGCAAGGCGGCGACCGTAGCGGCATCAATCACGTTGGATGTGGAGGCTGAAGAAACGCTGGGTCTGGCAATTGCAAAAGAAGAGAGAAATAGTAGATTCGGTTGTTGAGAATAAGAAAGGGGGTTCTAGATCTCAAATATATGGTTACCAAATTTCATTATCTGGTTTTCTTATTTTTAGCCTAATTAATATATTTGAAAATATTAATTATTTTTAATTGTTACCTTAATTGCTTAATTAAGATTCTCTTCACACCTTATTTATCTTTTTATTTTAATTATTAATATTAGGGGTCTTGTTTGTATTCTACAAAAAAAGGTTACCCTACTAGCTTAATCTTCTCATTTTTTAACAAACTATTATTAATTATTTTTTATAATTTAATCCGACTTAAATAAATTAAAAAAATTACCATTAATTATTACGTTAAAATTTCGTTTAACAGAATTGTGAAAATGGTTGAGTTGGTTGAAAACGATAATGCCTTCATGTATGAGCCACTAGCGAAGACGGGTGTAGATCTCGGGCTTGGTCTTAAAAACGTAACTGGTACAAGTGATGGTAATCGCCGTGTCGATGCCCCAAATTCAGTTTGGGAGTAGTTTACCACAGGCTGCAAAATGTTGTAATAACAACCCCATCCTTGCCCCTCATACAATAACGATGTCTGACTCATTGAGCGTAGAACTTAAGCCCGAGAAGTTCGATGAAACAGGCTGCAAAATGTTGTAATAGAAGATATTGGTTTTCCTAACCACAATGAAGTTGGACAATTACCTAAAGGAGGATAAATCCGTATTCTCCTCTATAAAGACATGCACCAAAGCTACCTTTGAGGCATGAGGAGACTACCTTTGTCAAGGCTGGATTATAAAAAGTCTGATTGGCCCTTTATACTAAGTATACGCGAAGGTTAGTAATACTAAGGAGCTCTAAACTACCTTAGACAAAAAAAAACAAGTATGAGGACGCATGCACTAAGAAGTACGTCGTTGATATGTTCTTGAACTATCAAATGATAGACTCAAGGTCAATCATGGAACAAGATGAAGAGATGCAACTCTTAACTCATGAGATATGGGCCGAAGGGATGCAAATATATTTGAGACACTCCAAGTGGCGGCATTCATTGGGAAGTTGCTTCCATCTTGGAGATACTTCCAGAATTACCTTATGCACAATGCTAAGGAAATGACCGTTGAAGACTTAATGGTCAAGATGCGGGTAGAGTCAAGCAACCGCAAGGTTGATGGGAATCCATCTGCAAAAGCCAACGTCACTGAGCATAAGACCAGTGGAACGAAACGCAAGTTCCAACCCTAAGGAAACAACTCAAACAAGCCACAAGAAAAGAAGTTTTGCGGAAAATGTCACAAATTTGACAAGATGGGTCGTAAAGTTGATGTGTGCGTAGAAAGGGTGATTTGCGCAAGAGCAAGGACAAGGGAAAGACTCAAGTCCACATGAATAAAGTTGGTCTAACGAAAGATGATATATGTGATGTGACGTTTGAAGTCAACATGGTTAGAAGCAGACCACTAGAGTTGTGGTATGACACTATTTCTATACGCCGCATCTGTTCTGACAAGAATATGTTCATTACGTAAGTCGAGAACAAGAGCAACGATCTTCTGTTTATGGGGAAGTCATCTACCTCCAAGGTCGAAGGTCACGGAAAGATAGTGCTGAAGATGACATCCGAGAAAGAGATAACCTCACCAATGTCATGCATGTTCTAGACATATGGAAGAACTTGATTTCCGGAACTCTATAAAGCAAGAATAGGTGTAATGTAAACATTGGATCTTATAAGATGACTCTCACTAAGAAAGGGATTTACATAGGCAAAGGTTATGTAAAGGATGTACGTACTGATCAAAATGAATGTAATGACAATCATTCCAAAAGTTGTAACTGAAAGTTCAATGAACAAAACTCCTGTTGCTTATGCTATTGAGTGTTTTAATATTTGGCATGAAAGACAAGGACATGTGAATTATAAGTCTATACAAAGACTAATTAGTTCGAACCTAATTCTAAAATGCAAATTGAGTAAAGATAAATGTGAAGTCTGCGTACAAGAAAAACTCACAGAAACCCCGTTTCTACATGTGGAGAGAACAATTGAACCTCTAGGCCTAATTCATACGAATTGGTGTGATTTAAAATTTGTACAAACTAGAGGCGGTAAAAAGTATTTCGTGACCTTTATCGGCGATTGCACAAAACTCGATGGCATAGAAAAGCTTGAAGAGCGAGATCTCAAGCATCATCAACCGACATAGAGTAAAAAGAGAAACATGAATTTCCAGGGAATCGGAGAGCATAAAATAGAAGATGCATGCTGATAGAGTAGTGGTTAGTCGATCGACCATGTGGGCCCCATTCGTTCGGCCAATTGGGTAGTAGTCGATCGGATAGTTGGGTACCGTCGATTAGCCAGTTGGGTACCAGTTGATCGGCTAGTTGGGTACGAGTCGATCGGCTGAGGCTAAATTAAAAAGAGGAAATTTTGAAAATAGATGACAAATTTTGAAAAAGATGGGTGAAATTTTAAAAACGTTTGAAAATCATTATCTAAGGACCCATACATGAATCATGCATTGTCTTCAATCTAAAAAGATTAAACAAACAAGGGATACTCACAAAATGGTCTAGGGTTGTCTCCCTATCAACGCTTCTTTTAGGTCTTTTAGCTAGATTTCACTTCTTTAGTTCGGTGAAAGGTCCGAATGATCTTTGATTTTGACGTCATGCGAAAGAGCATCTCCACTCTTTTCTAGACATACTTTAGAATTTTATATCATTTCTCCAATGCCTCCCCGAAAAGTGAGTATTCACCCCCAAACTTTTTCATCGTCTCACCGAACAAAGTGTTGCTTAATTTCATATGTTCTTGAGTAGTGACAACGATTTCTAGAGCCTCTTGTCTCTAACCTTAGTATCTCTTGTTAGAGGGCCTCGATTATTGACTTCATTTCAACCCTCACATTTCTTTCCATTGTGGCACTTGATCGAACATAAGGTTAGGAGATTCTTGAGTTTTCAATCCTAATCATTGCGTTCTAAGCTTCACTTGCAATCTTGAGTATTTTTTTATTTCCTTACTTGTACAAATACAATGTGTCGTTGTAGCTACTTGAGTTGCTTATACATTAAGGAAATTAAAGAACGTTATTTTCTCTGAGAGTACGGTCGTATATATTGAATATGCTCGTAGAGGATGACATAACCGACGATACAACAACAAATTCGGTTATTTGGATGGGTATATCAAATGATATGGCGCTGCATTTTGCAGTTTTGTTTCTCCGTATGCTCCGCATGAATTTTTCCGGATCGGAGCTTGGCGTTGAAGGTGTGTTCTGAGCTTCTTTTAGTTCACACCATATTTGCAATTTGAAATAAACAAGATTAAATGAGACAAGGTTTCAAAATTAATTTGATAAACAAAGCAAAGTCTTCCCCGACAATGGCGTCAATATAATGAGGGTTGAAACGTGAGCCATGGATCTCGCAAATAATTACGAGATCCGGTTGTAGTAAAGGGGTCAAAATCGAACTTAGGAAAGACAATATTTTGATTGACAAATTAGTAATGAGATAACAACACAAATAAACTAAACCATTTACAAAAACATAAATAGTAATAATAGAAAGACGAAAAAAAGTATCAATCAATCGATATCACTATTGATCGATCTCAAATACCAAACTCAACCAATTAATTAAAATAAAAAATAAAAGCAAAAGGAAAGAAAAAAAATTTGAAGGTTCGTTGAATCGTCAAGATGCCACCAATGGATTGACCTATGTATAAAACTTTCGTAAAACAATAGTAGTAATAGAGAAGGAAAAATTGTGTATTGCTTGATTCAAAATCAGGGATTTTGAGAATAACTCAAAAAGAGAAGCACAACAACAATCAATAAAGAGTTTTACTTCAATATCATCACATCATGCATATATATAGATCTCAATTGATAAATCTAAAACAGAATGTAAATCATGTTATGTGGGGGACAACTTCGCTTAATTGTCACGTGCATAATACATTTTCTTGTCATATATGTAATCCCCAAGTTTTGGGAACTCGAAGCGCTACGGGATAGGACCGCACAATGGGTCACGACCCTCAGAGTAGCAACAGCAAACGGATCTTACAACAAGGCACAAACGAATGAAAACCAAAACTCAATATAAAACCAAAGGTTTAAACAACACAAAGCGGAAAAGACTCGCAACCGAGTTCAAAACAAAAGGGAAACAACAAAAGAAACATAAACCTGATCCCGTCCTATAATGTATGGGTACCCCGGCTGACCACACCATTCGGATCACTCAGCAGCATCCTGAACCTGCGGAACATCTACAACGACGGTATAAACCGTTAGCTAACATTCTAGGTATAAGCAAGAGCGTAAAGGCACAAACACACATAAGGTAAAGAAAACACATAGCATGCTTGCACACAACCGGTTATTATCTTTCATTAAGGTTATCCATTACTAATTCAAATTCTTTTGTCACACGAGAATCCTTTCGAAACTCGCCTCCGCTTCCGTCTACCAATAGGAATAGATTAGTACTATCCGTTACGTACGGGCCTGGGTTGTAAGAGCACATTCTAGTCTCCTATAGAACTAGACAAGTGGTCACCGCCCGGTTATAATACACTTGGGCCAGTTAAGGGTAATAAAGGGTGAATCCTATTTCTAGTTATTCGTTATAACATGATAAACAACACAAACAAGCCAAAACACTCAAACCAATACGCGGAATGAAGCTAAGTAAGTCCAAGGGACTTACCTCATACGAAGTTAACACAAAAGCTCAACATAACTCAGGAACAACTCAGGAGAAAGCTCAGTTTCCCTTAGGAAAGGAGCAAGGAAAGCCTGTATGAACAAGCAACACGGATCAGGAACGGAACGGTTGCTAGAAGTCTGTGACTTCTAGTCTCAACGATCTCTAAGAGATCTCCACAAGCAAAGGGTTCAACATTAGTCTTACAGCAACTCAGAGGACAAGGAACAACGACAAGGAACCAAGGAGGAACGATGAAAGGAAGGAAGGAAGCAACTCACCAAAGACGGGAGTCACGGTAGAGAAACCGCAGGGGCGGCTGGGCAGAGGCGCAGGGGCGGCTGGACGGAGGCGCAGGGGCGGCTCTGTGCAGGCGCAGGGGCGGTGGCACGACAAAAGCGCTGTCGGACTTCTCTTCGACAAAACTCACAACAAGGCCAACCAAAGCTCGAACCTTTGGTTCCAATACGTCAAGACTCAACTCTGGAGAGCCTGAGAACAACGAAGGGTCAACAACGGAACACTCCACAAGAATCAAGGCTCATGCTTGATCCTTGGAGAAGAAGAAAAGAGAAGAACGCAAGGAAGAAACCAAAACAAGCGGAGAAGGCATGCAACATTGTAAGAACGTGAGGAAGAACCAGAAAAGAATAAGTTTACACGTTCAGCGAGGTTGTAGGAAGCAAGGGGACAACTGCAGCTCTCAAGGGTTTGAAGACGATAGCAAGGAACGGGAAAAAGGAGAGAAAGAAGAGAATATATAGGGGCGGGGTGGAAAGATAGACGGAAAGGCGCCTAGAGTTTAGAAAGAAGATGAAGAAACCGGCCCATAGGATAGAATATCGGACATTCTATCTATGGAAGGAAGATAAAACGAACGAAAACAGATCGGGCGCGATCTATCGCAAATGCGCAGGGGCGGATCACCTCAGCCGGGGGGGCGGCCCTCTTCACCGCGGGGGCGGTGAAGGCAAAAACCTGGAATCTTACAATATATTGAATAGGAGTTTCAATCATGTTGATTGTCACGTACACAAGACTTCCTCTTATCACATATCGAATGAAGACTTTTGGGCATGAGTGACTCGGATCTCGCATTTTCCCATCAACACCTTAAAGCACATATAGCAAATGAAGGTTCCAAACTCGGCTCTTGGATTTTGCAAGGAACAATCCAAATACTACCTTAACTCTCATAGATAAATAATCATTTAATTCATAGAATGATATAAACATTGTATTTGTATATCAATATAATTGGACTCTCCAGACCCTTAAACAAATTGAATTTAGCTAGACATACTTGAGATAAACGCAAATTTTATGAATTGAACATGGGAAAACTGGTCGATCAGCTTAAGGAGCCCCTGTCAATCGACCGGTGCTACAATAATGACGTCGGAAACGAAAATCTCGAAAGAAACCAAATAATGAATGAAAAAACTCTAAGGATGAATGCCTTATTTATAGGGAGTATATATAACTTAATTTTGCTAAGATCTATCAAATCTACCAAATCATATCTTATAATAAGATAGAATTTATCCATAGTGGATAACTACAAAGCAAAAACGTTCAACTAGACGGGATAAAAACTCTAAGGATGAATGCCTTATTTATAGGGAGTATATATAACTCAATTGGTGAACCAGGTGGGACTCAGGCGATCGACCGACACACTTCTCGAGAATTTATTTGTCTTCACTCTCGGATCTCAATCAATTAACCTTGACCTTGAATCTCTTGACCGCAGGGAGACCCTTCGTGTGTATAAGGTCATTTTGTTACAAATAGCTCCACTTAAACTCCGCACATCCCTGAAATATTTGCAATGCCATAAACCAACAAATTGATCTACAAAATACAAAAGAGAATAAAATAAGCCGATAAACTATGCAAGTATGCCCAAAAATAAAGAAATTAATAAAAATGAGGGTGAAAAAGTACGCTAAAATAAATACTATTATTTTGTCAATAAGTCTAAGGAGACTAGGTTTATCTAGAAGCTTAATTGATATCATTTAGGAAATCAGACTTGGTTGCCTCTTGTATAAAGACGGAACCGTCTGTTATCAATTTATCATGCATTTATGCATTACTTCTTTTTTGTTTGGTTCCTCTTGACTCTTTTCATTATAGTTGTTGTAACTCACAACTTCATTTGGTAACCATACCCCAAATCTACATATTGCTTGAGTTATAACAAATCAAATTCAATGTAAAAAGTTATACTAGATTATAATATCTAAAACCAATACTCATTATAAAGGCCTAGTTTTTTTCTAAAATAGACCCAATTTCCTTCAAAATCTAGTCTCTACCAAAAAAAAAGAACCATACTTTAGGTATGGGTGTTATATTAGTCTAAATATTCGAGGTCAGTTTCATTTTGGCTTCACAAACCATTCGCTAACCAAGTCGAGTTGAACATGAGTATATATCAGATTAAAAAGACTCAACTCGAACTCATTTACTTGACTAAATAAGTCTAAGTACATGAGTTAAAAAAAACTGAATTGAGAAGAAATTATGTAAGGTTAGTATACATAATGTGGTCGTAGGGTTTTAACTAAAAACATGAAATTCCGTGATGAAAAGATAGTGGGACCCCAAGTTTGCAAGTTTTGGAGAGGATGGAGGCAAGCCACCTAAAAAGGAATGGGAAGAGGGGCCCTCTTCAAAAGGTGTAGGACTTAGGAGCCATGACAGATGACCTCAAAATTTGTCATAAGAAAGCTTTAGAAGGTTTGGAGGTCCATCATCCCTAAAGCAATCACCAGCTTACCATCCCTATGACACAAACACACAATGGTGAAAGGGAGAATTCATTCATTTTTCTTATGGTGCTTCGTGTACTATGCAGTTGCACTCTCAGCCACATCTTCTACGTGCTCTTTACTTCATATTAGTTAGTATAGAACAATACCATACGTAAACCTATTGACTATTGTCGTGGCCTTGTTGTAATTCATATATACACACACATTTGTTGAATGGATCGCATATACGTACGTGTGAACACATCAACCCCCAACTTTACGTTTATTAACTAAGTTTACTCTCGGTTGAGTCGAGCAACACCACCGATCCGGTCGACTAACATCCATTCGATAAACACATGACCATTTTTTTCCAGACGTTGGGCTTTATGTTTGGTCGAGCTCAAACACCGTGTTTGATGGGGTCGATTATGTTGTCCACGATGATTTGGAAGACCTATCTCTCTCACTTCCCCATATTTTCCTTTCGAGATAATGGTAGTTGTAAGATATGCTTAGAACTAGATTTTAGATTGTTTTTGCTTTAAAAATAAGATTAGTAGGATCAACTTCAACCTTATAAATAATGCATTTCCGGCCACTATGTTTTAACACCTTCAATCGACTCGACGACCACTTGTTGACAATATATAAAGGAGAAATTCATAAGTATGTCTTGCTAATAACATTATGTCTTGCTAATAACATTATGTTATAGGATCAGGAGAACCCAACTTTGATGATGAATTTATGACATCAGTGATTTATATGCTTGATTGTATGTCTTAATATATATATGTTGTGGTAGTATAAGGCTCATCCAATGCAAGATGCAGTAGATGCACATGAATGTGGCTTGTTTCTATTTGTGCAAGAAACGAGAGTTGTGTGAATTAATACTTTAAGGGCCCGTTTGGTATGGAAAAAAAGGGCTCAGGAATGGTTTCATTCCGGCCCAGCCCAATTACACATGTTTGTTTTGATGAAGGAAAGGATTGATTCCTTTTCCATCCTTATTGGTTACCCTTATTTGTTTCCTTAGAAAAATATGCCATTACTCAATAAAGCCTTCTTTATTTTTCTCTCTCCCCGACTCTATCCATCGTCAACTTCATCGTTCTCTACCACCGACTCCATCGGTCCATCTACCTCTATCGCCGACTCCATCTACCTCTATCGCCGACTCCGTCGTTCTCTATCACCGACTCCGTCACAATTTCATACTTCCATTTCCTCAGTTTTTTTTGTCTGAGTTATGTATTCAGCGGAAGCACGGTCGTCACTTCCTCCATCCTTCTCCATCAAATCAGTGAAGATATTCCTAACCTATGTCCATTGTATTCCTCCGGTAATGCCCTCCGATGATGTCTATATGGAATACAGAAAGCTCGTTCTGAACTTGCCCTCGCTGCCGCCTTTTCGATGTAGAGAAATTGGAATATGGGATATGAAAAAAACCTAGATTATGCTTTAATTTGTGATTGCACGGGTCTCCAATGGCTTTAATTTTGTGATTGCACAAGTCTGTTGTGGAATAATGGAGATTTTGTGATTGCACAAGTCTTCTGTGGAATAATAAGGTTTTGATTTGGATTGGGTTGGAACAGTCGGATTTTTATCGATCCGATGGGTTGTGGCGGAATCGAGGGCCTTGAGCCATGTAATCCCCCGGATTTGGGAATGACGGAGATCACAATGTCAGAGTTCTGGGACGGGCCAAGAGAATGATGTGAATTTGCCAAGTATGACACTAGAAGCAGAAACGATGAGGCAACAGCTACGCTTTGGGAGGGAGAGAAGAAGCTTGTACGATTCAGATCTAAAAATTTGGTAAACAAAATTCTTTAGTGTTTCATTCCGATCTTGGTTTTAAAACAAACAAGTTTAGATGGTAACGGAATCGGTTTCCTTTCCGTCATTTATTCATTCCGTTTCCGTTTCCGTTTCTCCTCACGTAACCAAACGGGCCCTAATATCCTACAAGATGCGGGAGTTGTGTAGGATTATATGGGCGATTGCTAATTGAGTTTGATTATGCATTGTTGTGGTTATGTAGATTCTCGAATACCGTTATTATACACATATTATTGTTGAGATTCCCGTTTTCTATTGATCGGATCTAAGGGTGTAAATGGGATGTGAATTCTCCGAAATTTGCGAGTATTACCCACCATGGGATGGAAATTTTAAACGGATAGGGGGATGGGGAACGAAAATTTGATTCCCTGCCCGAAATGAGGGCGAAAATAAAGATAAGAAATATCACTAAAGATGGTTCCTTTTCTGAAGGACACCTGTATTAGACGATTTCCATGAGCATAGTTACAAAATTGCAGGGTCTTGTTCAATGATTATGATGATTAAAACTTAAGAAATTAATACTAAAATTGACTTCATCGTAAACGTCAAATCACGATGATTATGCTAATGCTAAACTATAGTAATTTGATTTTCAATGAGGATAACACACTAGTGAATTAAGTTTTTGAATATGTCGTAAACGTCAAATCACGATATCAAATGCACGACACACTACATGTTGTTTTTTATGTATCATAATATCTTAGATATGTGTTTTGTTGTGCAACCTAAATCATGAACCGTGAAATTAAAATGTTAAAATAATGGAATTTTCCTCTTGGTACCCTCAATGTTTGGATTTTTCCTCTTGGTATTCAATAAGTTTAAAAAAAATCCTCTTGGTACCCTTATGATTATATTTGTTTTCTCTTTGTATCCATTCTTAATATATTACATTAAAATTATTTATAAAAGAAATAAAAATTTTAAAATAATTTAAACTAATTATCACCTCATTACATTTTAAACTAATAGATTTTACAATAAAAGTATTTTTTAAAAATATTTTTATAATTAAAAAAAAACTAAAGTAAAGTAAAGATAATTTTTATTTTTGAAATAAAATAAAAAAATTTATTTATTTTCAATTTAAAATAAAATACATAAAATTAAATCAAAAATAAACTTTTTTAAAAAATTTTAAGAGTCCAAAAATTTAAACATATAGTATTTTTTTTTGAAGTTAATTTTCTATAACTATTTTAATTT
>BSUD01000001.1:20100075-20140187 GCA_033239045.1 Fagopyrum esculentum | reverse complement strand
TATATATATATATATATATATATATATATATATATATATATATATATATATATATATATATATATATATATATATATATATATATATATATATATATATATATATATATATATATATATTTTAAAAGTCATGTGCCAAACCGCCGGTTTAGGTTTAGGTTTGGGTCCCATCTCTAGGTCAAACTGGCGGTTTAGATTTGTCGGTTTGGCCAAACCGCTGGTCGACGGTTTAGATTTAGGTTTGTCATTTGACTAACCTAAACCGGCGGTTTAGTTAGTTTTTTTTTAAAGGGAGCAAACCGTCGATTAACCGCCAATTTGGACCTTAAATCGGCGGTCAATTGCCGACTTGGTCCGGTTTGGCAACTTTTTTTAAAAAAATTTTAAAAAACCGGCGGTTTAGGTTAAACCTAAACTGCCGGTTTGGTTTTCCCAATTTATGTTTAGGACCTATGTCTAGTATAAAGGTTCATCATGGCCACTGAATTGTTCAGTCATGCACCAAATCTTTTCAACATACGACATCTCACCATACCCATCCAACAAGGGGTGTCATTCGGCTCAACAACACAAGACCCCTTGTTTTTTGGGCCCCATATTATTCACTTTTAGTTGGTTTAAAACAGAAAAGTGTGTTTGCCATAATGGTTAGAACACAATATTTTGTGCAATTATCAAAAGTTCAAATCCTCCCTTCTACATTTTTTTAATTTTTCCATACATGTTTTGTAATATTTCTTTTTTCCTCTATTGTTTAATTTATAAGTTTATAACGGTTTTGTTTTACTTTTTATCGTCATTCTTTTATGTATTTTTTGTAAAAAAAATGTTAACACTTGAAATCTCCTATCTACTATGTTCTTTTTTTTCATACATATTTTATAACTTCTTTTTTTCCTCTTTTGCTTAATTTTTCTGAAAAAAAACTATTCAAAGTTAAAAAAAAAAGTCTTCTTTTGCTTTTTATTGTTATTCTTTCATGTATTTGTATTAAAAAAAATTATTTTTTTAGCCTTTTTTTTTCTAATAAAACATAATTTTATAATTGATCAAAAAAAATTATTGACATAGGGCCTCCGAAATTCATTGGACGGCCCTGTGTCTCACTATGATTTGCACTATGTTGCATGTCTATTCTGCTTGATACCCCTCGCAGGTCACTTTGAGTCTCTTCGTTTTTCTCTTTATAAAAGAAAGCGGTTCGATTCACTAGACAACACGTCGTCTAATGGATCTAAAAGTCGATCAAATCGGTAGACGAAGTAACCGTCATGATAGAACCAGAACATTAAAAAAAAGAAAAAAGAAAACCACATCAAAAGAAAACTTCGATCACAACGAGCCGATCGAGGAGTAGCACCGAAAGAAGTGCCAAACAAACAAAGCGCGGAAGAAACAACGATAACATATTTGTACAAGCAGTGCATGGTAAAACTCCCAAGGACCACCGTTGAACCCCTCATATTTAGACTTTTCTTTTGAGTGTTTAGATTTTGATCATCTATCCTTAACTCTTTCTCACGAACAAATTCAACCCTTCTTCTAAACCAGGCTTACAACATAAAGACGTATCCTGGATTTTGACTCTCTCGTGATTTCGTGGAATACTAAATATCACTATTTTTATAGTTTTTTTTTAAAAAAAACTTCATTCATTGAGTATATCTCTCCCAAGTATTAGTTAATTTGTAACAATCTACAACTTTTCATCTTACCACTAATTTCCTTTTCACAAGCATATCGAGGTTGATTCACACTTTGTTAATACATCAATCAATTAGTAGATAGATATCTTCATTAAATATGTGGGAAACAACAATTTTATCACGTTATATGTATAGCTTTTTCATGCAATATATACATTATATAAGATATTTTACCTATTCAGCTTTTGTCTACTTTTATAAACAATAATTTGACGGCCCTTTTGATCTCATAATCAAATTGATTTTCAAATATAGAGAGAACTATCAAATTGATTTTTGAAGTTGCAAGGATATTTTTCTCTTATAGGCCACAATTATAATGAAAATATATCATGAAAGTCAAAATAGATGGATAGATAAATATCATTTTTCTTAATAATGTATTTATTTTAACCTAACCCTAATTTTTTTAGCCACGAATTTGATTGGGTTTTTTATGCATGTGTTTAGTTGTTAATTTATTTTCTTAATAGTCAAAGAAAAGGAGTTTAAAGCACCAAATATTTTCGGTAACTTGATATCATTTTTCTTATTTGATTAGTAGCCGTCGATCTCGATTAGCTGAAAATCTTTGGCCTTTTTTTATTGTAATTCTTTGAATGAGAAGTCTTATAATGAACATCTTTATAGACAAAAGCCAAAGCCCGAATCATAATGATATTGAAAGTCATGTAAAGTTTATAGCAAGGATTAATTAACTGAATAATTACACTATATCAAAGTCTAATCTAGCATTTTTGTCTTAACATAAATGATGATTAACATCTTTATTGATGGATTAATAATTTAATAACGCATGTAAACAATTATCAAAATGGTGTAACAAGGACGTAGATATATCTTCAATTTATACAATGAAACTCCTCGATAGTAATATAGTAGGCAAAATTTAACGTTGGTGAATTACATAAATCATTTTTATAAATTATTCATATCTAAATTTTCACTTTGACCCTAACAAAATGAGTTTTGTAGCTCCAAGATCAATAGCTAGTTTATGTTTCCCGTTCAAAGTTATATCGAGAATTGAATCTCTAATAAAGAGCTTGTGATGGGTAAATACGGTTTATGCAGGTCGTGATAACTATATATTATAAATACTAATTTGTATCAACTGTTAATCCAAGAGTAATTTAGTGGTGTGTCAAGGTCATGCAATATTATGTTTGTATTGATTCAAATTTATTTTTAATGTTTTTATTTACAAAAATGTGAAGAATAATATGCAAGGAGGTGTCTCACTCTAATTATGGGTTATCATTCTTATCTCCCGAAAAATTCAAACAAAATCATTATTTTGTCCCTAAAATGACACATTAACTCACTAACTTCGTTTACAACGTGTGTATGAGTCGTAAGACACATACCGTTTTTCCGGGATAATGTCAAGACCGTCAAGACAAGAAGATCTGTCGGGAGACGCTATCAAAGCACCATTTGACAAGATCAAGCGGAGATGGCAAGGGAAGAAGGCCAAGCGGAAGGCTAGAGAAATACCTTATCAAGATGCCACACCGGAAAGACAAGGAGTATTCCTGAAAGATCCAGGAAGATCAAGGAGGACCCGGAATACTCAAGAGGAACTGGAAGATGGCGGAATCATACGGAAGGCTCCAGGAGGATCGAAAAGAGACCCGGAAGGCACTGGAAGAATCGAGACAAGTCTAGAAACTGGTGTAAGTCTCTAGACTTGTGTAGAAGTTGGCAGGGTGATCTGGGTGGAGGCAAATCTCCCCAGAAGAGGGCGAAGACTTCTAGAACTTGAAGGAGCCTTGAAGACTTAGCTAGAGTCTTAGAGAAAGTTTTAAAGTCGTTAGGATAAGATCAAAGTAGGAAGGGTCCAGAATGACCTAGGAGAATTTGGTTCCTGAACCTTTCCGGAGCGGAGGTGACCAAGGCTATAAATAGGGGGGTCACCCCTCATTTCCATCATATACAATCCACCAAACTCCAAAAATCTCTCTTGTAAAACTCTCCTAGGTAAGACAAGGTTTGTCGAAAAGCCTCCGAGTTTGCCTAGCCATCTACACGAAGCGCTCATAGTCAAGGAGCGTCGAGGAGTAAGGTTAATCTTAGCTTGTCGGAACGACAATATAGCTAAGAGTTGCGCGGTCTGAGTTAGAAATAACTCGGCTCATGACAAGTGGTATTAGAACAAATGTTTGGACGATCACTCTATTTTGGCGCCAAGTGCTTACAACCAAAGACGTTGCAACAGTCTTAAGGGAGTTGGCGGTAAGCAAGACAACCTTGGGGAATGACCTAGTTGGAGTTGCCCCACTACAAAAAGCAAATGCACCCAAACCAACGACTTTCGAGGAAAGTCATTCCGCTAAAGACGTCGAGAACTTCTTATGGGGCATGGAGCAATACTTCCGAGTCGTGGGAATCATGGAAGACGGACGCAAGGTAAGTACCACATCGATGTACCTTACAAATGTTGTCATGCCATGGTGGAGGCGTAGGACTTGTAATAGGACCGTGGGTACCCCTATCACAAATTGGGGAGAGTTTGTAGAGGAACTGAAAAGGCACATTTACCCAACCTAGGCCAATGACGAAACACGAGCTAAGCTACGTCGGCTCACGCAATGTGGGACCGTGCGTGAGTATATGAAGAAATTTTTGGAGTTAATGGTGTTGATTTCGGGCATGAACAAGAAGGAAGCCTTCTTCCAATTCATGGATGGGCTAAAGCCCGTTGGTAAAGTAGGAGCTCCATCGACAAAAGGTGCAAACCCTTACCGAGGCCATGACCGAGGTGGATTCCCTCATGGAGTTCTGATGCCACGAACGAAGTAATCCTTGGAGGAACAAGTGTAAAAGTGGGGTAGTGGAGCAAGATTATGATTCATTAAGAGCGATGACGAGCAACCCATGGACCGGAGAAGTAGGTCTCACACGGACGAGCGTTCCTTGGAAAGGAGAAAGTTCCAACGAGGGTTCGTCGGTACGAAGGGACAAGTTCAATAGAGACAAGGGCGAGACAACGGAAAGACACTGCTTGAGTTGCGTCTTGTCGGAGAGGAGCATTTCGTAAGGAACTGTCCGACAAAGAACAAGCTTGACTTTATAGTCTTGGCAGAGAAGAAAAAGCCATGGAGTTGCTTAAGCTCGGGGATATGGTAAAGAGTACACCGGCACCCAAAGTGAGGCTATTCAAATATCTCAGGTGTGACGGTGATCATCTAAACCAGGATTGCCTAGAGAAAGCGGAGTGGAATGAGTCGCCACTCGAGGAGGATTTGGGTGAACATGTAGTAAGGTCGATGTCGTGAGGACATGCAATGTTGCTAGACCAGAGGAGAAGGAGTCTAGAGAAATGTTTGCTCCAAAAGGTGTGTGTAGAAAAAGCTTTAAATTTATATCCTAAATTATAGACCTAACGATAAGCGAATCCGCAGTGTATGGATCAATCGTGGTAAGAACTTATATTCCAAAGTCGATCTCAGGGATTTGGTGAGAATAAATTCAGCAAGATTTCTAAAGGTAACATGGACAAGATTTCTAAAGGTTCCTATCACCGGATAACGTGGACAAAGCTGAGATTTGCTGAGGGAAGGTGGACAAAGTTGTGGGAAGGTGTTTAGGAAAGTGGACAAACCTGAGATTTCTAAATTCAGGATATAAATTTATCGCTAGGTCTATAATTCAGGATATAAATTTAAAGGTCATGTGAACAAAGCTGAGATTTGCTGAGGGAAGGTGTTTCTACTATGGGATATATCACCGGGTAAGTCTCACTACCCACTTTCCCAAACCAAGGTTCTTATCACCGGGTAAGTCTCAAGGAACTAAAGAGAGGTACGAGTACTCAAACTAACACACTCACCTAAGGGTACAGAACTAACCATCACCAGGTAAGTCTCAAGTTAACTCTCAAAGGTAGGATGAAGGCATACTCAAACCTAATAAAGGATAAACCTTTATTACCCAACACTCATCATCATAGGTAAACAAGAAAAGGAATCACCGGGTAGGTCTCATCTTAGGCATGCATGTAAACTAGGAAAGGTGCAACAAGGATAGGATTTGACAGACTATAACCTGAACTCAAGATAGGCAATGCAGTGGATCATCTCGTGCATTTCTTATCGATCTCGGTCGAGATGACTCCAAGAACAACCCAATACGGGTTGCGGTCTAGGGTTAACTCGAGCTTTCAGGGTCCACTCAGATAAAGGTTCATTCTTTCATTGTCTATACCACAATCTTCAACTAATCACCCTAGAATCGCTAGGGTTTTAGCCAACAATCATCATTATCAAGGCAATCAAATATATATCAAGAAAAGAGAAATAAGTAACATCAAAGATGTCTCAGTTATCAAAGCAAACAAACCAGCAATCGTCACTAACAATGTGTTCCCAAAAGTATGATAACAATTCACTAACAACTTCCCAAGGAAATCTTACAACTTGTCTTCCCTTCTTCCTTGAATTCTAAGCAATACTTCCTTAGATCTTTCCTTCCAATAGTCATCTTTCCGTCTTCGAAAACTACTCTCATTTGATCTCTCTAAGATCCAACCTGCTTGTCTTCACATTCACCTCCCATTCGTATAGAAGAATTTTAGGTCAAATAATACATTATTTCCCTTGGGCTGTGGGCCGTCGACCTCGATCCAGACCCAATGGGCCGTCTCAGTCGAGATGATCATTGTTTCAGTCCGAGATCAGTAGTAATCTATGTGTATGTCTTCGTATCTTCAACTGAATCCTTCTCTCATCCATCCAATATAGTTCCTGCTTCTCTTTTTATCCTTCCTAATGCTCCATAATGTAGCTCCATAGCTTCATTAGACTCCAGTGCTCCATTTTGATCCAAAATATGCCTTATTCCCTACAAATACAATCAAACGTGGTGTAGACCTTGATTCTTGCAAATTAAACGAACAATACCAATATCATCTGTAATATACACTCATGTATGCTAAATAATGATGAGAAAACGTCAGAACCATATCCGAAATATAGACAATAATTCATGCTATCAAGAATCTGGGACATGTGAGGACGACAAGCCGCCCGGAGATATGGAGGAAGACAAGGCTAGCCCGTTGTGGGAGGAGATGCAATAGGAGCCCTCGGAAGAAGAAGTTGGCACGTTGTAGGAGGAGACGCAATGCATGGAAGCCTTTAGGAGAAGAAGTTGACACGTTGCGGGAGGAGACCCAACGCTTTGAAGACAAGACCTCTTCGGGGAAAGAGGTTGACAAGGTCGAAGAAGACCTTGGGAATAGACTATCAACGAGGACACATCGAAAACAAGTGGGGGAGTATGTCACGGAACGTTTTTCCGTGACGATGTCAAGGCCGCAAAGAATGGCAAGGCTAGAGCGTTGATTCCAAAATTTCAAATTCATACGTCCACCAAACGTACACCACATAGTCAAGTTGCCCGTTTGGCAGGCAAAGACCGCCCGTCTCAGTCCTTGTTTCATGCATAGGAAGCCTCTAGTGGAAATTCCGTACATCACTACACCATCTAGTAGGAAAACTAAGATTCCCTCCAACCCTACCTCATCTCCTTCCCATTGTAATCCATGCAATCCCACAAGAACTTCTTACACCACCCTATCCCCCAACTCTTTCTTTTCATCACCTTCTATCACGTCAAAATGTCAACCTTCTCCCACATCTTCCATAAGTTCTAAACCACCATCATCTCCTATCCCCCATCAAAACTTATTTTCCCCTACACCTATCATTCCCCTATCCTGACCTAAACAAACCACACCACCCTCTCCTTCCCTTTCCCACAAACGCCTCATTTTACCCAGCCTCTAGATTATCGTTCCACCGCCCTCAACGATACAAGTGACTCTCGTTCATCCTTGCCCGCTTCCCGCATCCCTTTGATACACATCTTGCATACACCTTCATCCGTGGTGGTGAAGGATTTTCTCTTACGGAGTAATCTACCTAGGTCGAGATAATGACCTAAAACAAGCGTTGCATGGGAGGCAACCCATGGGTTTGATTTTTCTTTTTTCTTTTTTCCCTTTTTTTTTGCTTTTTTATTTTCCTTTTTCTAGATGACGACTATTATTTATATCTTATGTAGGGATATTAGAAGATTTGAAGGATGCACAACATGGATTTCAAGAAGCCTCCACGTCATTCTAACTTTCTCCCATTTCACCATATGCATTGCATTGCTTTGTTAGTACCTTTTTCTCTTTACTTCTTTTTGCACATCGAGGACAATGTGTAATTTAAGTATGAGGTGTTTTACTCGTATTCTCATTTCATGTTTCCCTTTCATGTCACACGTTTCATATTTTACATTTTCCTTTTCATTGAGTGTTTCCCTTTTCCGCATGCATTCATAAACAAAAAACCACAAAAATATTGGAATATGTCTTACTATTACTCTTGATTTGTCAATGATGCTTTGGATTTCTACATTTTGCTATTGTTTATGCACATGAGTTTTTGGATGATTATTGATGATTAACTTTCCCAAGCATAACACATGTGAGAGCTCTAGCCTTTAAACATGAATTTTCATGTGTTCTTTCTTTCTTATTATTGAGTGGTCTCCAACATGTTTAGTTTCTTCTAGAACTTGTGATTTCCAACATGTTATTACTCTTAATTCTATTTACATTGATATTTAAATGATCGAGGGTCCTCTTTGATAAGCTTATGTGACTTTTTTCACCTTTATATATGTTTCTCTTCTATTATCCACTTCTTGTCTTTTATTATCCTTTCTTTGGTGTGGTCAAAAAGCCTCACAACCGTATTTAGCCTCATTTGACCTTATCTGAGGTTGTGAAGAAAGAAAAGAATGAAGAAATTAAGTATGGCATATCCCTCAAGTGTGAAAGTGAATTCAAGAAGTTAATGAACGAGTTTGGATGCATATTGCCATTATTAAAGACATTTTCATGTTTGGTGAAGAGGACAAAAGTTTCTGCCAAATATGCACCAACAAATAAATAGTCAATTGTTCAAAAGTGAAGCAAAAGCTTATCCCTAAAAGAGATATCAAGTGCTACAAAGTTCAAAGTGTTATGGTTCATGAAAAAGTACAAATTATGAAGAAAAGTGTGAAGTGACGATACCTTGAAGGAACTTTCGAGTTATAAAGATTCGACGCCCCGAATACAATTTGCCATTTGACCTACTTTTTTTGGCCAACCAACATCACTTTTCCATGTCTCACATCCCCGTTACACCCTTATAAAGACCTCGTGATATTTTTTTTTAAATGGAAAGCGGTTCGATCCAATAGACGACAGACCATCTATTGGATCGAAAGGCTGAAAAAGATTGGCAAATGGACTAACCATCATGACATGACACACTACAAATGAGAAAAGAAATACACAAAATACATCAAAAGGAACCCGAAAGCAAAAGGTCTTCAAGGGAAAACAGAATGATCCAAGCAACAGGAGACATATGAGCATAAGCGTTCATCTTCGAAGGAAGTACACCGGAAGGAAGCCTGGAAGCCTGGGGAACAACTGTGAACACCTCAGATTTAGACTGCAACAAATTTATCAGGAGTCGATCACAAATCCGCACCCCCTTCTCGACAAACACTCGAACCGCCACCAAAAGACAACATCAATTCTCAGAAGACAAGATTGCTGAAAACGGGTATCATGATATATGAACGTGTAGAACTTGATGGTTTAAATGATTAGCGATTTGAAAGGAGGAAGTTGTTAAAAGAGGGTTGATATAACAAACTGGTAACCGAAAAAATTGTTTCTCTACAAAATCCGTTTTTTTGATATTGAGTCTTAACTCAATCAATTTTGATTTTTATAATTCCTTGTCAATTTTGGTGATTTGGGAACGTTAGACCGTGAACGGAGCCGTTAGGCCGCAAGATTGGTGCTCTTAGTACTAGAATAACCTCCACAGGAGATTTCCCATAGCTTCTAAGTACATTTATTACGAAATATTGGCTAATGTAAGAATTACCGGGAGGCAATTGCAGCAATTGCAATCGAGGTCGCAACAATCGCAGTCGCAATCACAGTCACTACAGTCAAGGCAATCGCCACAGGCACAGTCAGGGCAATCGGGACAATCAGGGCAATCGCAGTCCTTTAAGAAATCGTCGGACATGATAAGTTGATTCTAGTCGGGGATATGCTTTCTCTTGCTGATTAAGAGAAAGAGAGAAAGATGAGAAGGCCGTGGAAGCAAGTTTCGCATCACCTCTCCATTTTATAATGGGTCTGCATATCTGCGATTGCAAAACAAGCTTCACCGGTCACAACATTTCTCGTACATCTTTAGGGGGAAGACAGGGAACTGTACTTGTTCACTGCCAACCTGTGATTTATTTCTCATCCATCTCACGTCATCGATTATACACTCGTATATCTTGCTCCGTGGCGTTAGTAAATTCGTTCAGTTTCAGCGAGCTGGTGATTCCGAAGCTAGCAAAGTGTTGATTTTGCTGGAAATCAAGCAGGGGTTGGAATTTTAGGGATACAAGGATGATGCCCACCAAGTGTTTGTTTTTATGTCCCAAAGAAAATTCTCTTTGGTGAGCTGAATTTTTCTATGACGCCGGTGGGCAATGGTTCCCGTCATTGTCCGCTTAGATCATTTCATGGGTGTGGTGATGGAAGGGAGGGAAGTAAAGGTTTCTCTTGCCTAGTAAGTCATTTGAAAAGGCAACATCATTTTGCGGTTGAACGCAAGAATGAAGTTCGGGGCTTGCTTGAGTGTGATCTTGATGTTTTTACGGCGTTTGTGGAGGTGTTGGCTGCGCTCAGGATATGGTTGTGTGGCAGGTGTATGAGTCTTCATGATCTGAGTCGTGAATGCCGTCACCCAGATGGCTCTATTTCTTCTTTTGGTGATGAGGGTGGATACATTGTAGGTATCTTGAGGCCGGTTGTGGGTATTTCGAGGCCGGTTGTTGGAGATCAAGTTGGGGTGGACGATGTGAGTATGTGTTTTGATGCAGATCTGTTGGAGAGGGTTATGCGAGTTCCTATTTTTACCGTGAAAAGCATCCCTCATAGCCGTCGTCTTAGGTTCTCTCAAGCGTTGTTGAGTGTTCTCTTGAAGGTGGTAGCTGAGCCCGGGAGTGTAGCTGCTTGGGTTATGTTGTTTTTACTTCCTCGGTGCACTTTGCAGGTATTCAGGCCTATGAGCAGGCGAGACAGAAGATCGGGAAGTAGAAAGTCGATACAACATCAGCGAATTTTGCAGGCATTGTCTATTTGGGGTGAGGCTGAGGGTGTTTCGAGTCTAGTGGAAGCCTTGTTAGACCCTTCGGAGCATAGGTCTTTTGGGATGGTGGATGGTGGCTCTGGTGATAGAGGGGGTTTAGAGAGAAATCCTAATATCAAGAAATGCCTCCGCAAGGTTTCGGATGGGCATTTTACAGCCGCTGTTAAGGTTTTGTGCTCTTCTGGTGTTGTGTCTTACAGTGAGGAGACTTTGAAGGTGTTAGAGGCTAAACATCCCCACAAACCTCCACCTTCTAAGTCTTGCACTACCTTTCATGAATCACCCCTCATTGTTGACATCGATTTGGTATATAAATGCATCAAGTCCTTTCCCAAAGGTACTTCTTGCGGTAGAGATGGCTTGAGGGCACAACACATCTTAGACGCTATGTGTGGTGAGGGTTCCTTTGTTGCCACGAGTCTTTTGAGAGCGATCACCTCAGTGGTTAATCTATGGTTGGGAGGCAGGTGCCCCTTGAGTTTGGCCGAGTTTGTGGCTTCAGCTCCTCTTATGCCGCTGTTGAAGCTTGACAATGGGATCCGACCCATTACAGTTGGTACTATATGGAGACGGTTGGTGTCTAAAGTTGCTATGAAGAATGTGTGTAAGGATATGGGAGGATATTTGAGAGATTTCCAGTTTGGAATGGGTGTTTCAGGTGGTGCAGAGGCTATTCTACATAGTGTTAATAGAGTTCTGAGTGATCGTTTTACCGATGGTTCTCTAGCTATGTTGACAGTGGATTTTTCCAATGCCTTCAACTTGGTTGACAAGACCATTTTTCTTAGGGAGGTTAGAAAGAGATGTACGCCTATCTCTTTATAGGTTGATTTCTTGTATGGTCAGGCCGCCAGGTTGTACATTGGAGATAGGTTCATCTGGTCGGCTACTGGTGTGCAACAAGGAGACCCTTTGGGGCCCCTCCTCTTCTCTCTTGTCTTGCACCTGCTTCTGCATAAGATTAGAGACAGTTGCAAGACTATTCTACATACTTGGTATCTTGACGATGGGACCATTATTGGTCGATCTAAGGAGGTGGCTAGAGCTCTTGATATCATTCGTGAGTTTGGTCCGGGTTTAGGCCTCATGGTGAATGTTCGCAAAACTGAGCTCTTCTGGCCTTCATGTGATGGGTCTAAACTTAGAGATGGACTATTTCCCCATGACATTGCAAGGCCAGCGTTGGGTGTTAAGTTGCTAGGTGGGGCAGTGAGTAGAGATGAGGAGTTTGTTAGAGAGCTTGTCATGAAGAGAGCTGTTAAGGCGGTTGAGTTGATGCATCTTCTTCCACAGTTGAGGGAACCCCAGAGTGAGCTTCTCCTGCTTCGTTCTTGCATGGGTGTTGCTAAGTTGTATTTTGGCTTGAGGACTTGTCATCCGGAGCATTGGGAGAGTGCATCAGCTTATTTATGTCGAGCTCCGTAGATCAGTCGAGGATATTGTGGTTTGTGGGGGTCCTTTTTTTGGAGATCTTCAGTGGCGACTTGCTTCTTTGCCTATTCGATTTGGGGGGCTTGGGCTATACTCTGCTATTGAGACGTCTTCCTTTACTTTTGTTGCCTCTAGGGCCCAGTCTTGGGAGCTCCAAGACCATATTTTGCGAGACAGTGGAGTTGTAGAAATGTGCTTTGAGTTTTATGGAGCTTTGGGAAATCTTCAGACTTCTATTCCTGGTTTCGATCTTTCTGTCTTTACCGTCAAGAACACTGTCCCCTCTAAAGCCTAACATGCTTTGGCGAGTGCTCTTTTCGGTAAGACCGTGCAGGAGATGGAAGTTACTTTTGATTTGACTCTAAGACAAAAAGCGGTTTTCAAGTGTCTTCAATTCACACATAGCCAAGATTTCCTTCTTGCCATACCCATTGATGGACTTGGGCAATGTATGTCCCCGGTTGAGTATCGTTCGGTTCTTAAGTATCGCCTTATGATTCCTCTATACCCGGTCGATGAGATTTGTCCTATGCCCAATTGTCGGAGAATTCTAGATTCTTTTGGGGAGCATGCGGTTCATTGTAAAGAGCTTCCTGGCTTCAAATATAAGCATGATTTGGTCCGTGATGTGTTGTGTGATGTGTTTAGGAGGGCGGGGGTATCGGTTAAGAAGGAGGCGCCTGTGTCCTTCTTAACTGACCCACGTGAGGGGAGGTCCACCTTGAGGCCGGCGGATATCTTGGTGTTTGGATGGGCGGGTGGAAAACATGCTTGCATCGATTTGACTGGAGTTTCCCCACTTGTTTGTTTGGGTAGTGGGCCTTTTGCGGTGGGTAAGGCGGTGCTTAATGCGGCTTCTGCTAAGGTGGCCAAACATGAGAAAGCTTGTATTGAAAATCAATATGTGTTTCTTCCGTTCGCTTTCGACACCTTTGGTTTCCTTGCGCCCGATGCTATTGAAATTCTGAAGAGGGTGCAACGGGTTTTGCATGGCAACGTTACGTCTCCTAGGTCTTCTGATGTTGTTTTTAGGAGGATCGGATTCGCTATCCATAAAGGATTGGCGGCACAACTTGTTGCCCGTCTTCCTTCTAGCTCTTTGTAAATTTTGAAGTATCGACTAATAGACCCTTATCTTTTACATACTGGTCGAGAAAAATGATGAGTTTCTCAAAAAAGAATGAGTACCAAGGTTTTTGATAATGGAGTTTGACAAAGAAAAGTTTGTTGAACATCAAAGGAAAAAATGAAGTAAAATAGAGGGAGGTCATCCCGTTGATATATAGGGGAAATCAAGCAAGTAAACCAAACACAACAATGCAACAAATTATTGTTCTACAAATGGGATACATGTTTATTATAATGGAGATTATCCATAAATTGGTTGTTTCAATTTACAAACAACAGATACCGATACATAGGGGAGATAATCCCATAATCACAACGTTCAACCACTAAGCTAGAACAAGTGAGTTCCTTTAGAGGGGAAAACAACCGAAACCACCAAATACAACCATAAAGAACTAACCAAATCATCAGTAAAACAAAGCAATTGGTTTTGTGTTTTGGCTTTAAGGCCTCATTGGTATTTTTTTTGTGATAGAATCAACAAGTATGTCCCTTTGAGATGGAGAATGAGGGGTTTCCTCAGGTAAGAGCGATTTGCCAAATTAACATTGTTCAATCATCTTCTCCAACGACGACAAAGACGAGAAGGGCGTTTCTCGGGAAAGAGTGATATGTCGGCTTCCACAGATCTAGACAAACAGGACTCGCCACTTTCAACATAGATCTGGAACGGTCTACTTAACCAAACGTTTCTCACAAAACCATTGTAACCAAAGACGACGAGTCGGCAACTCCAGCGGTGGCAATGACGAGGAGAGCACCAGTTTGGTGTGGTGGGAAGACCGGTGTTGCAGATTGGCGGAATCTGGGTCGGATTTAGGTTTGAAATAAGGAGCTACGATCGAAGGTGATGTGGATGTGGGCATTTCTTCTTGGGATCTAGTTGGTGAAGGCGGATGTCCAGACTTGTTCATCGATTTTGGTAGAAGAGGGCGGCGGTGCATAAATGCTTATCTGTATGCTTGTTGGTGCTTGATGGAAGACAACATAATGGGCTTGGTTGAAGACGGCGGTGGGAAGGGTTATGACCCATTGATGTTTTACGGTTTTTTTCCTGTGAACAAGGACCTCGTGATATTTATCTTGCATATTAGTTTCATTTGACATGGGTGAACTTATAGAACGCCTTGGAAAGCTTATGGTAAGATATATTCGTGTCTGTTGAGTTTGAGAGTTCATTGTTGTATCCTTAAACACACCTTGTGAGATTAAGAGCAAACACATTACCCTTAAGCCGTTTGGCTAGCTATGATTGCTTACTCATTTCTCTTACTATATAAGTGATATGATGATATGGTTTGAGTTGTTTGATTTTTTTCTTAGTTGAGACACTCATTTGTTCTTACACATAACATGCATACAACATGATCTTACTCGAGGACGAGCAAGATTTAAGTATTGGGTATTTAATGAGTGTCAAATGTAACACTTTTTACACCTTGTTTTCATGCATATCCTACCCTTTTTTCCTTCCCGTCTATGCCTATTAATGTGGAAATCATCCACTTTTTGTATTTCCGCATCTACCTTGACTTTTATGTGTTTTAGGCATTTAAGGCATCAAATGTCCTCCTTGAGTCAAAGCTAAAGAGAAGACCTTATATGAATGAAGAACTACAACACGAAGTGTGCGGAATCTATATTAAAGTGAAAGATTCAAGATTAGGAATGTCAGACAAGCAAAATTTCGTGAGTGTACGTCCAGAAGGCCGTAGGGTGGCCATTTGGATTGATACTTCTATGTCATAGCCCACGTAAAATTCAATGTAACACCCCAAGTTTTGGAAACTCGAAGCGTTACGGGCTAAGACCTCATAATGGGTCCCGACCCTCAGAGTAACAACAATAACATCGGATCTTGCAACAAGGTATAAATAAATGAAAACCAAAACTGTTATAAAAACCAAAGGGACAACGAAGGAAAGCGTCAAAGACTCGCAGCGGAATTCAAAACAAAAGGGAAAGAACAACAACATAAATAAAAACCCGATCTCATCCTATAATGTACGGGAACCCCGGTTGACCACACCGTCCGGATCACTCAGCAGCATCTATAACCTGCAGGGCATCTACAACATCGGTATAAACCGTTAACTAACATTCTAGATATCAGAAAGACAGTAAAGACACAAACACACATAAGGTAATATAAACATATAGCATGCTTGCATTTAACCGGTTATTATCTTTCATTAAGTTAATCCCTTTACTAATTCAACTTATGTTGTCATACGAGAATCACTAAGATATCGCCTCTGCCCCCTTTCACCAACAAGAATAGAGCGGATGCATCCCTCTGTCACCTTCTGGACTAGTCGCAAGAGCACCTCCCAATTTCCCCATTTTGAATTGGACAAGCGGTCACCGCCCAGTTATAATATACTTGGGCCAATTAAGATACAAAAGGTCAATCCTATTCCGGTTTTCCGTTATAACGATAAACAACACAAACACAACCAATACGGTCAACCCGATATTCAGAACGCAACTAAATAAGTCCAAGGGACTAACCTCTCTCGAAGGTAACACAAGGGTCAACTACTGCTCAGTTTCCCGAAGGAAAGAAGGAGGGAACACCTATTCATACAAGGCATCTCGAATCAGAAACGAACGAATTCTAGAAGTCTAAAACTTCTAGCCTCCATGGTCTCTAAGAGATCTCCACAAGCTAGGGACACGATCCCTTGTCTTACAAACTCCCAAGGGGTAACAACATCAACATAACTCAAGGAAAGGAACGAGGAATCCATGAAAGAAAGCAGATCACCAAATACGGGAGCTACTGCAAATAAACCAAGGGGCGGCGGACAAAACCGCGGGGGCAGCAATGGGTTGCATCTACGGGGTGGGACAGTCCTATCGCGGGGACGGTGGCTTGAAAAAAAGGTCCTCGGGACCTTTCTTTTGACAGCAGCATCACAACAACGAAACCAACGCTTGGTTCTTCGATCCACACACGTAACTTCTCAACCAAAGAAGCCTGGAAACATGAACGCATCAACAACGGAAGACAAACAAGAATCAAAACTCGATCTTGATTCTTGTGAAGTAGAAGGAGAAGAAACGAGAAAAGGAAAAAGAATAGGAGGAAGAAGCATGCAGCAGGTGTCTAGAACGTTTAGAAGGACCAAAGGGGTGAAGACTTACACATTCTGCAGAAGATCACAAGGAAAAGGCTGCAACTTTGCTTGAGGTTGAAGAAACGTAAGCAAGAAACGGGAAAAGGAAGAGAAGGCGGGAATATATAGAGTACGGTTGGTAAAAGATAAAGGAAGGTCGATTTTAGGGTTAGAAGATCAAGGAAATCCGGGCCATAAATAGAAGATTGAGTCTTTTAAGAAAGGAAATTAGATCGAAATGAAAAAGTAAAGCAGATACCGCGATCTGGAGTCATCCGCGGGGCGGCCACTGTCACCGCGGGGGCGGTGATAGATAAAAACCGGTTGTTACAGTTATACCCACAAGATTGCACCACAAGAGCGAAGCGCCCAAGCAAACGGCATATATACAACCGTAGGGTAGCGTATGGTAGCCGTTTGGCTGGCCGTTTTGACGCCTCTGCTTATGGTTTTCAAATCTCCATATTTACTTTGGAAAGCATATATTTTGTGTAACCCTAGACTTTGATTTCTCCCCTATATAAGCATATGTCAGCCTTTGGGTTAGATATGTTGATTCCTTCTGAATTTATTAATCTTCTAATTCCTCTTTATTTTGGCCGTCAAGATAGTTGTTAGTTTGCTTTTAAGATTCGTCCTGCTACAACCAAACAAATTGTGAGCTTTTGTCTTTCTAGATTCAATTAATTATTTTTGTTTTATATTTTATTGTGTTTGGCTAAACTTCCTCTTGATCTAAGGATTGAATGATTCCTATAATGGTTTAATTTATTGTTTGAATATATCTTTATGAATTGATATTTTGATATTGTTTCTTTTCCAAGAGCTTTATTTCTACATTTTAATTACATTTAAAATAAGTGGTGTTTTTAATTGGTTTAGATCAAACAAGTGAATGGTCGAAAACAAAGTTTATTTTATTTGTTTATTGAAAAGAGCTTGGTTTTGAGAATAATAGTCTATCAAAGTTCGAGGATTTCTAATCATCGTAGAAAGTTCCGGTCTTTGTACCTTTTTAAATTGAAGGGCCACAAGCGAATGTTTTTGAGAAGATTGGTCTAATAAGGTCTTTTGTATTGTTGATACAAACTAGACTCTTGTTAGTTTAAGATTATTTTTTAATTCTAGAATCAGTTAATTTTTGGGTAAAAAGTGGCCGAGTTTGTCTTCTAATATAAAAAGAGTGTGTTTGACGCTACATTAGGTAAAAAAAAGGTCTACTTAACCAACTCACTCAATCTTTCTTGGTCTTTTCCGGATTTCTAAATGCTTCATGAATTTTTCCTATACTTGTCGAACCGCTGGATTGAGAGTTGTGTGAGTGGAAAACACGATCTTTGTTTGTCTATGCCAAAGGCTACTTTGGATGGTTACTACAATTATCATATATCAATGTTCAGGATATATATATATATGTGTGTGTGTGTGTATATACTAACTCATTATAATGGGATTTTTGTTTCCTTATATCGACCTACATTCATGGTTGTCCACAATCATAATTGCTCGTGCTTGTTACTATCGTTTACTGTATGATTTGCTTTCACTTAAATAATTATATATTAGTGTTAACCAAATCAGACACAATCTCTATGAGTTCATTACTCGGTTATATTACATCAAATTTAGTATCCTTGCGGGTGAGGTTGTTTGTATTTCGGTAAAACTTCCACGATCAAAGTGCATATTCACATAAGCACATAAATTGAGAACTAACGTTGTCACCGGTATGCCAAAACTAACTACGCGTAACGCTTGGGATATGTACTTCTAATATTAGCATCGGTCTCTCACGTGGTCTCATCAATTGTGCATCTTGACTATTGTATACATAGCATCAGAATCTTCTTAGACCGTAATTTTTTGGTACCTTTCTCTAAGATAACTTTACGGTATTCCACAAAAATATGACCCGGGTCAATAGATAAATACTCATAGCTAACATGTCTCGGGTCCGGTATATACGCTAAACAAAGACACGTGAAATAGGGTGGACACCCTCAAAAGTAGATGGAAGTGTCAATCAATACGTTACTTTCCCAACTCGGTCAAAAAATGCCCCGACATATCGAGGATTTCACTTCCCCTTAAAGTTGAAATGATGGACTGATTGGTGATGAAATCACTATCATTTAGGGTAGTCTTTAGAGTCTTTTTATTGCATTAGTGTCGGTTTATGCTACTAACTCCTTGATCCAGAAGAAGAAGATCAAAAGAAGCTAATGAAGGAGTTATAAGCACTTAGGAGTAAAGATCGATCAAGAAGCAAAGTTTATGTTGCTCCACCGCCCCCGTGCGGGCCCTTGCAGCCGCCCCTGCAGTGACTTGCCTTGACGAGACGAAGACCAGCTCCCTTGCGCCTCCCACTGCGCCCTGCCTGCACCTCGCCTTGTGAGTTGGAAGGTGAAGCGTCTATATCACCCCCCATGCGCTGGCCTTAAGGCGCCCCTGCGCCTTGACATCAGAAACGTCAGGAAGGCAAAAGGTCAGACGTTGAAGTGCATTAAAGATCTGCCCCAACGGAGTTGTGTAGCCGCCCCGGCGGTTCTGAAGAAGAACAACCGATTTTGCCTAAACCGCCCCTGCGGTTCCTTAAGGCCGCCCCTGCGGTGAAACGCCAAAAGCTTTACTCCGGCTGTTTACACCACCTTTATGGCATTAAAGGTGGTTGTTTTAGGCCGGATATTTACTCCTTATTAAGTGTCTTTTGTAGTATAAATAGTCCATGGCTGATTGCTAGAATTATCCATGCTTTTCCTCACAAATCCATTTTAGAATTGAGTTTTCCATTGTAATGAGTTGCTAACTCCCTTGCTACATTGGGTTGGTTTGAAGCTGCTTTGTTACTTTGGTTGTAAGTTCTTTTAATATAAGTTTTTATCTAGTAATGCTTTGTGTTTCCTTGATCTCCATTGTTTAATTACATGTTAACTATTACTTGAGATTGATCACCTTAGGTTCTAAAGTGCATGTAAACAACTAGGATTAATAGGTTCCGGGTTCGGGTCTTTAATCTAGTAGCAACTTTAAGTAATAACGGGTTGTAATTACTTAAAGAAAAGGAACACAAATATAAAGATAAGTTTAACGGTTTTAATCTTCTCTTTATATCCCTTAGTCTTTGTTTGAATGCTAACTTGTTATTTGTTCTTGTAGGTTTACGGAACTTTAATAGATTAAGTTGTGTTGATGCCGGTTGGCTTAACACATATGTATGATCGAGACGGGAGATTACTTAAAAACTTGTAAAAGGAATGCACCAAAGTAGCAATTGCATGCTTAGAATCAACCTAGTGTAGATTCATCCATTATTGTCTTACTTGTCGCATTAATCGTATTCATAAGTTTTTGTGCATCAATTCAACCAAACACCGCCCCCCTTTGTGTCACTTGTCATTATAATCGATAATTGCATCTAAAATACCTTAACTCTCTTGGGTTCGACCCTTACTTAATCACTATACTTGTTCTTAGTGCTAAGTCGGGATTTACTTTTGATTTGGTATAGACGACCATAGAAATACCATCGGTCATGGACACCTCATGTCGGCATAACTCTCAACCACACATTAGTCAACTTTAAAATCCAAAGAATTTTGTCATTTACAACATATGACTTATGGTGACTCTATCTTGTCAACATACGCTCCTGGATCAAAGCTAATCGAGCAATGTCATCTTGAATATGATCTGAAGTAATTCCATTTTCCCTGGCTCCTCCCAGCAAATGGTGTACAATATCGCCATCCATACAATGCCTCGTACGGAGCCATCCTAATAGACACATGCCAACTATTGTTGACGTGAACCAATGCATGAAACATTGAATATGCTTGTGTTTGTCCGATCTTTCGAATGCGATCTTTGTTTTTACCTCCAAATAAAACCTAAATGTTGTCAATATTTGGATATTCTAGACAAGTATGTCCTTACCCTACATGAAATAAGGGTATATATAACATGGGTGTATATTGATGTATAATAATAAACCCTACACAATTGTGTAGTTTTTTTTAAAAAAAATTATGAAGTCAAAAAAAATCATTATTCATATATTCCAAATCAGATAAGATTTGATCCGTTTGTTGTAGTGTCACGTGGCATAATCTTGTGTGTTCCTATATCCTCCAATAAGATGATGACAAATGTACCAAACACCCTTATTTTTTAGGTTCTACCTCAAGCACGTTTCATCGAGGTTCTTTGACTCTATAAAAGTTGTTTATTATTATTCTCTCAAGGATCTTGCACATGGTTAGACTCCAGTGAGAACTTATGTTATGGTAGGGGTATTATACGAGGCGAACGAGCCGAGCCTTAGCCAGAACAAGCTCGGCTCATTTATAAACAAGCCGAACCCGAGCCGAACTTTGAAGAGCCGATGTAAGAGCCTTAGTCTGTAAGGAGCTGAGAGTGAGTGATGAGGGTTCAGAATTAGCCTGAACCTCCCCAGCGTGACCCAGAGGCCGCCCCTGCGGTTTGCTTGGGCCGCACCTGTGCCTCCCTGAGCCGTCCCTGCGGTTTAGGGTGTGATACAGCCGACTTTGTTGACTCTTGACTCGTGCTTTTGGGCTTACTTCTTATATAAGCCTCATTTGCTTCCTGAGGAGGGTTTACTTCATCTTCCTCAGCTCCATCTTCTTCCTCACGTTCATCTTCTTCTCCTTCCTTCTTTGGATCTTCATCTTGTTCTTCTTTGATCTTTGTTGAGTTTATGAGAGCTTTGGTGTGGCTTTGCTTGTGGATGATGATGGTTGATGTTGTTGTGCTTGTTGATAGCCAGCCTTGAGGTTATGGTGTGGTTCTTCCTCTATTAGGGTTACAACTTGAAGAAGTGAAGAGAATCGAGTGAAGAAGCAAAGAGAAGCTGGAAGTGTGTCCTTTGCACACCAGCCGCCCCTATGCCACCTTGTAACCGCCCCAACGCCACCTTGTCACCGCCCTTCTGCCATCTTGCAGCCGCCCTTGCGCCCACCTGCACCAGCTTGGCTTTACCCTTGGTTCTGCAGGTGTGTCTTGCTTCTAGGCTTGCCTATGGAGGGTGTTGCCTCTTTCTTTCCTAGCGTGAGTGTGTAGTACCATGCTAGGTGTAGATGGGAGTGTGTTGAGGATATTATGATCATGTTATGGTTTGTATGGCTTTTGAGGTTTAATGGACTATGAGGCTTAGGTTGAGGATAATCCTATGGATCCCTTGGGTCTAGGTGTGACCCCTTTGATTGATAGGAGACTGATATATCTTTATGCCTTGTTATTAGGCAGTGTCCCTCTCAGGATTGGAGGTTGATCGTGGTTGAGTGTTGTACGAAGTTGAGGTAAGTCCGTAGGACTTACTTAGCTACCATCCTCATATTGGGTGTTTGCAAGTGGTGTGTGTATTATATGTTTGCTATGATAGCATGCGATGTTGATTATCAGCGACCTATGTTTTTTTTGTTGCCCCGTATGCGTGGTTGTGATAACCTTTCCCTTTCATCCCGCCGTGGAGTTTGGGAGGTTCTCTGACGTCAGGCCACCTGGTATACAGGATGGGCGCAATCCACTTCCATATGGTACACGGGTTGTGTGACCGACACTACTACCAGATGGCTAGCAGGCCCAGAGGCGAGGATGATACATCCCTCGTGTCACATAGTTTCATCTATCTATATATATACGATTGGGGTGAATGACTATTATATAAAGATGATAAATGGGTAAATGTGTGACAACATGCTTGTGTTTATCTTTCATGATTGTGCTTGTGCTTATGCAATACCTTATATATGTATGGTTAGCTAATGGTTTCATTCCATGTTGTAGATGCCTTGTAGGATAGACGAGCTGCTGAGTGATCGGGCATGATGACGGGCCGAGAACTCTTGTACATTAGGGGGTTATGGCTTTTGTAGTTATTTATGTTTCCTTCCTGCGTGAGGATGATGTTTGGTATACCTCCTGTGTGAGGGTTATGTTTGATACTCGGCTATGATCTTGTTACATTTTGGTTATACAATTTATACAGTTTTATGTATTTGTTTTATATCTGTCAGTGTCATGTTGTAAGGTCCAGTGAACTTGTTGTCAGGCTAGGGTGAAGATCAACTGTGAGATCCTAGCCCAATGTGGCATTCCGAGTCCCGCGGATTCGGGGTGTTACAGAGTTGGTATCAAAGCCTTAGGTTGACAACAATGACACTTGCTACCTGCAATGAGGTTTGATAGATAAAATAAACAGAACCCACAAGGGGTTTGACATTTTCAAAAGCTTTTGGTTTTAAAAGTGTTGTTTTGGGATAGAATGTATAAGGATCGTCACCTCTGTAGTATAGATATGTATATATATATATATGTCCTATATAGAGCCTTATAAGTTAGGTGTGCATACCTTGCAGATGGCTCGGACTAGAGCTGCTTTTGTTATAGGACGGGGTAGAGGTAGACCACCTCTTCCTTCTGGCGTGATAGGTCATGGACCAGTTCCCGCTATTGATCCACCTGTGGTGGAGGAGGTTCATGAGGAGATTACTGAGAGTGTCATCCTTGAGACGAGGAGTGGTGAATCTAGGAGGCAACATTCACACCTAGTCCAGTCAGATGACTCGGACCGTGTCTCCATGAGAGGGCTAGAGTTTCGTGATTACATCAGACGTGTTGAGGAGGCTGCTAGAGCAGGCAGACGGGCCCCAAATCTACCAGTGCATGAGGGATCATCTGAGATGTCCTAGGCAGTCACTCAGGTGCCAGCTATGCTAGCACGTGTTGCTAAGACTGTTAGAGCTCCGAAGAAGTATAGAAGGCATCGACCAAGTACCTGGTTGAAGGCATTTCATCATTTGGGCGTACCCCCTTTCTTTGGGAAGGTGGGATTGGAGACTAAGGTTTGGATTGGACATGTGGATTCCACTTTAGAGTCCATCAGATGTCCAGAGGACAGACGGATAGAGTTAGTTCAGACTCTATTCCGTGACCTTGCTCATCAGTGGTAGAGGACCGTACGAGCCAGAGCCACTAACTACGAGCAGATGAGGAGGATGATTAGAGAGCAGTTCTGCCCTACCTCACTGAGGAGAGAGAATCTGTAGGATTTTGTGGAGGCCGGCTTTGAGGATGTGCTGATTGTAGACGCCATCAGCCGCTTCCAAACATAGTTAGCTTTGTTGAGTCCAACTGCTGAGGGAGAGTACACGATCATACATGGAGGGATTCCATTGTGAGTCATTGGCAGACTACCAGGACCGGGCTTCTACTTATGAGCGCGAGAGAGCCAGTCAGAGAAGAGCTTCTCAGACGGGACGGTCTGAAAAGAGGCAGCGCACTGGGCAGACCAATGGTGTTGGAGGAGTGTCTGGTTTAGGGCGGAGCCAAAGACGTCAGAGTTACCCCTCATCTACATTGGCTGCAGAGAAGGGATGATAGTGTTACAACTGTGTTGATCTTTGACATTTAAGACCAAAGTGTACGAGGCCAGTTGTGACTTGCTTTACCTGTGGTAGACCAGGTCATAGAGTTGCCTTCTGTAGGTAGGGTGGAGTTGCATCACAACAGGGTTCTTCCCCTGCCAGTGTGGCGGGAGGTGGTCAGAGGACACCTCAGCAACAGACACAGGGACAACAAAGAGTGTTCGCTCCAAACGGTGTGTGCAAGCTTTAAATTTATAACCCTAGACTTAAGCTTAAAACAAGGATGCGAACCCGCAGTGTACGGGTCAATCGTAGTAAAAGCAAGAAAATTCCAGGGGTCGATCACAGGGACTTGGTGAAACAAAGTCAACACGGTATGCTAATGTCAATGCTAACCACAAGAGCAGTCAATACAATCAAAGATGAATAAGAAGTCAATAAAGCAAACATGCAATTCTAGGGATTAAGGCATCTAGTTGTGGTTCCAACTCAAGATCTATAGATAAGCGGACAAAGCTGAGATTTTTGCGTGGGGAAGGTGTTTCTAAAGTGGAGTAGATTACCGGGTAAGTCTCACTACACACTAATCCTAAACCGTAACTCCTATTACCGGGTAAGTCTCAAGGAATCAAGATAAAGAACTATAACCTCAAACTAACACACCATCTAAGGGAATAGAATCAACCTTTACCGGGTAAGTCTCAGGCTAACTCACAAAGATGGGATGGAAGCACACTCTAACCCCAATAAAGGATAAACCTTTATTACCTACACTTATGATCGTTAATACACAAACTAAGGAATTACCGGGTAAGTCTCATCCTAAGCTTGCATTGAACCAGAAAGGTGTAATAAGAATAGGTTTTGGCAAACTCTAACACTTAACTCTCAGTTTAGGATAGGATAAGTCACCTCGGTCAGACGAATTCCACCCCGGCCGAGATGTTCATCGACCGAACGAGATGCTTAGGGTTAAGGTTAAAGACTCGAACTTTCAGGATCCTACTAGAATCTAAGGTTATTCTATCATTGTTTTTCCCACAACCTTCAGCCAATCACCCTAGAATCACACAAGGAAATTAGCCACTCATCATCATAATGAAAGTATTAAATGTAAGGGAAGAAGGTGAATATTTGAACAAAGAAGAATTTAACGAAAAGACTTCAATAACTGAATCAAATATCACAAACAAAAGCGTTCCTTGGATAATAAACCAACAAGACAAGACAACAAGGAAAGGAATTGAAGACAATCTTACAAAACCCTCCAAAAAGCTATAAAAGCTATGGTCTTCAATCTTCCTTCAACCTTCAAAAAGGTTCTTCGAAAACTCCCAAATTGGAGTATACTGCGGCTGTTGCGTGCGTGGGGTGTGCTGCGTCGTATGCGGGATATAGCGTGATATGCGGGATATAGCGTGATGATGGAATTGTGGAAAACCAACCCTTTTTATAGGAAAAATAACCCTCCAAAGATAAGAAATCTTAGAAAGATATTATCCCATAAATATAGGTAAAATATATGATTCTGCATATCTCCTTCCTTCCAGAAGCTCAGCCCAAAAATATAAGATCACTTTCCAATTTTAAAAGATCTCAGCCAAGAATAAAATATTCTCGCCGCGTCCTAGGTGTTCGCCTCGGTCGAGTCGACGTCTCTGGATCACCTCGGTCGAGGTGAACCTCTGGTCAACCGAGGTGGGTCATAACTGAATGTGAAATCTCTCAAAACTGGTCCAAAGCAGATCTTCAATCCATGGCTATGCTTCCTGGATGTAGCTCCAAATGACTCTTGACTCCTTTTGCTCCTTTTTGATGCAAAACGTACCATATTACCTGCAATTACAACGAAACTAGGTGTAGACCTCGATTCCCGCAAAGGTAGATGAAATGGTAGTAAAATCACATAATGTACATACAAACATGCAGATTACGAAAGATAAAACGTCCAAACAAACCCCAAAATATAGACTATAATTCATGCTATCAAAATACCCCATACTTAGCCCTTGCTTGTCCCCAAGCAAGTTCTTTATATAGAAGACAAGATAGAATGGATTATAAGTCAAGAAAATCAATGAAAAAGTCTTTCAAAAACATTTCATGGTGTGCAACCATCTTAGATCACTCTAAGAGAATACTTCCTAGAATTAAAAACTCAATATGCTCAAAACATTTTATAAATATAGGAAAGTTGTTCATCTTTGCATAAAATCATAGAATGCATAATAAATCACAATTATCAAAATTAATCATGTATAATCCAGTTTAAACCGCTAAGTCAATCAACAAGCTCAAGGTCTCAAGGGCTTCCCAAAAGAAAAGGTCAAGAAACGTGTAGGGTAGGGATGTATGTAAGGTAATGTGGTGCTAGAATCCGGGAAAAGGATAAACTTCACTTTCACTTTGACTTGCAACATCTTCCACCAATAAGCTTTGCTTATTTCACACTTTTTTTCTTTTTACTTTACTTTTTGGGATGCATGGACAGAGGTGCACAATAACCGAAGCCTAGGAAATCCGCAATCACCAATTTCTTGAGATGCATCAAACCCTTGATGCACATACCATGACCCGTTAGGAATATCGCTCAATCCGACTTTGGCAAGACACAAACACCCGGCTATGTGAATGGTGCCGAGTTACTCATCTTCATGATTGACTTCCCCAAACCTATTATTGCTTTCTAACACTTTCACTTCCAGCCAGCTTTTCAACTTTAACTTGCTTTCACCACTTCGCTTGCTTCCAAATTCCCGGATAGGTAAAGGGAGGCAAAACGTATATGAGGGGCTAAGCATGATCAAGAAGAAGGAGAAGAAGAAGAATGAAATGCCTTGGTCTTTCCAAGAAGAATGTGAGAGAACTTAACCTGCGGTGTCAACCTTCAAATTCAACATAATTTGGATAAAAACAAAGTATTAAACATGCCAATAATTTCAAACAAAGCATTTAGCAACTTAAACATATTATAAAACTTTTCAAACACATAAAGAATTTAAAACCAGTAGGTAAACAAGATCTTCATTGAGGTCATATCCAGATAAGTAACACAAAAAATATTTTCGAAAACTTTCTGTTACACACCTCGGTCGAGGTGTTCTTGGTTCAACCGAGGTGAAATGCCTCGTTTCGCCAGAACTTCCCCGGTCGAGGTCAAAAATTTTTTTTTAAAACCATTTTTTTTTTTTTCGGTTTCGACGTTTTTCTCAATCAAATAACCTGTAGGTATGCATGTAATCTCAGATAGACACATAGATGCAATGAAGCATAAATATAAAATATCTGATAAAGCGTGAGTCATACATCAAAGTCATCAAATAAGTACATCAAACACCCCATACTTGGGACACACTGTCCCAGTGGGTTGAATTAAGTCTAAGGATAGGATACTCACCGAACATAGCTAAACTGCATGAAGAAGTAAGAAACAGCTCCCAGATAAGACCATCTCGGTTGGCGAAGTACATCTCGGTCGAGGTGTTCTGACAGTACCCGAGATGTATCTCAGTAAAGCTCGTTTCCTCAACTTCTCGAAATTTCGTTCTTCTAGTGTAGCTCCTGAACTGTGATCCTTCCTTTTGGAATACCTGGTTGTTGTCTAGAGGAAAACAAAAACAAAGCAACTATCTAAACTAAACTAGAAAAGGGAGAAGAAAGCAATACCTTGGGTTGCCTCCCAAGAAGCGCTTGGTTTAAGGTCGCTAGCTGGACCATACGGAATGGGATTACTCAATGCACTTCGAATGTCGTGGAGTGCTCATCACATCCGTAAAAATCTTCCAAGAAGGTTCCGGTTCCTAACTTCACCGGCAAATGGTAAGATCTCCCACGTACAAGCTTGTACGGTTTGATTCTCACCGGAATCCTTCTACCCTTCCTGCACTTCAATGGGACATAATCTAGCCTTGCGTCCCATCCTTTCCTTGATCGAGAAAACAGCTTCTCGAGAATCCTAGTAGCTTCCCCATCTTTAGCTTGGGGATGGTACAAGGTCCTTAGCATGCGAGAGACCCCATACTTGAACAAGAGACACTTCATCGCCTTAACGGTGTAGTGCTTGCAAACTTCACTCCTTATAATCCAAGGAGCATCTTCTTCCAACAGTTTCATGGGAGGTTTCATCTTGATTTTAGGAGGTTCTTTCGGAAGAGACCTCCAACTCTCCGGTGCATTCCTGAAAAATTCAGAAATTTTAATAGGGAATTCAAATGAAGTAGGAGAATGTACCTTGCAAAGTTCTCCAAAGCTTGAGACAAGTTTCGTGTTGGGTTGATAATCCACCCACAAAACCTCTCTCAGTTCCGCTGGTCTTTCTTCCACCTTGACCACAATCTCAGTAATTTGGCCAAGGTTCTCTGCATCTTCCACTTCTGATTTTGCAGATTCTTCCATCTCGGCCGAAATCTCTTCTACCTCGGCCGAGGTCTCAACAGTTGGATCGAGACCTTCCATATCCTCCTCTTCCTCAGAAGTTTCAGGAGAAATTTCTGGTTTGATTGGGGGAATGCTTGGAACGTGCAACACTTCCTTATGCTCTTCTTCCGGCTTAGCATAGGATAGGGTGCTTTCCTTGAGCTCCTCCACCTTCTTCATCAACTTCTCCAATCTTGATTCGAGAGAGTCTTCAAAAGGTTGCTCATAAATGTTTTTAGGGACATTCTTCTCATCCCACATCGCAAGTTCATGTTGAATGGCCTCTTCTCTTTCCCATTCATTGTTGAACCAATAGAAGGAGTACTTTTCCTCCAAGTATTCATAATGGTCCGCCCTAGCACTTTGTCTTGCTATCCAGGCTGGATCAAATGTAGTCATCGGAAATCCTGAAAACTACAAAACTCATAGAAAGAGTAGTTAGTATCAACAGGGGCAAGTGCCCCGAAAGCAAACCGCAACCGGCTCGGTCTAGACCAAGTCCCCGGCAACGGCGCCAAAAGCTTGTTCGCTCCAAACGGTGTGTGCAAGCTTTAAATTTATAACCCTAGACTTAAGCTTAAAACAAGGATGCGAACCCGCAGTGTACGGGTCAATCGTAGTAAAAGCAAGAAAATTCCAGGGGTCGATCACAGGGACTTGGTGAAACAAAGTCAACACGGTATGCTAATGTCAATGCTAACCACAAGAGCAGTCAATACAATCAAAGATGAATAAGAAGTCAATAAAGCAAACATGCAATTCTAGGGATTAAGGCATCTAGTTGTGGTTCCAACTCAAGATCTATAGATAAGCGGACAAAGCTGAGATTTTTGCGTGGGGAAGGTGTTTCTAAAGTGGAGTAGATTACCGGGTAAGTCTCACTACACACTAATCCTAAACCGTAACTCCTATTACCGGGTAAGTCTCAAGGAATCAAGATAAAGAACTATAACCTCAAACTAACACACCATCTAAGGGAATAGAATCAACCTTTACCGGGTAAGTCTCAGGCTAACTCACAAAGATGGGATGGAAGCACACTCTAACCCCAATAAAGGATAAACCTTTATTACCTACACTTATGATCGTTAATACACAAACTAAGGAATTACCGGGTAAGTCTCATCCTAAGCTTGCATTGAACCAGAAAGGTGTAATAAGAATAGGTTTTGGCAAACTCTAACACTTAACTCTCAGTTTAGGATAGGATAAGTCACCTCGGTCAGACGAATTCCACCCCGGCCGAGATGTTCATCGACCGAACGAGATGCTTAGGGTTAAGGTTAAAGACTCGAACTTTCAGGATCCTACTAGAATCTAAGGTTATTCTATCATTGTTTTTCCCACAACCTTCAGCCAATCACCCTAGAATCACACAAGGAAATTAGCCACTCATCATCATAATGAAAGTATTAAATGTAAGGGAAGAAGGTGAATATTTGAACAAAGAAGAATTTAACGAAAAGACTTCAATAACTGAATCAAATATCACAAACAAAAGCGTTCCTTGGATAATAAACCAACAAGACAAGACAACAAGGAAAGGAATTGAAGACAATCTTACAAAACCCTCCAAAAAGCTATAAAAGCTATGGTCTTCAATCTTCCTTCAACCTTCAAAAAGGTTCTTCGAAAACTCCCAAATTGGAGTATACTGCGGCTGTTGCGTGCGTGGGGTGTGCTGCGTCGTATGCGGGATATAGCGTGATATGCGGGATATAGCGTGATGATGGAATTGTGGAAAACCAACCCTTTTTATAGGAAAAATAACCCTCCAAAGATAAGAAATCTTAGAAAGATATTATCCCATAAATATAGGTAAAATATATGATTCTGCATATCTCCTTCCTTCCAGAAGCTCAGCCCAAAAATATAAGATCACTTTCCAATTTTAAAAGATCTCAGCCAAGAATAAAATATTCTCGCCGCGTCCTAGGTGTTCGCCTCGGTCGAGTCGACGTCTCTGGATCACCTCGGTCGAGGTGAACCTCTGGTCAACCGAGGTGGGTCATAACTGAATGTGAAATCTCTCAAAACTGGTCCAAAGCAGATCTTCAATCCATGGCTATGCTTCCTGGATGTAGCTCCAAATGACTCTTGACTCCTTTTGCTCCTTTTTGATGCAAAACGTACCATATTACCTGCAATTACAACGAAACTAGGTGTAGACCTCGATTCCCGCAAAGGTAGATGAAATGGTAGTAAAATCACATAATGTACATACAAACATGCAGATTACGAAAGATAAAACGTCCAAACAAACCCCAAAATATAGACTATAATTCATGCTATCAAAATACCCCATACTTAGCCCTTGCTTGTCCCCAAGCAAGTTCTTTATATAGAAGACAAGATAGAATGGATTATAAGTCAAGAAAATCAATGAAAAAGTCTTTCAAAAACATTTCATGGTGTGCAACCATCTTAGATCACTCTAAGAGAATACTTCCTAGAATTAAAAACTCAATATGCTCAAAACATTTTATAAATATAGGAAAGTTGTTCATCTTTGCATAAAATCATAGAATGCATAATAAATCACAATTATCAAAATTAATCATGTATAATCCAGTTTAAACCGCTAAGTCAATCAACAAGCTCAAGGTCTCAAGGGCTTCCCAAAAGAAAAGGTCAAGAAACGTGTAGGGTAGGGATGTATGTAAGGTAATGTGGTGCTAGAATCCGGGAAAAGGATAAACTTCACTTTCACTTTGACTTGCAACATCTTCCACCAATAAGCTTTGCTTATTTCACACTTTTTTTCTTTTTACTTTACTTTTTGGGATGCATGGACAGAGGTGCACAATAACCGAAGCCTAGGAAATCCGCAATCACCAATTTCTTGAGATGCATCAAACCCTTGATGCACATACCATGACCCGTTAGGAATATCGCTCAATCCGACTTTGGCAAGACACAAACACCCGGCTATGTGAATGGTGCCGAGTTACTCATCTTCATGATTGACTTCCCCAAACCTATTATTGCTTTCTAACACTTTCACTTCCAGCCCGCTTTTCAACTTTAACTTGCTTTCACCACTTCGCTTGCTTCCAAATTCCCGGATAGGTAAAGGGAGGCAAAACGTATATGAGGGGCTAAGCATGATCAAGAAGAAGGAGAAGAAGAAGAATGAAATGCCTTGGTCTTTCCAAGAAGAATGTGAGAGAACTTAACCTGCGGTGTCAACCTTCAAATTCAACATAATTTGGATAAAAACAAAGTATTAAACATGCCAATAATTTCAAACAAAGCATTTAGCAACTTAAACATATTATAAAACTTTTCAAACACATAAAGAATTTAAAACCAGTAGGTAAACAAGATCTTCATTGAGGTCATATCCAGATAAGTAACACAAAAAATATTTTCGAAAACTTTCTGTTACACACCTCGGTCGAGGTGTTCTTGGTTCAACCGAGGTGAAATGCCTCGTTTCGCCAGAACTTCCCCGGTCGAGGTCAAAAATTTTTTTAAAACCATTTTTTTTTTTTCCGGTTTCGACGTTTTTCTCAATCAAATAACCTGTAGGTATGCATGTAATATCAGATAATCATATAAAGGCAATGAAGCATAAATACGAAAATATCCGATAAATATAATACATCAAAGGTGGTCAAATAACTTACATCACGTAGTCAAATAATACAAACACCCCATACTTGGGACACACTGTCCCAGTGGGTTGAATTAAGTCTAAGGATAGGATACTCACCGAACATAGCTAAACTGCATGAAGAAGTAAGAAACAGCTCCCAGATAAGACCATCTCGGTTGGCGAAGTACATCTCGGTCGAGGTGTTCTGACAGTACCCGAGATGTATCTCAGTAAAGCTCGTTTCCTCAACTTCTCGAAATTTCGTTCTTCTAGTGTAGCTCCTGAACTGTGATCCTTCCTTTTGGAATACCTGGTTGTTGTCTAGAGGAAAACAAAAACAAAGCAACTATCTAAACTAAACTAGAAAAGGGAGAAGAAAGCAATACCTTGGGTTGCCTCCCAAGAAGCGCTTGGTTTAAGGTCGCTAGCTGGACCATACGGAATGGGATTACTCAATGCACTTCGAATGTCGTGGAGTGCTCATCACATCCGTAAAAATCTTCCAAGAAGGTTCCGGTTCCTAACTTCACCGGCAAATGGTAAGATCTCCCACGTACAAGCTTGTACGGTTTGATTCTCACCGGAATCCTTCTACCCTTCCTGCACTTCAATGGGACATAATCTAGCCTTGCGTCCCATCCTTTCCTTGATCGAGAAAACAGCTTCTCGAGAATCCTAGTAGCTTCCCCATCTTTAGCTTGGGGATGGTACAAGGTCCTTAGCATGCGAGAGACCCCATACTTGAACAAGAGACACTTCATCGCCTTAACGGTGTAGTGCTTGCAAACTTCACTCCTTATAATCCAAGGAGCATCTTCTTCCAACAGTTTCATGGGAGGTTTCATCTTGATTTTAGGAGGTTCTTTCGGAAGAGACCTCCAACTCTCCGGTGCATTCCTGAAAAATTCAGAAATTTTAATAGGGAATTCAAATGAAGTAGGAGAATGTACCTTGCAAAGTTCTCCAAAGCTTGAGACAAGTTTCGTGTTGGGTTGATAATCCACCCACAAAACCTCTCTCAGTTCCGCTGGTCTTTCTTCCACCTTGACCACAATCTCAGTAATTTGGCCAAGGTTCTCTGCATCTTCCACTTCTGATTTTGCAGATTCTTCCATCTCGGCCGAAATCTCTTCTACCTCGGCCGAGGTCTCAACAGTTGGATCGAGACCTTCCATATCCTCCTCTTCCTCAGAAGTTTCAGGAGAAATTTCTGGTTTGATTGGGGGAATGCTTGGAACGTGCAACACTTCCTTATGCTCTTCTTCCGGCTTAGCATAGGATAGGGTGCTTTCCTTGAGCTCCTCCACCTTCTTCATCAACTTCTCCAATCTTGATTCGAGAGAGTCTTCAAAAGGTTGCTCATAAATGTTTTTAGGGACATTCTTCTCATCCCACATCGCAAGTTCATGTTGAATGGCCTCTTCTCTTTCCCATTCATTGTTGAACCAATAGAAGGAGTACTTTTCCTCCAAGTATTCATAATGGTCCGCCCTAGCACTTTGTCTTGCTATCCAGGCTGGATCAAATGTAGTCATCGGAAATCCTGAAAACTACAAAACTCATAGAAAGAGTAGTTAGTATCAACAGGGGCAAGTGCCCCGAAAGCAAACCGCAACCGGCTCGGTCTAGACCAAGTCCCCGGCAACGGCGCCAAAAGCTTGTTCGCTCCAAACGGTGTGTGCAAGCTTTAAATTTATAACCCTAGACTTAAGCTTAAAACAAGGATGCGAACCCGCAGTGTACGGGTCAATCGTAGTAAAAGCAAGAAAATTCCAGGGGTCGATCACAGGGACTTGGTGAAACAAAGTCAACACGGTATGCTAATGTCAATGCTAACCACAAGAGCAGTCAATACAATCAAAGATGAATAAGAAGTCAATAAAGCAAACATGCAATTCTAGGGATTAAGGCATCTAGTTGTGGTTCCAACTCAAGATCTATAGATAAGCGGACAAAGCTGAGATTTTTGCGTGGGGAAGGTGTTTCTAAAGTGGAGTAGATTACCGGGTAAGTCTCACTACACACTAATCCTAAACCGTAACTCCTATTACCGGGTAAGTCTCAAGGAATCAAGATAAAGAACTATAACCTCAAACTAACACACCATCTAAGGGAATAGAATCAACCTTTACCGGGTAAGTCTCAGGCTAACTCACAAAGATGGGATGGAAGCACACTCTAACCCCAATAAAGGATAAACCTTTATTACCTACACTTATGATCGTTAATACACAAACTAAGGAATTACCGGGTAAGTCTCATCCTAAGCTTGCATTGAACCAGAAAGGTGTAATAAGAATAGGTTTTGGCAAACTCTAACACTTAACTCTCAGTTTAGGATAGGATAAGTCACCTCGGTCAGACGAATTCCACCCCGGCCGAGATGTTCATCGACCGAACGAGATGCTTAGGGTTAAGGTTAAAGACTCGAACTTTCAGGATCCTACTAGAATCTAAGGTTATTCTATCATTGTTTTTCCCACAACCTTCAGCCAATCACCCTAGAATCACACAAGGAAATTAGCCACTCATCATCATAATGAAAGTATTAAATGTAAGGGAAGAAGGTGAATATTTGAACAAAGAAGAATTTAACGAAAAGACTTCAATAACTGAATCAAATATCACAAACAAAAGCGTTCCTTGGATAATAAACCAACAAGACAAGACAACAAGGAAAGGAATTGAAGACAATCTTACAAAACCCTCCAAAAAGCTATAAAAGCTATGGTCTTCAATCTTCCTTCAACCTTCAAAAAGGTTCTTCGAAAACTCCCAAATTGGAGTATACTGCGGCTGTTGCGTGCGTGGGGTGTGCTGCGTCGTATGCGGGATATAGCGTGATATGCGGGATATAGCGTGATGATGGAATTGTGGAAAACCAACCCTTTTTATAGGAAAAATAACCCTCCAAAGATAAGAAATCTTAGAAAGATATTATCCCATAAATATAGGTAAAATATATGATTCTGCATATCTCCTTCCTTCCAGAAGCTCAGCCCAAAAATATAAGATCACTTTCCAATTTTAAAAGATCTCAGCCAAGAATAAAATATTCTCGCCGCGTCCTAGGTGTTCGCCTCGGTCGAGTCGACGTCTCTGGATCGCCTCGGTCGAGGTGAATCACGAGTCAACCGAGGTGAGTCATAACTGAATGTGAAATCTCTCAAAACTGGTCCAAAGCAGATCTTCAATCCATGGCTATGCTTCCTGGATGTAGCTCCAAATGACTCTTGACTCCTTTTGCTCCTTTTTGATGCAAAACGTACCATATTACCTGCAATTACAACGAAACTAGGTGTAGACCTCGATTCCCGCAAAGGTAGATGAAATGGTAGTAAAATCACATAATGTACATACAAACATGCAGATTATGAAAGATAAAACGTCCAAACAAACCCTAAAATATAGACTATAATTCATGCTATCAAAATACCCCATACTTAGCCCTTGCTTGTCCCCAAGCAAGTTCCTCATATAGAAGACAAGATAGAATGGATTATAAGTCAAGAAAATCAATGAAAAGTCTTTCAAAAACATTTTATGGTGTGCAACTATCATAGATCACTCTAAGAGAATACTTCCTGGAATTAAAAACTCAATATGATCAAAACATTTTATAAATATAAGAAAGTTGTTCATCTTTGCATAAAATCATAGAATGCATAATAAATCATAATTATCGAAATTAATCATGTATAATCCAGTTTAAACCGCTAAGTCAATCAACAAGCTCAAGGTCTCAAGGGCTTCCCAAAAGAAAAGGTCAAGAAACGTGTAGGGTAGGGATGTATGTAAGGTAATGTGGTGCTAGAATCCGGGAAAAGGATAAACTTCACTTTCACTTTGACTTGCAACATCTTCCACCGATAAGCTTTGCTTATTTCACGCTTTTTCTTTTACTTTACTTTTTGGGATGCATGGACAGAGGTGCACAATAACCGAAGCCTAGGAAATCCGCAATCATCAATTTCTTGAGATGCATCAAACCCTTGATGCACATACCATGACCCGTTAGGAATATCGCTCAATCCGACTTTGGCAAGACACAAACACCCGGCTATGTGAATGGTGCCGAGTTACTCATCTTCATGATTGACTTCCCCAAACCTATTATTGCTTTCTAACACTTTCACTTCCAGCCCACTTTTCAACTTTAACTTGCTTTCACCACTTCGCTTGCTTCCAAATTCCCGGATAGGTAAAGGGAGGCAAAATGTAAATGAGGGGCTAAGCATGATCAAGAAGAAGAAGAAGAAAAGAATGAATTGCCTTGGTCTTTCCAAGAAGAGAGTGAGAGAACTTAACCTGCGGTGTCAACCTTCAAATTCAACATAATTTGGATAAAAACAAAGTATTAAACATGCTAATAATTTCAAACAAAGCATTTAGCAACTTAAACATATTATAAAACCTTTCAAACACATAAAGAATTTAAAACCAGTAGGTAAACAAAATCTTCACTGAGATCATATCGAGATAAGTAACACAAAATTTTTTTCGAAAACTTTCTGTTACGCACCTCGGTCGAGGTGTTCTTGGTTCAACCGAGGTGAAATGCCTCGTTTGGCCAAGACTGACTCGGTCGAGGTCAAAAAAATTTTTTTAAAACCATTTTTTTTTCGGTTTCGACGTTTTTCTCAATCAAATAACCTGTAGGTATGCATGTAATATCAGATAATCACATAGAAGCAAACTGAAGCATAAATATAAATAAAGATCCGATCAAGTAGAGTCATCCATCACATAAGTGTCAAATAATACACAAATACCCCATACTTGGGACACACTGTCCTAGTGGGTTAAAATAAGTCTAAGGACAGGATACTCACCGAACATAGCTAAACTGCATGAAGAAGTAAGAAACAGCTCCCAGATAAGACCATCTCGGTTGGCGAAGTACATCTCGGTCGAGGTGTTCTGACAGTACCCGAGATGTATCTCAGTAAAGCTCGTTTCCTCAACTTCTCGAAATTTCGTTCTTCTAGTGTAGCTCCTGAACTGTGATCCTTCCTTTTGGAATACCTGGTTGTTGTCTAGAGGAAAACAAAAACAAAGCAACTATCTAAACTAAACTAGAAAAGGGAGAAGAAAGCAATACCTTGGGTTGCCTCCCAAGAAGCGCTTGGTTTAAGGTCGCTAGCTGGACCATACGGAATGGGATTACTCAATGCACTTCGAATGTCGTGGAGTGCTCATCACATCCGTAAAAATCTTCCAAGAAGGTTCCGGTTCCTAACTTCACCGGCAAATGGTAAGATCTCCCACGTACAAGCTTGTACGGTTTGATTCTCACCGGAATCCTTCTACCCTTCCTGCACTTCAATGGGACATAATCTAGCCTTGCGTCCCATCCTTTCCTTGATCGAGAAAACAGCTTCTCGAGAATCCTAGTAGCTTCCCCATCTTTAGCTTGGGGATGGTACAAGGTCCTTAGCATGCGAGAGACCCCATACTTGAACAAGAGACACTTCATCGCCTTAACGGTGTAGTGCTTGCAAACTTCACTCCTTATAATCCAAGGAGCATCTTCTTCCAACAGTTTCATGGGAGGTTTCATCTTGATTTTAGGAGGTTCTTTCGGAAGAGACCTCCAACTCTCCGGTGCATTCCTGAAAAATTCAGAAATTTTAATAGGGAATTCAAATGAAGTAGGAGAATGTACCTTGCAAAGTTCTCCAAAGCTTGAGACAAGTTTCGTGTTGGGTTGATAATCCACCCACGAAACCTCTCTCAGTTCCGCTGGTCTTTCTTCCACCTTGACCACAATCTCAGTAATTTGGCCAAGGTTCTCTGCATCTTCCACTTCTGATTTTGCAGATTCTTCTTCCATCTCGGCCGAAATCTCTTCCACCTCGACCGAGGTCTCAACAGTCAGATCGAATTCTTCCACATCCCCCTCTTCTACAAAAGCTTCAGGAGAAACTTCCGGTTCGACCAAAGGAATGCTTGGAACGTGCAACACTTCCTTATGCTCCTCTTTCGGCTTAGCATAGGATAGGGTGCTTTCCTTGAGCTCCTCCACCTTCTTCATCAACTTCTCCAATCTTGATTCGAGAGAGTCTTCAAAAGGTTGCTCATAAATGTTTTTAGGGACGTTCTTCTCATCCCATATCGCAAGTTCATGTTGAATGGCCTCTTCTCTTTCCCATTCATTGTTGAACCAATAGAAGGAGTACTTTTCCTCCAAGTATTCATAATGGTCCGCCCTAGCACTTTGTCTTGCTATCCAGGCTGGATCAAATGTAGTCATCGGAAATCCTGAAAACTACAAAACTCATAGAAAGAGTAGTTAGTATCAACAGGGGCAAGTGCCCCGAAAGCAAACCGCAACCGGCTCGGTCTAGACCAAGTCCCCGGCAACGGCGCCAAAAACTTGTTCGCTCCAAACGGTGTGTGCAAGCTTTAAATTTATAACCCTAGACTTAAGCTTAAAACAAGGATGCGAACCCGCAGTGTACGGGTCAATCGTAGTAAAAGCAAGAAAATTCCAGGGGTCGATCACAGGGACTTGGTGAAACAAAGTCAACACGGTATGCTAATGTCAATGCTAACCACAAGAGCAGTCAATACAATCAAAGATGAATAAGAAGTCAATAAAGCAAACATGCAATTCTAGGGATTAAGGCATCTAGTTGTGGTTCCAACTCAAGATCTATAGATAAGCGGACAAAGCTGAGATTTTTGCGTGGGGAAGGTGTTACTAAAGTGGAGTAGATCACCGGGTAAGTCTCACTACACACTAATCCTAAACCGTAATTCCTATTACCGGGTAAGTCTCAAGGAATCAAGATAAAGAACTATAACCTCAAACTAACACACCATCTAAGGGAATAGAATCAACCTTTACCGGGTAAGTCTCAGGCTAACTCACAAAGATGGGATGGAAGCACACTCTAACCCCAATAAAGGATAAACCTTTATTACCTACACTTATGATCGTTAATACACAAACTAAGGAATTACCGGGTAAGTCTCATCCTAAGCTTGCATTGAACCAGAAAGGTGTAATAAGAATAGGTTTTGGCAAACTCTAACACTTAACTCTCAGTTTAGGATAGGATAAGTCACCTCGGTCAGACGAATTCCACCCCGGCCGAGATGTTCATCGACCGAACGAGATGCTTAGGGTTAAGGTTAAAGACTCGAACTTTCAGGATCCTACTAGAATCTAAGGTTATTCTATCATTGTTTTTCCCACAACCTTCAGCCAATCACCCTAGAATCACACAAGGAAATTAGCCACTCATCATCATAATGAAAGTATTAAATGTAAGGGAAGAAGGTGAATATTTGAACAAAGAAGAATTTAACGAAAAGACTTCAATAACTGAATCAAATATCACAAACAAAAGCGTTCCTTGGATAATAAACCAACAAGACAAGACAACAAGGAAAGGAATTGAAGACAATCTTACAAAACCCTCCAAAAAGCTATAAAAGCTATGGTCTTCAATCTTCCTTCAACCTTCAAAAAGGTTCTTCGAATCCTCCCAAATTGGAGTATGCTGCTGCTGCTGCGTGTGTGGGGTGTGCTGCGTCGTATGCGGGATGCCGGAATTGTGGAAAACCAACCCTTTTTATAGGAAAAATAACCCTCCAAAGATAAGAAATCTTAGAAAGATATTATCCCATAAATATAGGTAAAATATATGATTCTGCATATCTCCTTCCTTCCAGAAGCTCAGCCCAAAAATATAAGATCACTTTCCAATTTTAAAAGATCTCAGCCAAGAATAAAATATTCTCGCCGCGTCCTAGGTGTTCGCCTCGGTCGAGTCGACGTCTCTGGATCACCTCGGTCGAGGTGAACCTCTGGTCAACCGAGGTGGGTCATAACTGAATGTGAAATCTCTCAAAACTGGTCCAAAGCAGATCTTCAATCCATGGCTATGCTTCCTGGATGTAGCTCCAAATGACTCTTGACTCCTTTTGCTCCTTTTTGATGCAAAACGTACCATATTACCTGCAATTACAACGAAACTAGGTGTAGACCTCGATTCCCGCAAAGGTAGATGAAATGGTAGTAAAATCACATAATGTACATACAAACATGCAGATTACGAAAGATAAAACGTCCAAACAAACCCCAAAATATAGACTATAATTCATGCTATCAAA
>BSUD01000001.1:19991857-20097260 GCA_033239045.1 Fagopyrum esculentum | reverse complement strand
GCTGGTCTTTCTTCCACCTTGACCACAATCTCAGTAATTTGGCCAAGGTTCTCTGCATCTTCCACTTCTGATTTTGCAGATTCTTCCATCTCGGCCGAAATCTCTTCTACCTCGGCCGAGGTCTCAACAGTTGGATCGAGACCTTCCATATCCTCCTCTTCCTCAGAAGTTTCAGGAGAAATTTCTGGTTTGATTGGGGGAATGCTTGGAACGTGCAACACTTCCTTATGCTCTTCTTCCGGCTTAGCATAGGATAGGGTGCTTTCCTTGAGCTCCTCCACCTTCTTCATCAACTTCTCCAATCTTGATTCGAGAGAGTCTTCAAAAGGTTGCTCATAAATGTTTTTAGGGACATTCTTCTCATCCCACATCGCAAGTTCATGTTGAATGGCCTCTTCTCTTTCCCATTCATTGTTGAACCAATAGAAGGAGTACTTTTCCTCCAAGTATTCATAATGGTCCGCCCTAGCACTTTGTCTTGCTATCCAGGCTGGATCAAATGTAGTCATCGGAAATCCTGAAAACTACAAAACTCATAGAAAGAGTAGTTAGTATCAACAGGGGCAAGTGCCCCGAAAGCAAACCGCAACCGGCTCGGTCTAGACCAAGTCCCCGGCAACGGCGCCAAAAGCTTGTTCGCTCCAAACGGTGTGTGCAAGCTTTAAATTTATAACCCTAGACTTAAGCTTAAAACAAGGATGCGAACCCGCAGTGTACGGGTCAATCGTAGTAAAAGCAAGAAAATTCCAGGGGTCGATCACAGGGACTTGGTGAAACAAAGTCAACACGGTATGCTAATGTCAATGCTAACCACAAGAGCAGTCAATACAATCAAAGATGAATAAGAAGTCAATAAAGCAAACATGCAATTCTAGGGATTAAGGCATCTAGTTGTGGTTCCAACTCAAGATCTATAGATAAGCGGACAAAGCTGAGATTTTTGCGTGGGGAAGGTGTTTCTAAAGTGGAGTAGATTACCGGGTAAGTCTCACTACACACTAATCCTAAACCGTAACTCCTATTACCGGGTAAGTCTCAAGGAATCAAGATAAAGAACTATAACCTCAAACTAACACACCATCTAAGGGAATAGAATCAACCTTTACCGGGTAAGTCTCAGGCTAACTCACAAAGATGGGATGGAAGCACACTCTAACCCCAATAAAGGATAAACCTTTATTACCTACACTTATGATCGTTAATACACAAACTAAGGAATTACCGGGTAAGTCTCATCCTAAGCTTGCATTGAACCAGAAAGGTGTAATAAGAATAGGTTTTGGCAAACTCTAACACTTAACTCTCAGTTTAGGATAGGATAAGTCACCTCGGTCAGACGAATTCCACCCCGGCCGAGATGTTCATCGACCGAACGAGATGCTTAGGGTTAAGGTTAAAGACTCGAACTTTCAGGATCCTACTAGAATCTAAGGTTATTCTATCATTGTTTTTCCCACAACCTTCAGCCAATCACCCTAGAATCACACAAGGAAATTAGCCACTCATCATCATAATGAAAGTATTAAATGTAAGGGAAGAAGGTGAATATTTGAACAAAGAAGAATTTAACGAAAAGACTTCAATAACTGAATCAAATATCACAAACAAAAGCGTTCCTTGGATAATAAACCAACAAGACAAGACAACAAGGAAAGGAATTGAAGACAATCTTACAAAACCCTCCAAAAAGCTATAAAAGCTATGGTCTTCAATCTTCCTTCAACCTTCAAAAAGGTTCTTCGAAAACTCCCAAATTGGAGTATACTGCGGCTGTTGCGTGCGTGGGGTGTGCTGCGTCGTATGCGGGATATAGCGTGATATGCGGGATATAGCGTGATGATGGAATTGTGGAAAACCAACCCTTTTTATAGGAAAAATAACCCTCCAAAGATAAGAAATCTTAGAAAGATATTATCCCATAAATATAGGTAAAATATATGATTCTGCATATCTCCTTCCTTCCAGAAGCTCAGCCCAAAAATATAAGATCACTTTCCAATTTTAAAAGATCTCAGCCAAGAATAAAATATTCTCGCCGCGTCCTAGGTGTTCGCCTCGGTCGAGTCGACGTCTCTGGATCACCTCGGTCGAGGTGAACCTCTGGTCAACCGAGGTGGGTCATAACTGAATGTGAAATCTCTCAAAACTGGTCCAAAGCAGATCTTCAATCCATGGCTATGCTTCCTGGATGTAGCTCCAAATGACTCTTGACTCCTTTTGCTCCTTTTTGATGCAAAACGTACCATATTACCTGCAATTACAACGAAACTAGGTGTAGACCTCGATTCCCGCAAAGGTAGATGAAATGGTAGTAAAATCACATAATGTACATACAAACATGCAGATTACGAAAGATAAAACGTCCAAACAAACCCCAAAATATAGACTATAATTCATGCTATCAAAGAGTCTCAAATCTTCCTTCTACTCAAGGATCTACTCCCGGGCCGAGTAGAGGTAGAGGTCGTGGTGGGAGTACCACTGACACCAGAGAAGCTCAAGGTAGAGTCTTTGAGCTGAGGAGTGCAGAGGAGCCGCCTGCACCGGCTGCTACAGGTACCATTCTGCTTTATCGTTTGCATGTTAGAGTTTTGTTTGATACGGGTGCTACGCATTCCTTTATTTTTGATATATATGTTGAGCTTCTGAGTTTAGCTACTATAGAGGGGATACCCTTTACTATAGGGTTGCTTAATGGTAGTAGGGTCAGAGGTACCCGCAAGATACGTAGTTGTTCCCTTCGCTTAGGGATTCGTGTGTTGCTTGTAGACTTCTTAGTCATGTCATTGATGCATGAAGAGGTCATACTAGGTATGGATTGGATGCGTAGGCACCGTGCAGTATTAGAAGTAGGTTGGAGGACTGTGACAATCTCTACCAACGTAGGTCAGATAGAGGTCTTCCGAGGTTGGGACCTTGGGAAGACGGGTTCCGTCATCAGTGTCATACGAGCAGCGAGGCTGATAGCACAGGGATGTGATGTCTTCATTTGTTATGTCATGAAGGATAGAGAGCGTCCAATATTGGAGGATATTCCAGTGGTCTGTGAGTTTGCAGATGTGTTTGTTGAGCCGTCTAGCTTGCCGCTTCAGAGGAGTGTGGACTTCAGTATCGAGTTGGAGCCTGGCACGAGACCCATCTCGAAGGCCCCATATCGTATGGAGCCTATTGAGATGTTGGAGTTGAAGAAGCAACTCGAGGAGTTGGCTGTGAAGGGCTTCATTCGCCCTAGCGTATCTCCATAGGGAGCATCTGTCCTCTTCGTACGGAAGAAGGACGGATCGTTGAGACTGTGTATCGATTACAAAGAGCTGAACAAGGTGACCATCACGAACAAGTATCCACTGCCTCGTATTGATGATTTTCTTGATCAGCTTCAGGGAGCGACAATGTTCTCCCGGATTGATTTACGCTCAGTATATCACTAGTTGAGGGTGAGGGAGCAGGATATACACAAGACGGCATTTCGTATCCGTTATGGACACTACGAGTTTGTAGTGATGCCATTTGGGCTTACGAATGCCCCAACAGTTTTCCTGGAGTTAATTAACAGTATTTTCATCGAGTTCCTTGATTAGTTTGTGGTGGTATTTATTGATGACATTCTAGTGTATTCTCCTAGCAGAGAGGAGCATGCGGGTCATTTGAAGACGGTGTTGCAAATTCTGAGGGATAGAGAGTTGTATGCTTAGCTCTCTAAGTGCGAGTTCTGGATGTCAAAGGCAGCCTTTTTGGGCCATATTGTGTCCACCGTTGGGATTATGGTTGACCCGGCAAAGATCGAGTTTGTTGCTGCATGGACGACACCGACGAACGTCAAGGAAGTGCGTAGCTTTCTTGGCCTAGCCGGTTATTATCGACGCTTTGTGGAGGGATTTTCTGTGATTGCCCGTCCACTGACGAGTCTACTAAGGAAGACTACCAGATTTGTGTGGTTTGATCAGTGTGCCCAGAGTTTTGAGGAGTTGAAGAGGCGTTTGACTTCTGCTCCTATCTTAGCAAAATAGAGGGTTTTAAGGATTTTGTAGTTTACAGTGATGCATCCAAGCTAGGCTTGGGCTGTGTGTTGATGTAGAGGGGCAGAGTGATTGCATATGCGTCTCGACAATTGAATACGTATGAGGAGAACTACCTGAATCATGATCTGGAGCTAGCAGCGGTAGTTCATGCTTTGAAGATATGGAGACATTACCTGTATGGTGCCACTAGTCAGATCTTCACAAACCATAAGAGTCTGAAGTACATTTTTACGTAGCGGGAGTTAAATAACCGCTAGCGTCGATGACTCTAGTTGATCAAGGACTTTGACCTTGAGATTCTGTATCATCCAAGGAAGGCGAATGTTGTCGCCGACGCCCTGAGTAGGAAGACACCTCGAGAGAAGGCGATTTCTAGATTGACAATTCAACCTCAGCTTTAGAGGGATCTAGCTTGGCTAGAGATGGACATCCAGTTTCCTGATGAGGATGCCCAGTTGTATGCTTTAGAGGTTCTACCTGGTCTGTTGGATGAGATCCAATAAAAGCAAGGGACCTGCCCGACCCTGATGAGGATCAAAGAGAGGATGTCTCGTGGTGAGGCACCACAGTTCTCCATTGGAGTAAATGAAGTGATGAGACGCCATGACCGTATCTGTGTACCTGCTGATGTAGAGCTGAGATAGAGGATTTTACAAGAGGCTCACTGTACACCTTACTCAGTACATCCAGGTACGAGTAAGATGTACCATGATGTGAGATGATCATACTGGTGGGGAGGGTTGAAGCCCGATGTAGCTAGATTTGTGGCACAGTGTGCAACCTATCAGCAGGTCAAGATAGAGCATTGCAGACCTGGAGGTGAGCTTCATCCACTGCCAGTGCCGCAATGGAAGTGGGAGGACGTCTCCATGGACTTTGTGACTAGATTGAGAGTCAGTAGGAGTTTTGATGCTATCTGGGTTATTGTTGATAGACTGACGAAGATGTCGTGTTTCATTCTATCAGAGAGACGTGGCCAATGAGCAGATTAACTGAGACGTACACTAGGCAGATAGTGAGACTCCATGGTGTACCGAGGACGATCGTCTCTGATCGAGATGGGCGATTTACCTCGAGGTTTTGGCACCTAGGGTCGATGAGTAGATCTTAGTGCTATCTTGGTGAGTATGTGGTATGTGCTTGTGTGCTTACATGCCTTGATGTGCTTATTCCATGCTAGCTATGATGTGATGTATAATCTTATTAGATCTTGATGTGCTAGTGTGATTATGATTATAGTTGGAGATGGTTCTTTCCTCCATGCAATCTGAGTGCGATTAGGATTTAGCTGGAGATGGTTCATTCCTCCATGCTACTTTGATGGACATAGTTTTATTAGAGATGTTATTCCTTTATGCGTGTATATGAGTATGATATGGCTAGAGAGGTGTTTCCTCTATGCCCCGTGATGTGAGTATGGCAAGAGATGTGATTCCTCTATGCCTTTTGGGTAGCGTTATGGCCCTGATTTCTGTAGTTGATGATTCCTCCATGTTTGTGTTTTGAGGTTATAGAATGATATAGGTTGTGACCCTTTGAACGGAGATGTGATACCTCCGATAGAGAGAGTTATACCTCGGCATATGGGTCCGAGAGGTTTTGGGACTTTGCAAGTTTCGGGACGAAACTTGTTTTTAGGGGGGTGAGATGTAAGAGCCTTAGTCTGGAGCTGAGAGTGAGTGCTGAGGGTTCAGAATTAGCCTGAACCGCCCCTGCGTGACCCAGAGGCCGCCCCTGCGGTTTGCATGGCCCGCACTTGTGCCTCCCTGAGCCGCCCCTGCGGTTTAGGGTGTGTTTTAGCCGACTTTGTTGACTATTGACTCGTGATTTTGGGTTGGCTTCTTATATAAGCCTCCTTTGCTTCCTGGTAAGGGTTTACTTCATCTTCCCTAGCTCCATCTTCTCCCTCACGTTCATCTTCTTCTCCTTCCTTCTTTGGATCTTCATCTTGTTCTTTTTTGATCTTTGTTGAGTTTATGAGAGCTTTGGTGTGGTTTTTCTTGTGGATGATGATGGTTGATGTTGTTGTGCTTATTGATAGCCAGCCTTGAGGTTATGGTGTGATTCTTCCTTTGTTAGGGTTACAACTTGAAGAAGTGAAGAGAATCGAGTGAAGAAGCAAAGAGAAGCTGAAAGTGTGTTCTCTGCACACCAGCCGCCCCTGCGCCACCTTGGAGCCGTCCCAACGCCACCTTGTCACCACCCCTGCTCCATCTTGCAACCGCCCCTACGCCCACCTGCACCAGCTTGGTTTTGCCCTTGGTTCTGCAGGTGTGTCTTGCTTCTAGGCTTGCCTATGGATGGCATTGCCTCTTTCTTTCCTAGTGTGAGTGTGTAGTACCATGCTAGGTGTAGATGGGAGTATGTTGATGATATTATGATCATGTTATGCCTTGTATGGCTTTTGAGGTTTAATGGATTGTGAGGCTTAGTGATAACACGATTTATGACGTTAGTCTAGGCATCTATTTAGATAGTTTTTCCCGCTATTCATGCATAGTTTAGCATTAGTTCGTGGCGTTTACATTCAATACATGTATATTTGTCGAGATAGACGTCTACACGGAGTTTTGCATGTTTTGTAGGTATTTTGGGAGCTTTTAGAGCCTAATCGATACATCCGAGGATCGTTTCTCGTAATGACACGTATCCGAGCTCATTGGGAAGCAAGTTAGGAGCAAAGGAGAACACATGGGACCATGTTGGGGCATGCCTTGCACCAACTCATGGCTCAACGGTCAAAAGAAGGCTGAAACACAGGAATCACGGCCACTGGGAGTTCCACGGCCGTGGAAACTGGCCGTGATTCTCTCTGCACAGCCGGGACAGCTGTCCCACGATCTCCATAACCGACTCTTGCATATGGAGAAGGCTATAAGTACACCTGCAGGCTAAGAGGAAAGGGATCCATCCACTACATACCTTACCTCACACATATTCTCTCATTGGAAGATTGGATTGGAGCTACTCTTGGGGGGAGAAGAAAGACTTCCCTTGGAGAAGAGGAGAAGAACACACCATTCCTAGATTTCTTAGTTTTAAAGTGAAGTTTGTTAGAAACATTTTCTAGGGTTGTAAGAACGATTTCGAACCTTCTTTTGAAGGGTTGTAAGTCTCTCTTTTAACGTTTATTCAGCTCGTTTTTCTTGTTCTATTTGCTTCATCTCTCTTTCATTCCACTCTCTTGATATGAACTCCATAATTGTATGCTTGATGATTATGATTGTGATGATGCATGTTGTTGGCTAAATAGATGTGATTCTAGGGTAAGGAAATGATGGTTATGGCTTGGACTATGATAGGATAGACTTAAACGTACATTCCGATGAATTGTTTGCTTGAACCTAGCCTCTGTTGTGAATCACGGCCTATTCTAGGTAGTTCCACGGCCGTGGAATTCCTAACCTTAGGTTCTTTGAGACTTACCCGGTGATTCTTGAGTTAGATCTACCCTAGGGTGACCTAGTGTTAGCAACTAGTGTTTGTTGAGTTAGATCTACCCTAGGGTGACCTAGTGTTAGCAACTAAGTGTGAGAAGAGACCTACCCGGTGATTCTTGCCCTTAGGTACCGAAGATGATGAACTCTAGGTAGTAGTGAGCCTCACTAGCCGCTATTGGACTGAGTGTGCTAGGATTTATGTTTAGGACTTGCCTTCCCGAGACCTACCCGGTGAGGAGAGGTTAGATCCCTAGATATCAATCCTGTTTGTGTAGAATTCCTAACCTTAGGTTCTTTGAGACTTACCCGGTGATGAGACCTTAGGAACAGACTAGTGGACCATGAGACCTACCCGGTGATTGATCTCAATCTAGAAACACCCATTCCCAACATACTATAGTTGATCCAAAGAATGACTAGATAGCTTGAGTCCTATGCCATAACCGGAGTTTCCAACCCCTAGAATCCTCTTTTCTCTCTTTGATTACCTATTTCGTGTTTGCTTGTTTATTTGTGTTGTTAGCTTAGTTGTTTGTTGATTTCGCATGATTTGTGATCCTTGATTGATCACCTCAAAACCAAACCAAAAACATTGAGATTTTCATTTCTTTATTCCTATATCTTTTCTTAGCTTAGATCTTTACTATCCCTAGTCACTATTGACTCAATTTCACCTTAGTCTTTGTGTTCGACCTCGGAATACTATCCTTACTACAAAACGACCCATACACTGTGGGTTCGCTAGGAGTTAGGAAAAATATATCGAGTTACAAATTTAAGACTTTTGCGTGTCACGTTCTTAGCGTAACAAGTTTTTGGCGCCGTTGCCGGGGACTAGGTCTAGATTGAATCTTTTTGTGATTGTTTATAGTGTAGGTCTTTCTTGTTGCTTTTGATCTTGTTTGGTTTGTGTCTTTGCGTTTTCAGGACATCTCTCATTCTTTAGGTGCATGCGAAGATCTCGTGGTAAGGATTTAGCTCCATTCGATCCCGAACTGGAGAAAACCCTTAAAGCTAGATCTAAGAGCATTAAGAAGAAGAAGGAGATGGCTGCAAGAGATCTTCAAGCTGAGTTGGATGAGGTTTTAGAGCAAATTAGGTTAAGAGATGAGCTCTTGGAGAATGAAAGGAGACTTGCCAACGAGAGGCAAGAAGCAACTAGGAGGGAGATAGAAGAGATTAGGCAAGCTCTTGTGCAAAGAGAGCTTAATCGCCAACAACCTCCTCCACCACCACCACAACCGCAGCCGGCGGTTAATATTTGGTTTGAGCCGATAATGATTGAGGAGCCACAAACGTTAGGGCAACGTATGGATCCGGATCAAAGAGTACACCATCCGGGTGTGAACTTAGGAGATCCCGCAGCCCATGACTACGAGCTCCGCCCTCAAGTGCTACAAATGATCCGGCATAATCAATTTGGAGGGATGGAAGGAGAGTCCCCTCATCAACATTTGATGAACTACGAGATATTGATGGAGACTCTAAGGCCGCCTAGGTTGGAGAACAACAACCATAAGCTTTGGGCTTTTTCCTTCTCACTTAAGGATAAAGCCTTGGCTTGGTACCAATCAATTCCACTAGGGCGTGTGAGTACTTGGGAGGAAATGACAACCGAGTTCTTGACTAAGTTCTTCCCACCTTCCAAGACTACCGAGCTAAGAGGGAAGATCAATGCCTTTGTAATGAAGGATATAGAAAGCCTATTCAAGTCTTGGGAGAGGTTCAAAGACCTTCTCTTAGATTGTCCACACCATGGTATACCGAAAATAGAGCTTTTGGAGATCTACTTCAAGGGACTTGATGAAGATAGCCAATTCAAGCTTCAATCTCTTTCCGGTGGGACTTTCATAGAAAAGAATGTGGATGAAGCTTGGGAATTTGTAGAGAAACAAGCTTTGGTGATTAAAAAGTACTTTCATAGGAAGAGTGATGGGAGGAAAGCGGGAGCATATGAGGTGAGTGAAGTCACCATGAGTAATTTCAAGCTTGATGCAATCAACAATGAGCTTAAGTCTTTAAGGGAGTTGTGTGCTACAACTTTGAAGAGTCAAGCAAGCCCTCAAGTGAAAGTGCAAGCAAACTTGTCTTCCAGGGAGGAAGATGTAAACTACATGGAAAGGGGCAATTACAACAACTATCATGGCCCAAGGAACTTCAACAACAACCGGCAATTCAACAATTACCGGCCTAACCACAACCATCCCGGGTTTTCCTATTCTAACCCGGATGGAGCCTTGAACCCTCCCGCTTCCACAAGCGCAGCTCCACTACCAAAGGATAGAACCGAGATGATGTTTGAGCAATTACTTGGAAGGTTGAGCGGTCTTGAGAGCACGGTGACTTCCATTTCTAAAGCTCAAAAGGTGTTGGAAGCACAAGTATTCCAAAAGGCGGGTGAAGCTCATAGAGATCCGGGAAAGCTTCCCGGAAGAACCGAAGATAACCCAAGAGGCCAAGTGTTGGCCATCACAACAAGGAGTGGGTTGAGAATGAAGGATCCCCTACCTAAGGGAAATGATAAGGGAGGGCAAGTGGTGATAGAAGAAGAGTCATTGCAAGAAGATGGAAGCAAGAGCAAGGATGATGAGCCAACATATGTGGCACCACCTCCATACAAGCCACCGCTACCATTCCCACAATCACGAGTAAGAGCTCGTTTGGACAAACACTTCGGTAAATTCCTTGAACTTATGTCTAAATCTCATATTAACATTCCGTTCATGGATGCTATTCTAGGTATGTCGGCATATGGCAAGTTCTTGAAGGAAATACTCTCCAACCAAAGGAAGTTGGAGGAGTATGGGGAAGTGAGGATGACGAAGAGATTCTCGGAATTTATCCAAACCATGAAGGAGGAGATGCCTCCTAAGCTAAGAGATCCGGGATCTTTTTGTGTGCCAATTGGAGTGGGAGAAGTGAAGTATGAAGCCCTATGTGATCTTGGGACAAGTGTGAGCATCATCCCGCTTGCGCTTTGCAACAAGGTTGGGCTAGGAGATCCAAAGCCGGTCAAGATGACCCTTTACATGGCGGACCGTTCGATAAGCCATCCCGTTGGAATCTTGGAATACATACCGGTGCAACTTCCGGCGGACTATCCGATTCCTATCATCTTGAGGAGACCTTTCCTAGCCACTTCCGGATGTTTGGTGGATTGTAAAAATGGAATTCTCTCCTTCAACATTGGAGAAGAGAATATCAAGTTCAAATTATCCACAATGATGAAGGGGTCAGCCCTTGGTGAAGATGTGTTCAACATTTTCGAGCAAGAAGAATGTAGAGAAGTTGTGAGCTCGATCTTGATCAAGGACCCCTTGGAGAAGGTTCTTAGTTTAATTTTGATGGAGAAAGGTGTGAGGATGATTGTAATGAATAAATCAAGGCCTTAGATGCATTGGAAAAAGAGGCAAGTGCTGAATTTGAAGTGCACGAAGGTATGCTGAATCACTGTAGGAACCACGGTCTGTCACCTAGAACCACGGCCGTGACTTCTCCCATGGAACTCTCTGGAATGCTCAAAAGTGTTATCTTGGCAAGTTCCACGGCCATGGTTATGCCAGAGGCCGTGATTTTGCCCGTGGTTTCTCCAGAAAGTGCCTTAGTGGTTGATCAAGCTTCAAGGAGCCTTGAGGAGTCTTCATTAGCCTTGGAATCATCTCAACCTACATTGTATGGAGCGTCTCCAATCGATAAAGGTCCTCCTAAACTTGAACTTAAACCCTCCCCTCTCATCTTAAGTATGCTTTTCTTGGTGATAATTCTACATATCCGGTGATTGTTAATGCATGTTTGAATGATGATGAGTTGAATAGATTGTTGCATGAATTGAGATTACATAGGAAGGCTATTGGCTATACCATTGATGATTTAGTTGGCATTAAACCTTCTTTGTGCATGCATAAGATCTTAATGGAAGATAATCATAAACCTTCAATTGAACCTCAAAGAAGACTAAACCCCATCATGAAAGAAGTAGTAAAGAAAGAGATCCTTAAATTGCTAGATGCGGGAATCATTTTCCCGATTTTGGATAGTAAATGGGTTAGTCCCGTGCATGTGGTTCCTATAAAGGGTGGGATGACCGTAGTGACTAATGAGAATAATGAATTAATCCCAACTAGAACGGTTACGGGATGGAGGATGTGTATAGACTATAGGAAACTAAATGTGGCCTCTAGGAAAGATCACTTCCCTCTTCCCTTTATTGACCAAATGCTAGAGAGATTAGCTCAACATTCCCATTTTTGTTACTAAGATGGCTATAGTGGATTCTTCCAAATCCCTATCCACCCCGATGACCAAGAGAAACCTACATTCACATGTCCTTGGGGTACATTTGCATATAGGAGAATGCCATTTGGGTTGTGTAATGCACCCGCCACCTTTCAAAGGTGTATGATGGCTATCTTTTCTGAGTATATTGAAAACATCATGGAAGTGTTTATGGATGATTTCTCTGTTTATAGATCTTCATTTGATGATTGTTTAGCTAATTTTTCCTTGGTGCTTAAGAGATGTGAGGAGACAAATCTTGTCTTAAATTGGGAAAAATGCCACTTCATGGTAAGTGAAGGCATTGTGTTGGGACACTTGGTGTCCAACCGTGGCATTGAGGTTGATAGGGCTAAGATAGAGACGATAGAAAAGTTGCCGCCACCTACCTCGGTGAAGGGGGTAAGGAGTTTTCTAGGGCATGCCGGTTTTTACCGGAGATTCATTAAAGATTTCTCTAAGATTTCTAAGCCTCTTACTAACCTACTAATGAAAGATGTTGAGTTTGTTTTCTCCAAGGATTGCCTTGAGGCTTTTTGTAGGTTGAAGAATGCTTTGATCTCCGCACCTATCATGCAACCTCCGGATTGGAGTTTACCGTTTGAGATCATGTGCGACGCGAGTGATGTAGCCGTTGGGGCTGTTTTGGGACAAAGGAAGGATGGGCTTACACATGCCATCTATTATGCTAGCAAGACGCTAGATGATGCCCAACTCAATTATGCTACCACCGAGAAGGAGTTGTTAGCGGTTGTGTATGCATTTGAGAAGTTCCACTCGTATCTTGTTGGAGCGAAGGTCATAGTGTATACGGATCATGCTGCGATCCGTTATATCCTTACTAAGAAGGATGCCAAGCCTCGTTTGATTCGGTGGATCCTTCTTCTTCAAGAGTTTGACTTGGAAATCCAGGATAAGAAAGGGTCCGAAAATTCTGTGGCGGACCACCTTAGTAGACTCCCACCGTTGGAGAGTGAGAGAGATGACATCCCGATTGATGACTCATTCCGGGATGAGCAATTGCAAATGGTGGAAGAGTGCTTGCTTCAAGTGTCCAAGGGAAATGAGCTATGGTATGCCGACATTGTGAACTACCTTGTGTGTGAGGAGGTGCCACCCGGCTTATCCTATGCCCAAAGGAAGAAGTTCTTCAAAGATGTGAGGCATTACTATTGGAGTGAACCACTTTTGTTCCAAAGAGGGCCGGACGGAGTCTTTAGGAGATGCATACCGGAGGATGAGGTGGAGAGTGTGATCCGGCATTGTCATTCCTTGCCTAAGACATGTGCAAAGGTGTTGCAATCCGGGTTCTATTGGTCGAGTTTGTTCAAGGAAGTGCAGAATTTTGTGGTAGCTTGTGATGCTTGTCAAAGGACGGGCAACATCTCAAGGAGGAATGAGATGCCCTTGAACAACATACAAGAGGTGGAGATATTCGATGTGTGGGGTGTGGACTTCATGGGACCATTCTCTTCTTCATGTGGCAACCTCTACATCCTATTGGTGGTGGACTATGAGTCGAGATGGGTGGAAGCAATCGCCTCTCCCATAAATGATGCCAAGGTTGTGGTGCGGTTCTTCAACCGAGTGATCTTTCTTAGGTTTGGGACACCAAGGGTGATCATAAGTGATGGAGGAAAGCACTTCACAAATAGGAACTTCGGGACACTTTTGGCTAAGTATAGGGTGACTCATAAGGTGGCAACACCTTACCATCCCCAAACTAGCGATCAAGTGGAGATCTCCAACCGGGAGATAAAGGGTATCCTTGAAAAGACGGTTTCTAGGATAAGAATGGATTGGGCTATGAAGCTCAATGATGCTTTGTGGGCTTATAGAACCGCTTTCAAGACACCGATTGGCACCACTCCCTACAAGCTAGTTTATGGCAAGTCTTGCCACCTTCCGGTGGAGATGGAGCATAGAGCATATTGGGCCATTAGGTGGCTGAGTTTTGACCTCAAGGAGGCCGGTGAGAAAAGATTGCTAGACATGAACGCTCTTGAGGAGATCCGGTTGGATGCCTATGAAAACGCCCGGATCTACAAAGAAAGGACCAAGCGATGGCATGAGAAACGTCTCATCCCAAAGGAGTTGAGTGAAGGCGACCTTGTCCTTCTCTTCAACTCGAGGCTACGGCTCTTCCCCGGAAAGCTAAAGTCAAGATGGACGGGTCCTTATGTAGTGAAGAAGATCTTTCCCATGGAGCGGTTGAGATAGGAGGGGAGCATTGTGGATATTTTAAGGTGAATGGGCACTGGTTGAAGAAGTATATCCCGGGAGCTCCGGTGGATATGATTGCCCCACTTCACCTTGAGTGAGACGCCCCCGAGTTGGTCAAGATAATGACCTTAAAGAAGCGCTTGGTGGGAGGCAACCCATTCGTAGACGTCTTTCCCTTTTTGTTTTTGTTTTGTTTTTCATTTTTCTGTTTTTGTGTTTTTGTGTTTTTGTGTGTGTTTGGAGTTTGTGTGCTAGAGTTTAAGTAGCATGGAAGCCTTGCATGGCATGTGGATAATGATGATGATGAGCCCCTCATCAATTATGGGTTGAGCGGACGCGGAACTTGGATGGCTAGCGGTGCCTAGCGCGGGTCCCGACGCCATAACGAACACCTTGAGCTCTCTACCATCGTTGATAGGATCCGCCATCAATCCACTTGAGTGAACCCAAATACCGAAGTAAACCATTTTACATTGTGAGGACCCTCTTTCACTCTTCTTTACTTCATTTACACATTGGGGACAATGTGTTTCTAAGTATGGGGTAGGGTTTTCATGATCACTTGCATGATTAGCATCTAGGATAGTTTCTTTTAGTCACATGTTTCATTATGTCTTGCATTGTACATATATATTTCGAAAATCCAAAAAAATCAGAAAATTTAAAAAATTTTAGTGCTTCTAAGCTTGGGTATGACCCTTATGATGAAATTGTCTTGAAAATTGGCTATGGATGGCCTTATATGTTGAATTGATGGATGCATATGTGGACTTGAAGTACTTATCTTGAATTCCATGAGTGAATTGTGATCATGAATGTTTGCTTTGATTTGATTGAGGATTGAATGTCGAAATTACATGCTAGTTCTTGCACATCATTTAGGAGTGATTAAGGCAATTCACCTTTCTCTACTTTTCATCTTGATCATGTTGTTTGAGCACCTCAATTGATATAAATTTGACCTCTTTTGACCCATCCGGAAATAGGAGCATGATAGTGTGTTGATGTGTGTGAAAAGCAAGTGTGGGGTGAAGTTGTTGATGAAAGTATGTGGTGAATGAAGTGTTGAATTTGTTGTGAAAAGTGTAGAAAAAAATATAGGTTTGGGGACTTTGGTTTTCATGACGAGTAACTCGGCACCATTCACATAATCGGGTGTTTGTGCCTTGCCAAAGTCGGATAAACCGAATGTCCTGACGAGCTTTGGTATGTGCCCGGTGTGAGGCACCTCGGAAAAATCCCGAGGTCCGCTAATCACCAAGGTTTCGGCTTTTGTACACCAATGCCATTGCCTCAAAAATAAAAGAAAAAGAAAGTGAAAAAGAAAAGAAAACAAGTAATAGATGGAAAAAATATACACTTGTGGTGAAGTTGATCAAAAATGAAATTGTGGAGTTAGTTCCTTTCCCGGATTAGCATCACATAACCTAAAAATTTCCACCTAATCACAACGTTTTTTAGCCTCTTCTTTCCTAAGTCCTTGTGACCTATTTGCATGTGTGTAAGACTTAGTGATCTAGATTGGACATGCTCATGATCATCTTGACTTCTTCATTTTTAACTTTCGTGCATGCTTTCTAGTTAAGTGTAGTTGTCTTTCCATGCCTTCATTCGTTTGATGCATAATTGTTTGTCCATTTGCCATGAAACATGACTATGAAGGTGATCCAATATTAGAAGCACAATTCCAAAAAGATTTTGTTGTTTTTCTGCATGCATAAATCATGTCATCTCTTAGTCTATAGTTGGGACTTGCTCGGGGACGAGCAAACCTTAAGTATGGGGTATTTTGATAACACGTTTTATGACGTTAGTCTAGACATCCATTTATATAGTTTTTCCCGCTATTCATGCACAGTTTAGCATTAGTTCGTGGCGTTTACATTCAATACATGTATATTTGTCGAGATAAACGTCTACACGGACTTTTGCATGTTTTGTAGGTATTTTGGGAGCTTTTAGAGCCTAATCGATATATTTGAGGATCGTTCCTCGTAATGACACGTATCCGAGCTCATTGGGAAGCAAGTTAGGAGCAAAGGAGAACACATGGACCATGTTGGTGCATGCCCTTGCACCAACTCATGGCTCAACGGTAAAAAGAAGGCTGAAACACAGGAATCACGGCCACTGGGAGTTCCACGGCCGTGGAAACTGGCCGTGATTCTCTCTGCACAGCCGGGACAGCTGTCCCACTATCTCCATAACCGACTCTTGCATATGGAGAAGGCTATAAGTACACCTGCAGGCTAAGAGGAAAGGGATCCATCCACTACACACCTTACCTCACACATATTCTCTCATTGGAAGATTGGATTAGAGATACTCTTGGGGGGAGAAGAAAGACTTCCATTGGAGAAGAGGAGAAGAACACACCATTCCTAGATTTCTTAGTTTTTAGAGTGAAGTTTGTTGGAAATATTTTCTAGGATTGTAAGAACGATTTCGAACCTTCTTTTGAAGGGTTGTAAGTCTCTCTTTTAACGTTTATTCAGCTCGTTTTCTTGTTCTATTTGCTTCATCTCTCTTTCATTCCACTCTCTTGATATGAACTCCATGATTGTATGCTTGATGATTATGATTGTGATGATGCATGTTGTTGGCTAAATAGATGTGATTCTAGGGTAAGGAAATGATGGTTATGGCTTGGACTATGATAGGATAGACTTAAACGTACCTTCGGATGAATTGTTTTCTCGAACCTAGCCTCTGATGTGAATCAAGGCCTGTTCTAGGTAGTTCCACGGCCGTGGAAGTGAGGAACTGCCCGTGATTTCATCTGACTTGCTTGTATTGATAAATCTAAGTGTTAATTTGTTAGATTGTTGAAATCCTAGTGTTTGTTGAGTTAGATCTACCCTAGGGTGACCTAGTGACCGACGGTATTTCTATGGTCGTCTATACCCAATCAAAAGTAAATCCCGACTTAGCACTAAGAACAAGTATAGTGATTAAGTAAGGGTCGAACCCAAGAGAGTTAAGGTGTTTTAGATGCGATTATCGATTATAGTGACAAGTAACACAAGGGGGGGGTTGGTTGAATTGATGCACAAAAACTTATGAAAACGATTAATGCGACAAGTAAGACAATAATGGATGAATCTACACTAGGTTGATTTCTAAGCATGCAATTGCTACTTAGGTGAGTTCCTTTTACAAGTTTTCAAGTAATCTTCCGTCTCGATCATATATATGTGTTGAGCCAACCGGCATCAACACAACTTAAGAGGTTAGAGTTCCGTAAACCTACAAGAACAAATAACAAGTTAGCTTTCAAACAAAGACTAAGGGATATAAAGAGAAGATTAAAACCGTTGAACTTATCTTTATATTTGTGTTCCTTTTCTTTAAGTAATCACAACCCGTTATTACTTAAAGTTGCTACTAGATTAAAGACCCGAACCCGGAACCTATTAATCCTAGTTGTTTACATGCACTTTAAAACCTAAGGTGATCAATCTCAAGCAATAGTAAACATGCAATTAGACAATGGAGATCAAGGAAACACAAAGTATTACTGAATGAAAACTTATATTATAAAGAACTTACAACCAAAGTAACAATGCAGCTTCAAACCAACTCAATGTAGCAAGGGAGTTAGCAACTCATTACAAGGTAGTAAGACAATCTAAGTGGATAATTTGTTGGCTAACAAGATGATAAGATGGATGATTCTAGCAATCAACCAAGGACTATTTATTCTACAAAAGGCACTAAATATGAGTAAATGACCGGCCCAAATCAACCACCTTTAATACCATAAAGGTGGTGTAAACAACCGGAGTAAAGCTTCTGACGTTAAGTCGCAGGGGCGCCCTTCAGCTCCGCAGGGGCGGCTAGGAAGTTCCGCTAGGGAGGATCTTCAATGCTCTTCAAACGTCTGACCCTTCGACTTCCTGACGTTTCCGATGCCAAGCCGCCGGGGCGTCCCTATGTCGACGCTGGGGCGGTGACACAGCCTCTTCGCCTTCCAGCTCCCAGGTTTGAGGCGTAGGCATGGGCGCGGTGAGAGACGCAGGGGAGCTGGTCTTCGTTTCTTCAGGGTAGGTCACCGCAGGGGCGTCAGGGGGTGGCGCAGGGGCGGTGCCACACTTCATGGTTGACGCTGGTGAAGACGCAGGGAGCGCTCCGGTGTAAGGCGTCACCCGCAGGGGCGGTGGCAGGGCTCCGCAGGGGCGGTGAGGCAACAGAAGCTTTGCTTCGTGAACGATCTTCACTCCTAAGTGCTTATAACTCCTTCCTTAGCTTCTTTTAGTCTTCTTCTTCTGGACTAAGGAGTTAGTAGCATAAACCGACACAAATACAATCAAAAGACTCTAAAAACTATCCTAAATGATAGTGATTCCATCACCTATCAAACTCCCCCATACTTAGACCTTTTACTCGTCCCGAGTAAAATAAATGACAGCAACTAGACTCAAAGGCCTCGGGAAGCATGGGTAAGCAAGAAAAGACAATGAAAACAAGAGAAAAACCAAGAAAGAAGGAATGAAAAGAGAGGAAAAATGAGAAAAAGAGAGAAACTACCATCCTTATTGCTCCAAGAATGGCCTCCCGGACAACCTCCTTATGACTCCCCTTCTTATGTCGCCAAACGCCGGAAGGGAAACCTACACTCGGTGTCGCTCATTTTACCAAGGCGCCCTTTCGGGTTTTCACCCTACCACTCTTCTTCTTTTCTCACTTGAACTCACTTCCCTCAAGTCCAATTTTGCACCAACCTAAGGTTGGTCGGACTACCTTCTTTTTGCCTAAACCTCCCTTTCGGGTTTTCGGTTTATCCAAGGTTTTTCATGCCTTTTTCATTTTCTTTGGCTTTTTTTTTGTGAATTTCAATCTGAATTCAAAAGATGCAAAACAAATTCAAAACAAATCAATGAACTGTACAAGCAATGATATATCCCTCCCCCATACTTGAAGTGCACTTTGTCCTCAAAGTGGAAATGAGTACAAAGATAAATGTGGGAGAAAGGAAAAGAAATGTACCCCTCAGTGGGGTGGTCCGGATGGACCACCTGTACCCTCCTCCGGTGGGTAAGGAAAATGGCTGAAGAAGTGCTCCTACCAGCGGTAGATGTCATCTATGTGGTCCTACTGGGTAGTCATCCGGCGGCCAAAAGAGGACTCAAAACTGGCCTGTCAAGCCAGCTGCTGTTGTTGGGCTGCCTTCCATGTCTCCTGCCTCTGGTCAAAAAGGGAGGTCATGGAGGTGGCAAAACTGGTATGCCAGCTCTGCTGCTCTAGCATAGTCCGCTGGTAATCGGACTGCCATGTCCGGTGCTGGGTCGTCATAGCCGCCATCTGACCCTGAAGGCTCGCAAGGGACGGAACCTCCTCTGGTGCCGTAGTGGGCATCTCCTCGTCATCTGGGATGGGCAGGTGCTCCTCCTGATGAGCCCAGCTGGAGCTGGCAGTATGCCTCTCCACAATGGCCACTAGTGGCCTCCTCGGCACGAAAGGATCTGCCGGAATGTAGAGCTCGGAGAGCTCACCTCCTAATGGTAAAGGCCAAGGGATGTAGGTGAGGTGGCTCCCATCTGCAAGGGAGATCCAAAATAGGTTCTCCCCGTCTCGCCGGAGGAGCTTGCACCTCCTAAGCATCCCCTCAGTGTAGAGAGGAACCGCCATCCCGTCCTCTAACTCGGACAGGTCCATCACCTGTGAGGCGATCAAAGAGATCACCCCACTGCCGACAATGTCCCTCGGCTCGTCCCTCCTAATCCACTTCTAAGCGGCAAGGAAGAGAGAGGGCCAATCCATCACCTTCTCGCTTTGTGGAAGGCAGAAGTAGAGTAGTGGGAGGTCCTTGAGGGCGACTTGTTTTCCTCTTTGTGTCCACAGAAGACACTCATGAGGATCTTTGAAATGAGCCTCAAGCTGGGGTGAGTGATTTTGTTGGAGTACTCACCCCCATCATGGAATTCTGACCAGGAAGCTGCCTGCCAAAACTCGCACAGGGCCGGGGCCGGGATTGGATCCCACCAATTTGTAGAGGGGTTTAGAGTCACCCCAAAGGCCTCCTGTAGATCGGCGTAGTCAAGAGTGTATTTCACCTTGTTGAACTTGAAGGTGAGGCCGATACACACGTGATCTTCCTTCTCCATTGTGAAAGTTGAGATAAGTTGTCTGCTGAGCTCGGGATATGTTGGAGCACTCTTTTGGAGGAAGTCTCCGAGCCCGGCATTCGCCAAAAAAGCTTGCATGCTCTCTAGCATGCCTAGTTTCTCTAGAGTAGGAATATGCAAAAATCGAGTTGCATACACAACTCGATCCTGCACAATCCTGTAACGCTCCTTCTTTGCTTCGGTCATCTTGTATTTCCTTGGGGCTTCCATTCTTGAAAGTAATTGAAGAACAAGATTAGCAAATGACGAAATAAGGAAAAGAAAACGACCTCTCTAGTGTGATTTCCGTAGGGGCGGTTGTGCAGGCGCGGGGGCGGTAAGGCGCAGGGGCGGATGCTTGCAGCCGCAAGTGCGGGAGAAGTGCAGAGGCAATTTCCGGGAAGCGATGGAAGGGGTGTTGCTGAGGCCGCTCCGGTTACTTCTTTGGTGGTTTAGGCTTTGTCGATGGTGTAGCTAGGGTGGATTGTGTGAAATGGGTGAGGATGAAGGTTGTAGGGATGTGTGAGAGTGAGGGGCAGTGGGAGAGGGTGGTGCAAGGACGTTGTGACTGGTGGATGGCTTGTCGGAGGCGGCGTAGGGGCGTCGGCGAGAGCGTTGGTGGCAAGTGGGCGCAGGGGCGTGAGAGTGTTTCTGAAGGAGAGAGGGTTTGGAAGGTTTGTGTGTTTGGTGAAGGAGGTTGGTGGGTGGGGCGTGGTAGGTGTAGGCGTTTTCGAGATCCTCTTTTTTTCTTTTCTAGGTAAACCCGCAGAGGCGGGAGTTTGTCGCCGCGGGGGCGACGACAAGGGAGAGGATGGCCGCCGTAGGGGCGTAGGGATGTCACCGCGGGGGCGGTGACAGGCGTGTTTTAGGCGTAGGCCCAGCGCCAGGGGCGGCACTGGGCATGAGTGTCACCGTAGGGGCAAGGACAAAATGCCGCAGGGGCGGTTTCTTGACAGAGGCTCCTCTTCTTATTCCTTCGGGTTGCCTCCCGAGAAGCGCCTTTGTTTTACGTCGTTGGCTTGACGTAAGACCTCTACTTCTCTGACTATGCTTCCTGTAGCACCATCTCATCAATTGGATCGTTCTTGACTCCTTCAAGGTAGAGCTTTAGTCTTTGTCCGTTTACCTTGAACACCTTGTGCGTTTGGGGATCATAGAGATCCACAGCCCCATGAGGGTATACTTTGGCTACTATGAATGGCCCTGTCCATCTTGAACGCAACTTACTTGCAAAGAGTTTCAAACGTGATTGAAAGAGAAGTACCTTATTACCTACCTTGAAGTCCTTCCGGAGAATGTTCCGGTCATGCCATGCTTTGGTCTTTTCTTTGTATGTGGTAGCATGGTCATATGCATCTAGCCTCAATTCCTCCAACTCTTGCAATTGGAGCTTCCGGAATTCTCCCACTTCCTCTATGTTCATGTTGCACTTTTATACCGTCCACCAAGCTTTGTGCTCTAACTCCACCGGTAGGTGGCAAGCTTTCCCAAACACGAGCCTAAAAGAGGACATCCCGATAGGAGTTTTGTAGGCTGTCCCATATGCCCATAGGTCGTCATTTAGCCTTGCACTCCAATCCTTCCGCCCGGGAGAAACCGTCTTTTCAAGGATAGTCTTTATTTCCTGGTTGGACACCTCAGCTTGGCCGTTTGTTTGTGGATGATAAGTTGTTGATACTCTTTGGTGAACGTGGTACTTCTTAAGGAGAGCCGTGATCGTCTTGTTGCAAAAATGGGTACCCCTATCATTGATTAAGGCTTTTGGGATTCCAAATCTTGCAAAGATATTTTCCTTCAGAAAAGCTGCAACTACTTTTGAATCATCAGTTTTGGTGGTCTTTGCTTCCACCCACTTGGAAACATAGTCCACCGCAAGCAAAATATATGTGTTCCCGAATGAAGTAGGAAACGGCCCCATGAAATCAATTCCCCAAACATCAAATATTTCACAAAATATAAGAGAGGATTGGGGCATTTCATGTCTCCTTGAAAGATTTCCTACCCTTTGGCATCTATCACACACTTTGCAAAATGCAAAAGCGTCTCGAAAAATGTGTGGCCAAAAGAAACCGGCATCCAAAACTTTTCTTGCAGTTTTGTTTGCCCCAAAGTGCCCCCCACATGCTTCAGAATGACAGAAAGTTAGGACGGATTGTACCTCATTGTCCGGAATGCAACGCCGGATCACTTGGTCACTACAATGCTTCCAAAGGTAAGGATCGTCCCAAATGTAGTGTCAAGCTTCAGCTTTTACCTTCTCTCGTTGTGCCTTGGTGAAGTGTGGAGGATACTCCTTCCTGACAATGAAGTTCACAATGTCAACAAACCAAGGCTTAAAAGATTTGAGCTTAAGACAAACCTCTGTCGACAATTCCGCAGGGGCGCCTAGACTGAGCCGCAGGGGCGGCTGGTGTGAGGCGCGGGGCGGTTACACAATAGACAGTTGTGTAAAATGTATCGTCTGAAAAACTTCCGGCTATCTCTCTTTTTTCTGGATCTTCCTCCTTTTTCACTAGTCTGCTCAAATGATCGGCCACCAGGTTCTCAGCCCCCTTCTTGTCCCTTATCTCTAGGTTAAACTCACTTAGAAGAAGCACCCATCGGATCAATCGTGGCTTTGCCTCCTTCTTTGCCATGAGGTACCTAAGAGTTGCATGGTCAGTGAAAATAATTACCTTTACCCCAAGTAGGTACTGCCGGAATTTCTCAAGGGCAAAAACCACTACTAACATCTCCTTCTCGGTGGTAGAGTAATTCCTTTGCGCTCCATTGAGTGTCATAGACACATAATGGATTACATGGGAGGCCCGTCCTTCTTTTTGTCCTAAGATAGCTCCAACGGCGTAGTCACTGGCGTCACACATGATTTCAAAAGGTTTCTCCCAATCCGGGGAACGGATGATTGGTACGGTGGTGAGACATGCCTTCAAAGTGTCGAAACCTTCTTGCAATCCTCATCCACTATGAAGGTGACAACTTTCTTGAGCAATTCACACAGGGGTGCCGAGATTTTTGAAAAATCTTTGATGAACCGCCGGTAGAAACCTGCATGACCAAGAAAAGATCGGATTTCCCGAACATTAGTAGGATAAGGTAAATTTTGAATAACATCAACCTTTGTCTTATCTACCTCTATCCCTTTTGAGGATATTACGTGTCCTAGCACAATTCCTTGTTTGACCATGAAATGACATTTTCCGAATTAAGAACTAAATTGGTTTCAACACATTTTTCAAGAACAAGTTTCAAATGTCCTAAACATGTGTCAAAATTGTCTCCATGGACGGTAAAATCATCCATGAAGACTTCAATGAAATTTTCTATGTATTCGGAGAAAATACTTATCATGCACCGTTGGAAAGTGTCTGGTGTGTTGCAAAGTCCAAATGGCATTCTGCGATATGCGAAAGTGCCAAATGGGCAAGTGAACGTCGTCTTCTCTTGATCCTCTGGTGCAATGGCTATTTGGAAATAGCCCGAATATTCATCCAGGAAACAGTAGTACTGATGACCTGCAAGATGTTCCAACATTTGATCAATAAAAGGTAATGGAAAATGGTTTTTTTGTGTTACCTTATTGAGCTTGCGGTAGTCAATGCAAACTCTCCATCCGGTTTGTGTTTTGCTTGGGACCATCTCTCCATGTTGATTTTCCACCATAGTGATGCCTCCCTTCTTTGGAACTACTTGGGTCGGGCTAACCCAAGTGCTATCCGAGATAGGAAAGATCATATCCGCTTGGAGGAGCTTCAACACTTCCTTTTTTACAACATCCATCATTGATGGGTTCAACCTCCTTTGAGGTTGCCTAGAGGGCTTGGCTTCGTCCTTAAGTAGAATCCTATGCATGCAAGTGGAAGGACTTATTCCTTTGATGTCTGCAATAGTCCATCTAAGGGCCGTCTTGTGCTCTTTTAGTACTTTCACCAACTTGTCTTCTTGTCCGGTGGTCAACTTGTTGGAGATAATCACCGGCAAGGTATTGTGTTCTCCAAGGAAAACGTACTTGAGGTGTGACGGAAGGTCCTTCAATTCTATTTCAGGTGTATGCACTATGGACGGAACAAGCTTCTCGCTTGGGGTTAGTAAAGTGGGTCCAATGGCCAAATTGGAGATAGGTAGCCTTTTATGCCCATCTAATTGGGCTAGGACCTCTTTCATGCTAGATGTTAACACATAATTTGATTTGAAACCATCAATGTCATATTCAATCACATTTCTCAATTCATCCACGTCAGAGTTATCAAAAACATCTTGCACAAAAGGTTCAACAATGTCAATAGCACACAAAGAATGATCATCACTAGGAAATCTCATTGCATCATAGATGTCAAATTCCACTACTTCATCAAACTCCATGGTCAATTTACCACTAACATAATCAATTTTAGTCCTAGCCGTTTTCAGAAATGGCCTACCTAACAGAATGGGTGCAGCATGTGAATCATTTTCCATATCCATTACAAAGAAATCAGCAGGAAATATTAGGTTGTCTACCATTACTAATACATCTTCAATTATCCCTTTCGGGTACACATTAGATCTATCAGCAAGTTGTACTACAATCCTAGTTTCCATTAATGGCCTAATGCCAAGTGATTTGTAAATTGAATATGGTATAACATTAATAGAAGCACCGAGATCAAGCATTGCTTTGTCAAAGCGGGTTTCCCCTATAACACAAGGAATGCTTACCATGCCCGGATTGCTGCACTTCTTGGGCATTCTTCATTGAAAAACTGCCGACACATGCTCACTCACTTGCACTTTCTATTTCCCCCCTTTAGCTTCAGATTTCTCTTGATAGTGCAAAGTTCCTTCAAAAAACGAGCATACTTAGGGATACTTTTCACCAACTTATGGAGGGGAATGTTTACCTCGCATTTGGAGAAAGTCTCAAAGAGGTCCTTGTCCTCAATGATTCTTCTCTTCTTCAAAGCCTCAAGGAAAGGAGTTGGTGGCTTCTCGGAGTACAATGGCGGAAAGTTAGGCCGGACGTAGGTATCCTTTTCAGCAGGACCCTCTGTTGTGTTTTCCGCAGGGGCGCCAGCTTGAAAGCGCAAGGGCGGCTCAAGGGTTGTCACCGCAGGGGCGGGGACATCCAGCCGCAGGGGCGTCGTCCGTTCTGTGCTGGGCGCAGTTGCAGCCGCAGGGGCGGCTGTGGGTGCGGAAAAATCGACAGAAGGTTTGCTTTGTGATTCTTTTGCTGGTTTTTGTTGGATTTGCTTCTCATTCCTTAATGTTAGGGCACTAATATTTTCCTTGGGGTTTATAAATGTCTGGGAAGGCAATTCTCCGGAAAGCCTTGATTCGGTCCTCGAAATAGCTTCCGCCATTTCACTAACCTGTTGTTCAAGGTTCTTGATGCTAGACTCTGTTGTTTGGACATGAGTAGCAAAGTGTTTAGTCAAAACCTGCAACATATCATTAGTTGAATGATACTTACGGGGCTGTTGTTGTTGGTTTTGTTGATCCCTCCAACGAAAATTCTGTTGGTCACACCAATTTGGCATGAAATTCTATGCATAGGGATCGTTCCTAGGTCTTTGCTGTTGTGGTTGTCCATAACCCATTGCGTTTACCTCAACATCGTCATCCTGGACTTGTGGACACATGTCCGTTGGATGATTCGGGTCAACACAAACTCCACAAGCTTTGAGCTGCTGCGGTGTTCCCATAAGTGTTAGCCTCTTCACCATTTCTTTCAATTCCGCGAGCTCGGTGAAAATCTCACTCTTCCCGGAACTCACAGCATGAACTCCTTTCTTAGCCGGGGTCCTTCCAAAGTTTCGAGTACCTTCCGCTAGTTCCTGTATCTTTTTCAAAGCAAGGTCAGGAGTAGAGTTAAGAATATTACCTCCACAAGCCGCATCGACGATCCTCCTTTCATTGTCTAGCAAGCCATTGTACAAGTACAAGACTAGATCTTGAGTTGAATATCCGTGAAAAGGACAACTGGATCGGAGGCGTGCAAACCTTTCGGAGTACTCGTAGAGAGTTTCGTTTGCCTCTTGCTCAATGTTGCTTATAGCTTTCTTCAAGCTATTGGCCTTCTTAGCTGGAAAGTATTTCTCCAAGAACGCCTTGTGAAGGTTCTCCCAAGTGTCGATACTCCCGGATGGAAGGTGGTAATACCAATCATCCGCCGAATCTTTGAGTATGAAGCCGAATGCCCTCATCTTGATTTGTTCTTCGATAATGTTGGCCGGCTTCATGCTCATACACACGGTATGGAACTTCCCAAGGTGCTTGATAGGGTCTTCACCACTTAGCCCATGGAAGGATGGGAGCAAGTGAATGAGGCCCGGTTTGAGCTCATAGTTGACTCCTTCCCCTAGTGCCGGTATAGTGACCGCAAGAGGGTTTTGAGCCAAGGTGGGCTGCGTAAGTTGACGAAGAGTACGGTCAGCCATCTCTTGTTGAAGTTGTTGTTGTCTTCGTTGCCGGATGTGCGTCCTCTCAATTTCTGGATCAAAAAAAGCAAAGCCGGAGTTAGTAGCACGGGTTTGAACCATAAAAATGGTTCAAATCAATAATCAATAATAACAATAAAACACTAAAACTCCCCGGCAATGGCGCCAAAATTTGACCGACGGTATTTCTATGGTCGTCTATACCCAATCAAAAGTAAATCCCGACTTAGCACTAAGAACAAGTATAGTGATTAAGTAAGGGTCGAACTCAAGAGAGTTAAGGTGTTTTAGATGCGATTATCGATTATAGTGACAAGTAACACAAAGGGGGAGGGGTTGGTTGAATTGATGCACAAAAACTTATGAAAACGGTTAATGCGACAAGTAAGACAATAATGGATGAATCTACACTAGGTTGATTTCTAAGCATGCAATTTCTACTTAGGTGAGTTCCTTTTACAAGTTTTCAAGTAATCTCCCATCTCGATCATATATATGTGTTGAGCCAACCGGCATCAACACAACTTAACAGGTTAGAGTTCCGTAAACCTACAAGAACAAATAACAAGTTAGCTTTCAAACAACTAAGGGATATAAAGAGAAGATTAAAACCGTTAAACTTATCTTTATATTTTTGTTCCTTTTCTTTAAGTAATCACAACCCGTTATTACTTAAAGTTGCTACTAGATTAAAGACCCGAACCCGGAACCTATTAATCTTAGTTGTTTGCATGCACTTTAGAACCTAAGGTGATCAATCTCAAGTAATAGTAAACATGCAATTAGACAATGGAGATCAAGGAAACACAAAGTATTACTGAATGAAAACTTATATTATAAAGAACTTACAACCAAAGTAACAATGCAGCTTCAAACCAACCCAATGTAGCAAGGGAGTTAGCAACTCATTACAAGGTAGTAAGACAATCTAAGTGGATAATTTGTTGGCTAACAAGATGATAAGATGGATAATTCTAGCAATCAACCAAGGAATATTTATACTACAAAAGGCACTAAATAGTAGTAAATGGCCGGCCCAAAACAGCCACCTTTAATGCCATAAAGGTGGTGTAAACAGCCGGAGTAAAGCTTCTGACGTTAAGCCGCAGGGGCGCCCTTCAGCTCCGCAGGGGCGGTAAAGGCAAAAACGCTTGATCTTCTTCGAGGCCGCAGGGGCGGCTAGGCAATTCCGCTGGGGATGATCTTCAATGCTCTTCAAATGTCTGACCCTTCAACTTTCTGACGTTTCTGATGCCAAGCCGTCGGGGCGTCCCTATGTCGACGCAGGGGCGGTGACACAACCTCTTTGCCTTTCAGCTCCCAGGTTTGAGGCGCAAGCAGGGGCGTAGGCAGGGGCGCAATGAGAGACGCAGGGGAGCTGGTCTTCGTTTCTTCAAGGTAGGTCACCGCAGGGGCGCTAGGGGGTGGCGCAGGGGCGGTGACACACTTCATGGTTGGCGCTGGTGAAGGCGCAGGGAGCGCTCCGGTGTAAGGCGTCACCCGCAGGGGTGGTGGCAGGGCTCCGCAAGGGCGGTGAGGCAACAGAAGCTTTGCTTTGTGAACGATCTTCACTCCTAAGTGCTTATAACTCCTTCCTTAGCTTCTTTTAGTCTTCTTCTTCTGGACTAAGGAGTTAGTAGCATAAACCGACACAAATGCAATCAAAAGACTCTAAAAACTATCCTAAATGATAGTGATTCCATCACCTATCACCTAGTGTTAGCAACTAAGTGTGAGAAGAGACATACCCGGTGATTCTTGCCCTTAGGTACCGAAGATGATGAACTCTAGGTAGTAGTGAGCCTCACTAGCCGCTATTGGACTGAGTGTGCTAGGATTTATGTTTAGGACTTGCCTTCCCTAGACCTACCCGGTGAGGAGAGGTTAGATCCCTAGATAGCAATCCGGTTTATGTAGAATTCCTAACCTTAGGTTCTTTGAGACTTACCCGGTGATGAGACCTTAGGAACGGACTAGTGGACCATGAGACCTACCCAGTGATTGATCTCAATCTAGAAACACTCATTCCTAACATACTATAGTTGATCCAAAGAATGACTAGATAGCTTGAGTCCTATGCCATAACCGGAATTTCCAACCCCTAGAATCCTCTTTTCTCTCTTTGATTACCTATCTCGTGTTTGCTTGTTTATTTGTGTTGTTAGCTTAGTTGTTTGTTGATTTCGCATGATTTGTGATCCTTGATTGATCACCTCAAAACCAAACCAAAAACATTGAGATTTTCATTTCTTTATTCCTATCTCTTTTCTTAGCTTAGATATTCACTATCCCTAGTCACTATTGACTTAATTTCACCTTAGTCTTTGTGTTCGACCTCGGAATACTATCCTTACTACAAAACGACCCATACACTGTGGGTTCGCTAGGAGTTAGGAAAAATATATCGAGTTACAAATTTAAGACTTTTGCGTGTCACGTTCTTAGGGTAACACTTAGGTTGAGGATGATCCTATGGATCCCTTGGGTCTAGGTGTGACCCCTTTGATTGATAGGAGACTGATATATCTCTATGTCTTGTTATTAGGCAGTGTCCTTCTCAAGATTGGAGGTTGATCGTGGTTGAGTGTTGTACGAGGTTGAGGTAAGTCTGTAGGACTTACTTAGCTACCATCCTTATATTGGGTGTTTGCATGAGTGGTGTGTGTTTTATGTTTGCTATGATAGCATGCGATGTTGATTATCACCGAGCTATGTTTTATTTATTGCCTCGTATGCGTGGTTGTGATAACCTTTCCCTTTCATCCCGTCGTGGAGTTTGGGAGGTTCTCTACCGTCAGGTCACCTAGTATACAGGAAGGGCGCAATCCATTCCCATATGGTACACGGGTTGTGTGATCGACACTACTTCCAAATGGCTAGCAGGCCCAGAGGCGATGATGATGATACGTTCCTCGTGTCACATAGTTTCATCTATCTATATATATACGATTTGGGTGAATGACTATTATATAAAGATGATAAATGGGTAAATGTGTGACAGCATGCTTATGTGTTTATCTTTCATGATTGTGCTTGTGTTTATGCAATACCTTATATATGTATGGTTAGCTAATGGTTTCATTCCATGTTGTAGATGCCTTGCAGGATAGACGAGTTGTTGAGTGATCGGGCAGGGTGAAAGCCGAGGACTCTTGTACATTAGGGGGTTATGAATTTTGGGGTTGTTTATGTTTTCCTCCTACGTGAGGATGATGTTTAGTATACCTCCTGTGTGAGGGTTATGTTTGATACTCGGCTATGATCTTGTTACCTTTTGGTTGTACAGTTTATACAGTTTTATGTATTTGTTTTATATTTGTCAGTACCATGTTGTAAGGTCTAGCGAACTTGTTGTCAGGCTAGGGTCAGGATCCACTATGAGATCCTAGCCCAATGTGGCATTCCGAGTCTCGCGGATTCGGGGTGTGACAACCGAGCCCGAGTAGCTCGTCTAAAATAATGCTTAAATATTGTTATTTTAGACGAACGAGCCGAGATTTACTCAAACGAGCCGAACATTGACATGCTCAAGCTCTGCTCGTTTATAAATGAGTCGAGCCCGAGTTTTTAACAAGCCGAACCCGAATAAATTGTCTCATGTATCATCCCTATATTACGGTAAGAAGTAAGACTTAATTTGAATCATCGGATTAAATTACGGACGTCCATGACTTAAAATGACATTTGTGATCCTTGTTTTTAAGGAAATAAAATATTTTGTATTTGCAGTTTATTGTGTACATGAACTTTAATCAGCTTAGACATGAACTTAGGAGTGCATTCTTGCATTTTATCAACAAATGAATTATGTGAACAAAACTATTGTTCCATTATGAAATAAAAATTTGTGCAATGTAATGACATAATTAACTTAGTATAGATGTACATTTGTGCACTTTAATCAACTTAGGTGTGAACTTAAGAGTGTATTTGCGCACTTTAATCAACTTAAGGTAATTGATATATTTAAGCGTGAATTAATGTTTTATTGGTTTGAAATAAACACTAATAATTGTGTTAGTATAGACATTTGTGCTAATAATCTTGTATATTAATTAAGGTAATAAATATATTTTGTACTCCCTCTGATCATAATTAACTGTCATTTTAGCATTTGACACAATTTTTAAGAAAAATATTAAATTACATATTTTTGTAAAGTTTTTCTAAATCTTATCACTTATTTAATATTCAACCTTCTTTTAAACCAATAAGAAATATTTTAGAACTAAAATTAATCATTTACACCAATTTTCAAGAACATTTCTTATAATTATTGTTCATTTATTAGCATAGAAAACTTAAAACGACAGTTTGGGTTGTGGTTAGCGAATATATCTGCCCGTGTTTGCGATCAACCTGTTTAACTAAGAGGGCCTTAAGACTTACGTCAAGTGTCAACTAGAACAAGCATGTTACACTTGAGGGGAGCGTCAATAAAGCACGTATATAGGCTCATGCACATATTCTTTGTTGTTGAAACTCATTTCAATGACCACTTATGATATACAAATAAATATCATGTACTCACAATTAGTATGGTCAAATTATGAAGTATGAAGTGCATGAAAATCCAAAAACGTAGTTTCTCAAATACGATATTGGATCTAAGGATTGTAAAGGCTTTGCATGGATACCATGTGAAATATGTCTAAATTATTAAAAGAGATCAATATTAGTACGGTTGATATCATGAAACATCTGACAACATATGAAACTAAAGAAAACAAATCACACAAGGGCTAAGCTTTTGACCCTATAAAACTGAACATATACCCTAAAAAGATGCTTATACATATATATTGAAGCATGAGGTTGGTTCCTAGTTAGAAGATGAAGCACTCCTGCTAGACACACTCCATTGATCCGAAAAATCCATGGAAGACGCCCTACTCGCGCCACATTTAGCAACCGTCCTACCGTGCCCTATTAACTCCTCGGTCCGGGCATCCTGGGACAGAATCTCCACCAACTGTTCCGGGCTGATCACCAGCTTCACCTTCCAAACCCCAGCAGAATTATGGCTACATTTTGTGGAAGACGACTTCTTCAGCACTCCGCGGCTATCAAACGACATCCTATAAGGCTTGGAGGACGTTTCACCCGGTATGCTCCTCGATCTCACGTGGCCCACGTGTCGCTGAGCCCACTTCAGGAGGCAGTAGGACTCGCCGGGTTGAAGCTCCTCTTGGTGGGATAGAGGTTTCCAGAAGAGGTCATGGCTTCGGAATATGAAGTGGCCCGGGAACTCTTTGACAATGCAGCCTACAGTTATGGGAGCTTGGAACTCCATTAGAGCGCCTGTGGAGGTGGAGACTTGGATCTTGGGCTCTTCGGGTTCTCGGCTGCCTCGGAACAAGCAATTCCCCATTGTTATTGAGATGGGTTTTTTGTCTAGAGAGGTTTGGTAGGTGTGAAGCAAACACATGGATGTGGTTGATCTCTTTTGGAAGGGACTCATATCTGAAACTGGTCCCCTTGAAGATTGATTGTGAAGGGTTGTTTTGGTTTACCCCTTTTGCTGCTTTTTACAGAGAAATAAATGTAAAGAGAAGAGCAAGAATCTGGCAAAGAGGATGATATGTGTAAAGAGCTTTTCTTTACTTGGAGGTTCTTATACTCCAACTGAAATGCATGTGTTATTCAGCATTTCATTAACTTTATCTTTCTTGGGAGTTTATTGAAGAAGATTTCGTCACAAGACTAGACCGATCAATCGACCATTAGAACACAAAGATAGGAGCTTAAGCCGGAAACAAAGCACATAACCTCTCCCTCAATATGTACTAAATGCGTGTTTGATAGTGTCAGCTAGGTTCTGATTAGGGTTGTAATATAAGACAAGCTATTCGAGCTCGGCTCGTGCTTGGCTTGTCAAAAGCTCGGCTCGATCTCGTTCATTTTCTAAACGAGCCGAATACGAACACAATTTAAAGCTCGTACAAAATTTAGGCTCAACTCGTTTATAATCGAGCCGAGCTTGAGCATTTCAATGATCGGCTCGTTCGGCTATGAGCATTATTTTAGCCGAGCTTGAGCATTTCAATGATCGGCTCGTTCGGCTATGAGCATTATTTTAGCCGAGCTTGAGTATGATGGTCGGCTCATCGGCTCGTATTACACCCCTAGTTCTGATGTTTAAGACACTACTTCTCAGAAGTAGTCCTTGACAGCATTTAGATTTAATCTAACTTCAGCTGCTAATGCTACCTTAACTATATAAGAGAAAACAAGACTTGTCTATATGGTCCAGTGATATATATATAGACGCATCTGATCCTATTTCACTTTATTGGTCTTTAGCAACAGCTTGAAAGCAAGGCTGTTGTTGCACCATTAATGTCTGCAAGTGCCAGGGGAAGCACATCATAAAAAGAGGGGTCCGCAGAGCCCTCTGTAAAATGAAATGTATACAAGTAATTCATCAACATTCAACCATCAAGAGCTCATTTACCATTGCAGTACAAGTCAAAGAGCCTACACATCTGAGATAATTCCCATACATCAAAGGCCATAAAACCAAGTATGAACTCATCAACAACATTGAGAAACTCAATGCTGTGAAAATGATAATTAAAGCTTCGATAAAAATGTTGTAAGGATCACTCATACTGTTCTTAGATAAAAGCAGCATGAAATGTAGCTTCAGGTTTGTATGAAGCCAACCATGTATAAGCCTTGAAAATCCTCAGAATTTCAGTTAACTTGAGTTAAAAAGAACCAGCAAAAGCTAAAGATGTGCATCGGGGTAAGAAGTTAAAAAAGACCATCTTTACACTGGTCTGTATAATGGATATACACCCTTCAGCACTCCACTTCAAGCCCTTAGGAACAGCAAAGCATGGTTCACTGCATAGGACCTCTAGGAACACGGGGACGAACAGGTGTCTTTGATGGGCTCACCCTGAATATGCACAAACTAGTTTTAAACATTGGAACTGGAGTAGCAAATAAGCAATATATAAATTATTCTGAGAAAGTCATCTAACCTGATAGGCAATGATCCCAGAACTACACCGCTGCAGTTCAAAGCAGCAATTGCACTTTCCGCCTGCAAAAGAAAAGCAAATGAAACTCGGTTATTTAACAACAGCAATAACTGATACCCACTAAGCTGGATAGTTTGACAAGCCAACTAAGATCAACAGACACAGAGGAATTTCATGCAGAAATCCAAATTTCTGCAACCACGTCCTGATGCTCCGACATTTAACTCAATATGGACTTCCTAATAGATTTATAGGAACTTACAAATACTTTGATCTCTGTCTATTTTATAAAACTAATAGTTTACAGAATTCAGTGCCACATGAATTCAGTGCCACAAATAAAGGACAGGGGACAGCATATACAAGAAAATGTGGCAATGACAACAGATATTAAGAATGATTTTACTACCAACACTCATTCCGTTTGCGGTGTAACATATGAAAATTCTGAACAGTGCAAAGAGATAACAAAAAAGAGAGGTAATTCTCAAAAGAATTAAATAGATAAAGAATCCCCAGGATCCAAATGCATGCATGCTAAAAAGTTTGGAAGAAAAGAATAAATATCACACTTTTTCCAAACTACATTCAAGGGTAACAAGAGTATCAGAACTGAAAAGGAACATGTTTTGCTTGCATTTCCATAGCACACCATCTTCTACTTTCTACCCATGGCCATGGTGATCGTATCTACAACTCATATATGAGTACTTGCAGTGAGGACATTCTAGTAACCATTCTTACAGACAAAGTTGCAAAGATGCAAAAATGAAATTGGTTTAGAAAACAAAAAATTTGTTAGAAGTATGGAACAGCAGACAGGGAAAAGAAAAAGGATGCAATACAGACACGAGAAATGCTAAGATCAAGAAATACTCATGAAGCACATAAATGGTTGTGTGTGAACTTCAAGCTAGAAAATTCATTTGTGTAATACTTATGTTCACCAACAACAATAGGTAAAGTAGTTATCCTCATTGGCTCGTAGAATCTGAAGTCAGCGAAAACAATGTTTGCTTATGTAAGAAACACATTACATAAATCTTTAAACATCTTGAACTACAGGAAATGAAGCACGGAGAAGCACTTACATTCACAAATTCGACAAAGGCAATTCGAGTAGAGTGATTATAGTCTCCAAGTAGCCTCAAACGGTGAACCTATCAACAAACATTTCACGTTGAGTATAGTATAGTTACATATGAAAGAAGTATTCATCTATAATATGATCTTATCAACAAACCTGTCCGCACACAGACTCGAAGAAAAGCCTCACATCAGTTTGAGAAACCTAGACAAGTAGACATATAAGTCAGATTTTTTAATTAACACTCGAACAACACTGGGATAGGGCACAAAGAAGGAATCAACCTTTTTATCAATGTTTGTACAATAGATAGTTCTAGCACACATGTCTCGTTCATCTTCATTCTGAGGAAGGAGGTGAGGATTGACAGGTACAATTGCAGTCTTTGATGGCAGAACTTTAACGGCATAAAAGCCAAGCAAGGTACCAGATAGCGTCAAAGCAGCATGGGCACTCTCTGCGAAACAAGCATAGCCTAAAATATTACAACGAAATGATCCGAAATCGAAACAACCCTAACAAGTAACAAGTCATATGCAACTACATACCCTCATCAGTGAATTCAACAAAAGCAAACCGGAGTACAGAATTTGGATCACCACAAATTCGGCAGTCAACAACCTTCACATACATACAAAATTGGAATTATGTCCATGGATAACCAAACGCAGTATAGATCATCAACCCATTACAGCCACAAATGAAGAGATGATTATACTACTATACCTGCCCACAATTGATGAATAGGGATGCTAGCTGCTCTTCAGTCACCTTTAATCCAAAACAACAACAATACAACAGCATTAGATCTTCCAATAACCTCTACTCAGCAATGGAAAATTTACATGAATAGTGAAACCAAACGGATAAAGCAATTTTAGGGTGTTTTACCTGCTGATCAATTTCAGAAACAAACACAGTCCTGCGAATCACCTCCTCCCTTTGGGCCATGGTAGACCTACCGTTGTTGTTCCTCCTCTTTCCCATATTATAACCCACTTTCTTCTGAAAAATCAAAAAGAATTAAGCCAAAATGCAAACATCAAAATCATTCCTCAAAATAAAGCAAGTGAGAAATTTCAGTACCCGTCTACCATCACTCAAATTAGCACCGCCATTTCCCAAATTCGTCATCTGATTCAACCCAAACCCGTTGAGGAAGAATCCGTTGTCGAAGCCATAGCTAGGGTTTGTTAAATAAGGAGGGATGAACTCCTCAGCCATGGGGTTTAGCTTCGAGAACATCTCCTCCAACTCCTTCACACCATTGGCTCTAGGGTCGAACCCTCCGGAGAGCTGGTGGTGGTGATGCCGGAGATGGCGACTAGCGTTTTGATCGGACGAATCTTGACCGTCGGATGTAGCACGATCGGAGTCTCCGGCAACGGAGATGTCGAAAGGTGGAGGCGAGTTAGAGCGTACACCGATCCCGGAATCAAGAGGAGCATTTTCAACCACCGCCATGGTAGCGTTCTGATCAAAGCTTCGTCAAAAACCCCTCTTTTCTTATTTTCCGATGAAGATTCCCAACAACTCCTAAAGGGAAATGCTTTATATACTGAATAACAACAAAAATATTGTGTAATGAATAGAAGAGTGCAGAAAATAATAGGAAAAAATCATAAATTTAATAAATTAAATGCAAGATTATGAACCTAAAACATGATATGAATCTTTATCATTTTGGATATATGGAAAAAATCAATAAGATTGTTTAGGTGAAATTCTTTTTATTTTTTATTTTAAAAAATGCAAAAGAGTAATAAATTGTATAAATACACATACATTTTGTACATGCAATTATGTGTAAAAACATACAACATCATTTTGTTTAGGCTTTTTTTTGATAATTTTGGTAACTATGCCTTTTTGAAAAACTATAGTAGTAACTAGCTTTTTTTAATGTTTCAATTAAATAAATATACCTCAACCTTTTGTATTTATTCTCAAGCTTTACATCCTCTTCACTCAAGGGTACGTTTACTAAACACAAAAATTAAAAAAGCCTAATAAACTAAATTGTATCTTTTTTTTCGCAGGAACTTCTTCAATATTATTTTAATGACTGATTCAATCTCATGCCATATAAATTGGTATTTTTAAACGGTTTTATTTTTAAAAAATGAAAAAGAGTAATAAATTGTATAAGTATACTTACATTTGGCACATGAAGTATGTGTAAAAGCCATACAACATTAATTTGTTTAGGCTTATTTTTGACACATGCAATCATGTGTAAAAATAGTGTCTCCAAATGTACGTATACTTAAATATTGGAGACACTATTTTTAGATAAAGTTCAAATTATCGATTAATAAATATCTAATTTTCAGTAAAAGAAAATGTTATTGTATGGTTTGGTATATTTTATGTTAGATTTTAATATTTCACAAAAATGTATACATAATGGAAAACTAAGGGCTTTCGCTGGACGATTCTAATAATCGTTCCGTGACGATTCTTTGACGCCCATCTTTCTCTCAAGCGAAGGGTTGTGGGAGCTAGGGTTATCTCGGCGACGACGTGCGGGTTCACCGATTGGCGGAGGTGCACGAGGTAGGTTTTGCAGGTTGCGAGGGAGGCTTCAGCGATGGCGATGGATTGCTTTGATAATGTGGCGTGTGCGTAGTGTGTCTTTCTCGGTGCTCGTGGAGGGTATTCCATCTACGAATTTTTGTGCCGTCCAGGGCTTGGACAAGGAGGCCCGTTATCACCCTACTTGTTCTTATTTTGTGCGGATGATATTTTGGGTTTGATTTGATGTAGCGAGGAGAATGGAAGATGGACATTATCAAGATTGCTCGTGCGGCACCGTTAGTGACTCACCTCTTTTTTTGCAGATGATGATTTGTTCTTTGCCAAAGATACTTGTATACAAAGCCAAGAAATTATGAATATCCTTCGTTGTTACGAAGCATCAAGCGGACAACAAGTAAACTTTGGTAGATATGAGTCATCGTTTAGTAGTATTGTGGGTGAGGCCCTTCGAGACGATGTTCAAAACATTCTTGAGGTGGTTGAGGTGAAAAAGCATGAGTGGTATCTTGGACTTCCCACTCTGATTGGAAGATCTAAGAAGACGATTTTTGCCCAAGTTAAAGAGAGAGTTTGGAATAAGCTGAAATCATGGAAAAGTCATCTCTTATCAAGGGCATGAATCCGTGTTGCAAGCAATCCCAATGTATATCATGTCATGCTATTATCTTACGGAGGATCTTTGTAGGGATATTGAACAAATGCTTTGCAAATTCTGATAGGGAAGTACAAACCGTTGATCTATTCATTGGATGAAATGAAGCCGCCTATGCCAATCAGAAAAAGGAGGAGAAAAGGGATTCTGAGATTTAGAAGCTTTCAACCTAGCATTGTTGGCTCGACAAGGATGACAGCAAGTGCATAATTTGAGGTCATTGCTTGCGCAACTCCTTAAAGCTAGATACTTCTCGTCTACTACTTTCTTACATGTTATTGTGGGTTACAGTCCAAGCTATGTGTGGTGTAGCCTTATGCGCGGCTAAGAGTTCTTGAAGGGTGGCTTATTCTGGTATGTCGGCAAAGGCTCTTCCATCTCGTTAATCACGGATAAATAGCTACCATGTCCTTCCCTTTTTCAACATTTTATATCCCACTAACATAAGAGACAATGGGAGGGTCTTTGACCTCATCGACTGGAACAATAAGGTGTGGCAAGAGAGCGAAGTTCATCGTATTGTTTTCCATGATGATGTTGAACTTATGGTAAGACATTAAAAGAATCACAGCGGACATGGTAGTTATTTATCCGGGCCCGCCGCGGGCAGGGCTGGACTGTCAGACTTTGGTTTTTCCGTCTCCATTTCTTGATTTTTGATCACTAGCTTCCCACTCCTGAGAGTCAATATATGCACAAACACTCTCCTTTGGATTTACCACTATTTGGGAAGGTAATTTTCCCGAGGTTCGAGCTTCGATCCTCGTAATCACCTCCTCTATTTGTCCAACTTGATTTTCCAAATTCTTGATGATTGATTCTATGCTTTGGACATGAGTGGCAAATTGCTTTGTTAAAATTTGTAGCATTTCTTCAGTTGAATTAGACTTACCTTGTTGAGGTTGCTTTTGTGGATTTGGTTTATCCCTATACCTAAAGTTGGGATGATCACGTCATCCCGGATTGTTATTTTGGGCGTATGGATCATTACTTTGACGTTGTTGTTGTCTATACCCATGGCATTTACCTCAGAAGTGGAGTCTTCTTGAACTTGAGAGCACAATCCCGTTGGGTAAAATGTATCCGCACATACTCCACATGCTTTCAATTTTTGTGGAGTTCCCACTAATGTTAGTCTCTTCACCATCTCCTTTAATTCAGCAATTTCCTTTGATATCTCCGGACGGTTGGAATTTATAGCATGGACTCCTCTTTTGGTAGGAGTTCTACCAAAATTTCTTGTACCTTCCGTCATTACCTGAATTTTTTCCATAGAAATTTCAGCAATAGAGTTTAGGATATTACCTCTGCAAGCGACATCAACAACTCGTCGTTCATTGTCCAAAAGCCCGTCGTACAAGTACAACACCAAGTCTTGAGTGGCATATCCATGGAAGGGACAACTTGACCTTAGCTTAGAAAACCTATCATAGTACTCGTAAAGGGTTTCATCGGCTTCTTGCTCTATGTTGCTAATAGCTTTCTTCAAGCTATTTGCCTTCTTTGCCGGGAATTACTTCTCCAAGAAGGTTTTGTGTAAATTCTCCCAAGTGTCGATGCTTCTAGATGGAAGGTGGTAATACCAATCATCTGTCGCATCCTTGAGGGTGAAGCAAAAAGCCCTCATCTTGATTTGCTCTTTGGTCATGTTTGCCGGCTTCATGCTCATGCAAACGGTGTGGAATTTTCCCAAGTGCTTGATCGGGTCCTCCCCACTTAATCCATGGAAAGATGGCAATAAATGGATCAATCCCAGCTTAAGCTCGATGTTGACTCCTTCTCCAATTGCTGGAATGGTCACCGTAAGAGGATGTTGGGTCAAATCTGGTTGGGTGAGTTGGCGGAGTGTTCGATTTGCCATTGCTTTTTGTTCGTTCCGACGGTCTCTCCTTTGTCTATTGTAGGTTCTTTCGATTTTTGGATCAAAAGGAGCAAAAGAGATATTAGTAGCACGAGTTTGAACCATAAAAATGGTTCAAAACAATAATTGATTATAGAAATAACAAAGACTTTAAAACTCTAATCTCCCCGGCAATGACGCCAAATTTGACAATGTATATTTTCTTAGGTCGTTGTTAATATCTTATCCAAGTAAATTCCGAACTCAATAGTGAAACAAGTATAGTGATTAAGTAGGGATCGAAAATACTACACATGCAAAATAAGTAAAGATGATTCAATTTAGAGAAAATACTACACATGGTTGGTTACCCACTTTCATACAATTTGGTTAGTTCTTTTAGAAGCTTTCAAGTTTTTGTCCTCATCTCGATCATACGTATATATTAAGTCAACCAGTCTTAATATAACTTAACAAGATACTCAACCCTTAAACCTACAAGATCAAATAGCAAGTTAGCATTAAACAAGGATAAATAGGTATATAAAAGACAAAAAACATGTTAGTCTTATTATATAGTTATATTCCTTTCATAAAGACATTCACAACCCGCTTGTGCCTATTATGTATGCTACTGATTAGTGACCCGAACCCAACCCAACAAACCTTATCACTTTGTATGAAACTAAGCTGCTTAGATGATCAAGATAGGTAGAAAGCAACAAACAAACAATGTTAGAAGCAAGGAATATAACACTAGTAGAATGGAATATAAACTTCAATTAAAAAGAACTTACAACCTAAACCGTCATCTTAAATAAAAAAAGGAAGGTTTCGTATAATGGAAGAGATGATTCTAACATCATCCTAGCATCTCTAGTTATACTACTTAGGACACTAAATTGCAGTAAATAGGCAGCCTAAACCGTCATCTTAAATGTCATAAAGGAGAGTCTAAACAACCGAACTTATTACGAGTATTGCACAACCGCGGGCACACATCTAGGAGCCGCGGGTGCAATTTAGTGTAAAACAGCACAAGACGTTTCATCTTCATTTTGGATGCGGGCGGGCTTGGAGGGTCACGGGTGAGGGTTCTTCTCAGCCTTGAAAACGCTTGTGACTCTTTAGTTTCTATCGTTGAGGCGCCGGTGTTGCCCAATGTCACTACGGGTGCGGTGACACAAATGCTTGGGCTTCGCTTGGTCCACGAGCAGGGGAACGGGGGCGTTGGGCGGTGATCATCACGTGTAGTCACCACGGGTGCGGGCTAGTTTCGCCCCGGACGCGGTGATATGGGACTCTCGGCCGTTGGCAAGGTGCGGACAGATGTGCTAGGGGTGGCCGGTCACCATGGGGGCAGTGGTACTCAGCCCCAGGTGTGGCTCTTCAACAGAAGCATCGTTTTGAACTCTTCTTTCCCTCCCTTCTTTTTTCAATTGTTGTTAAATCATAGATATCTTCATTGTTCACTTCTTCAGCTGGATTACACAGTAGCAACAAAACACAACTAAAAGACTCTAAGAACATGCTAAAACTACCTAAATGAGATAGTGATTTCATCACCTATCATGGAATAGGACTGATTGCGAGAGATGAGGAGGGACACGTGTGTCTATTGGGAGCAAAATCCATTCATCTAAGCTCTTCCCCGTCCATCGCAGAGGCGGAAGCAATCTTGTGAGTTGTCACTTGTGCGGTTGAGCAAGAGGTTTCACATGCTGTTATGGAATCCGATTGCTTGGTGGTGATTAATAGTCTCCAAAAAAAGGAAAGCCGATAGAGGTACACTTGACATGATAATTGAGACGGTTCTTAAGAAGGCGGAAGCTTTTGTTGCTTTTAGTTGGTCTTACGTAACTAGGAAGGGTAATCTAGCGGCTCACAACCTCGCTAGAGTCAAACTGGGGGAGCCGATATTTATTTCAATTCTAGTTTAGTTCCTTTTGCTTTAGACTCTATTTTGACATACGATGTTTTGATTCCGCAAAGAAAGTTTGGGATATTGTTATTAAAAAAAACAAATAAACTTGTACTTGTTATACTATTTTAAAGTGGTGTTATTCTATTTTCCTTATTTTCAAGTAGGCGAGAAAAGGGAAAGAGATAATGATGACTCTTATTTTTTTTTTGGTGAATATAATGATGACTCTTATCTTCCCGACATTAGAAGAATCACAAAAGACTAACCGAAAAGAATTCAAAAGTGAAAAGGAAACAAAAAAAAAATTAATGGATTTGTCTTGAAAGGACATACTATTATCATTTATATCATTTGAAAAATAATTAAAAATAATGCAAGTTATCAACTAAAAACAAAAAAGTAACCAAAAACTTGTCAACTCAAATACAAACCATTTAAATCAATTTTGATACTCACTATGTTGGATTGAAAGTATAATTTACATCAAGTTTAGGTAAAAAGGAAAATTAAGCCGAAGATATTTCATGGTTGTCTTTCTTGTTACTATGTCTCTACGACGCCATTTTACATCGATATTTTGCTAATATTGATGCTATAAGATAGTTTTTTTGCATGTTTGAATCTTATTGTAGATTTAGATCGTTTAGTTGAGTTTGAGATTTGATGGCCAATTTAATAAGTTTAGTCTAATGATTCTTTGTTGGCTAAAACGCATATCTTAAATTGATATCATGCATTTTATGTTATGTTTTGTATTGTTTTGTCTTAGTTTGTATGGTTTAGGCATTTACATCGTAGCTAAAGCTGAAAATGTCTAAAGAATGTATATTCTCTTTGTTTGTATGTCTTTGAAGGTACTTGGGTTTAAAAAGGGCAAAAATGAAGATATCAAATCATCCATTGATTGCAAGCATCAATCATCTATCCTCGAAGTACAATGGAAGAAGGAAATCAACAAGAAAACCAAACATTTGATCCAAGGGAAGATCCTTGATCAAGTCTCGTGCCTCACAAGGTTGACATCATGTCCCTTGAGAGCCTAGCATGGAGCCAAAGGAGTCCAATGATCAAGCATGAAGGAACTAGAGCAAGGAAAGCAACCAAGAAAAAGTATAAGTCTCATCCTTAAGTTGGTGAAAACTCAAGCAAAGGCTAACATTTGTTTACCTTGGGTTCAACCTCGAGCTCGAGCAAAGGCTAACAATTTGTGTTCACCTTGGGTTTAAACTCGAGCTCGATCGAAGGCAAACTTTGAATCGATCAAGTTACACCTCGGGTTTGAGCATTAGCTACTTCTAGAATACTCTTCTCAACGCCCAAAGATTCCTTTTGGAGAGAGGATCACTTCCTAAAACTCTTACATAAGCTCATTGGTTGTAGTTTAGATGTACCTTATCTCATCCTATCATATCACATTACATTTCTCGGATCTAAAAACTACATTTCAAAATTGTTTGGACGAATTTTTGAAACACATTGGAGGGAATATGGTGTACTTCATCTTCTTCATCTTGTTCTTCATTTCTTCAAATCTTCATAAATTTTGATTGATAAGGCCAAATTCATCCATTCTTCTTTCATTATTTCTATTTTCTCCTATTTTTATCCTTGACATTTATTTTGATAGATATCATAGTTGAATTTATAATGACTGAGTAGTTTTATATATAGATTTTGGGGTGAAATCTCAAATCATGCTAGGTTAGTGTTGTTTTAGTGTTTATTCATGATATGAAGGGAATTCAAACATGTTTAGTAATATAAAGTATAACACCCCAAATCTGCGGGACTCACGGCGCTACTGGGCTAGGATCTCACAATGGATCCTGACCCTAGTCTGACAACAAGTTCATTGGATCTTACAATAAGACACATATAGATTAAAACCAAATACATAAAACTGTATAATTATATACATCAAAGGTTTACAAAACACAGTCGAGTACAAAACGGCAAAACATATCCATACATATACAAAATATCCCAAAACCCTCGCACAACCTAGTGTACGGAAGCCCTCGGCTGATCACTCATCGGGCTCACTCTACAGTCTTCCTATCCTACAGAAGATCTACAACACGGTATAAAACCGTTAGCTAACAGAATATGAATAAGAATGAAGCAGTAGAACATATAACACATCATCACATCACAACATGCTATGTACACACACATATCCTTTATTATCTTTATTAAGTTATACCATTACTAATTCATTCCTTGTGACACGAGGAGTAAAACTCTCTCGCCTCCGTCCCCGTTTCCCCTCAGGTTTGGAATTGGTGCCAATCATCACCACTTGGAGGACTGGTCGCAGAGAACCCCCTAGCTACCCAATTTTGACCTAGACAAGTTATCACCACCCGTTATCATACACTTGGGTCAATTAATGTGCATATATGGTCGTCCTAGTCCGGTTAGGTTATTAATGCAACACACATATGCACACACACCACTAAAGCAAACACTCAAACCTATAACTACTCGCTAAGTAAGTCCCAAGGACTACCTTGTCATAAACGTAATCCGTATCAAGTGGTCACAATTTCCCCTCGGGGAAACGATCAGTGTCTGCATCAACAAGGCACAAACCGTATCAAACGCCATCCAAGGTTAAGAGATTCCACCTCCTAAACCACATAACCATACCTAAACCATAACTCGAATCCAAACCTCGATATCTCAACATAGCTCACAAATGCCTAAGGCATTATCTCAACATACATCTCATCATCTCATAACACACACTACTAGCTTAGCTATACTCAAAAGCCAAGGCCAAAGGAAAAGAAGGATACATACCACACTTGGTATATCGTGAACAAACGCACATGCGTAAGCAAGAAGACGCAAGATCACAATACACCGCAGGGGCGGTGACACTCAACTGCAGGGGCGGCGACACTGGCCTAGCCGTAGTGGCGGCGGCTCTAATCCGCGGGAGCGGTCGAACAATAGAGGGGTGCCTCTGAGACTTCTCTTCGATCTCTCACTCGATCTCTTCACTTCTTCATTGCCACAAAGGCAATCAACATACATGTATACATACATATACACCATTATTGTCCAGGAAAGATCAACACAAGCATAGCTTGTGGGAATTCCTAACCAGAGAAGAAGAAAGGAGGAAAAGAATGAGGAAGAGGGAAAGGAGCTTACCACAGTAGAACCGCAACACAACCACTCTCAAGCTGGCCTCTTAAACCTCCACAACCATCAACAACATCAAGATCATCATCTCAGCCATCAACATGTGCATACAAAACTCACATGAAGATCTTCCAAGAAGAACAAGGAAAAGAACTAAGGAAAGAAGGAAGAAGAAGGAAAACGTGATGAGGAGAAGGAAGCTGAAGAAGAAAGGAAAACCCTTCATCTGAAGGAAAAGGAAGCTTATAAAGGAAGCCAAAGGAAAAGCACGGGTCAAACGAGTCAAAGAAAGTGTTTGAGACCGCCATAGCCGCAAGGGCGGGTCCTTAGTACCGTTGAGACGGCTCACCGCACATGCGGCCAAACCCAACCACAGGGGCGGGGTCCTAAGAAAACTAAGGATCTTACATATAGAAGGGTCAAAAATCTAGACTACTTGATAATTCGTGGTGGATTTATTTCATTGTTGGTGGTTTAGATTTGCTAGTCTAGATCTACTTGTCAAAGCATTGATCTTCCATGATTGAATGATTGATTGCTAGACTATTCATCTAAATTGAGACTTAAAAGGTGATATGAGGATGATTATGCATTGTATGGATCCCTACCATGTTAGAGTAGAGTTGATTAGGGGAGAAAACATGGTTAAGCTTTATTTTTGATGATTCATCCATGGTATGACATGCTAGATAATGTATGAAAATAACAAACATCATATGATGTTTATGTTGTTTATTATGATCATAATTGTGACTTAAGTTTGATCAGTTGAATTATGGCATGACTATTGCATGGTTTAATTGATATAAGCTATCATATGAGCTTCAAAAGAGGATTAGAATGCTTAGATGAACTCACCAAACATGATATTTAACCTTCATTGATTGAATTTCACCACTAGAGCATGTTAACTAGTAATGGTTTGGGAGGATTAGCCCTAAGCCTAGTTTTCTCTAATTTTTGAATCTAAACTTGTCTTTAAGTTTGGAAACATTTGACACCAGATTGATGATGACCAAGCACTTGCGGTTTATCTGATTATTGAGTGTCATTTGACACCACGTCAAGCTTATGGCGTTGTTGTCGGGAATTCTTGATTTGTTTATTGGTTGATTGATCATAGTTGTATAAGTTGTTTTGTTACTTTTGATGCACATTCTGTATGTTTGTGACCTTTTAGGCTCTTTCAAAGTGTACTCCAAGAAGTTCTAGTGAGGAACTCAAACTGTTTGACCGGAGAGGACCTTTCTTAGACTACGATGTTTGATTAGAGCAAGATTTCAAGCAAGGGATCAAGAATCCGAAATTGAGACACACGTGACACAAACTAGAGGAAGGGGAGAGTTAAAAATGCCAAAAGGATCCTTGATTTGGAGGCTAGATTGCAAGCTCAAGAAGATCTTGCTAGAGAGGCACTGAATTTGGAAGAAGTACCAAGAGTTATGCCTAGAAGAGGCAATGTTGGAGGATCATATGGTCCAAGAACTCTAGGAGAAAGAATGGATCCGGATTAACATATTACACTACCCATGGTGGTATTTGGAAACAATCTTCCTTATAAATTTGAGTTGAAGAGTGTACAATAGGAGCAATGATGAGCATAATCAAGTTAAAGAGCAAGCATGTTATGTGGGAAAGGGTTATGACAATCAAAGGGGTTACAACAAGTTGAAAGACCATCCGGAATTTTCTTATATAAACCCAAATGAAGGGGAAATACCACCACCACACAACAAAATTCCCTACTCCACCTCAAAACTCTTACCCATAACACTAACAAAGACCTTCTTACCCTTAGAGAGACTCTTAATCTCATCAACATAACACTTATGCCCCACCACCTCAAAGACAAAACTCTCAAAACCCAAGTTGGGAGATGTAACTACATCAAACAATGGACATATTGATGGTAAAAGTTGATTAACTTAATAAGGGTCAAAAGATGTTAGAACAACAATGGGCTTCACAAGCTTCTTCAAATTTATTAAGAGCTAATGGTAAATTTCTAGGATACATGAAAGTTTACCACATGTTCCACAAATACCACATGTACCCAATGATGTACAAGTTTCTCAAGATTATAAGCCATCTCTTGTGCAAGATAAAGAAAAGGAGAAAGTGGTAGAGATTGAAGAGGAAGCAAGCAATGAGGAAGCTAGTAGGGAAGATGTCCAACCAAAGTTTATAGCTCTATCACCTTACAAGCCACCACTTTCATTTCCCCAAAGAAAGACTAGAGAATTGCTAGTCAAGCAAATTGAAAAGGTCATCGAAAAGGTTAGCAAGATCTATCTTATCATTCCTTTCATTGAAGCTTTTAAAGGTATACCTTCATATGGTAAATTTCTTAAGGATATACTTCAAAACAAAAGCATGTTAGATGAGTTTGAGGAGGTCAAGATGACTAGTGAGTCTAGCTATCACAGTAACAACTGGAAGTTGGCGTTAAGAGGGAAGATCCGGGTACATTTAGTGTCTCGGTAGATATTGGAAAGGGCACACTTGAGGCTCTATGTGACTTAGCAGCAACTGTAAGTGTTATTCCTCTATCTTTATGTGAAAGGTTGAACTTAGGAACACCAAAGTCGGTAAAGATGGTGCTTTATATGGCGGATGGGTCCATAAAATATTTTATAGGGATTATTGAAGATGTTCTGATCAAGATTGATAAGTTTATTATACCGGTTCATTTTGTAGTGATTGATATTGAAGAAAATGAGAAATTTACGGTTATTTTAGGAAGACACTTCCTAGATACCACCAGGACTCTTATCAATGTTATAAAATAAGTGTTATATTTACATCATTGATGAAGAGAGTATTCAATAAAATTACACAAAGATTCCTAAGCCTCCTAGTGATGAAGAGAATATGTGTAGCTTGAAGGTTGAATTTTATGAGAAGAAAGAACTTCAATAGACAAAGTTTGTGTAACGCCCCAAGTTTTGGGAACTTGAAGCGCTACGGGCTAGTACCGCACAATGGGTCCCGACCCTCAGAGTAGCAACAGCAAACGGATCTTACAACAAGGCACAAACGAATGAAAACCAAAACTTAATATAAAACCAAAGGTTCAAACAGTGGAAAACACAAAAGCTTCACAGCCGGATCAAAACAAAAGGGAAACAACAAACGAAACAAAAACCAATCCCGTCCTATAATGTACGGGAACCCTGGCTGACCACACCATCCGGATCACTCAGCAACATCCTGAACCTGTGGAACATCTACAACGACGGTATAAACCGTTAGCTAACATTCTAGGTATAAGCAAGAGTGTAAAGGCACAAACACACATAAGGTAAATAAAACACATAGCATGCTCACACATCAACCGGTTATTATCTTTCATTAAGGTTATCCATTACTAATTCAACTTCTTTTGTCACACAAGAATCTCCCGAAACTCGCCTCCGCTTCCGTATACCAATAGGAATAGATCAGTACTATCCGTTACCTACGGGTCTAGGTTGCAAGAGCACATTCTAGTCTCCTGTAGAACTAGACAAGTAGTCACCGCCCGGTTATAATACACTTGGGTCAATTAAGGTTATCAAGGGTGAATCATATTTCCAATTATCCGTTATAAACATGATAGCAATACAAACAAGCCAAAACAATCCAACTAATACATGGAAAGAAGCTAAGTAAGTCCAAGGGACTTACCTCACACGAAGGTAACCCAAAAGGCTCAACAACAACTCAGAGGACACACAAGGAAACTCAGTTTCCCTTAGGAAAGGAGCAAGGAAAGCCTATACGAACAAGCAACACGAATCAGGAACGTAACGGTTGCTAGAAGTCTATGACTTCTAGTCTCAACGATCTCTAAGAGATCAACACATGCTAAGGGCTCAACCTTAGTCTTACAACAACTCAGGGGAACAACGAATAATATAAGGAACCAAGGAAGGAACGAAGAAAGGAAGGAAGGAAGCAACTCACCAAAGACGAGAGTCACAACAAAGAAACCGCAGGGGCAGTTAGACATATGCGCAGGGGCGGCTGAACAGAGGCGCAAGGGCGTCTCTGTGCAGACGCAGGGGCGGCTCTGTGCAGGCGCAGGGGCGGATCTTCGTCAGAAGCTATTGTCGGGCTTCTCTTCGACAGATCTCACAGCAGGGGCAACCAAAGCTCGAACCTTTGGTTCCAACACGTCAAGACTCAACTTCAGAGATCCTGAGAACAACGAAGGGTCAACAACGGAACACTTCACAAGAATCAAGGCTCATGCTTGATCCTTGGAGAAAAAGGAAAGGAAAGAACGAAAGGAAGAAACCAAAACAGAAGAGAAGGCATGCAGCACTAAAGGACCGTGAGGAAGAACCAGAAAAGATGCACTTACACGTTCAGCGGGATTGCAGGAAGCAAGGACGGCTGTAACTCTCTAGGGTTTGAAGACGATAGCAAGGAACGGGAAAAAGGAGAGAAAAAAGAGAATATATAGGGAGGGCTGGAACGCTAGACAGAAGGCCGTCTAGGGTTAGAAAGAAAACAAGGAAACCGGCCCATAAGATAGAATATTGGGTATTCTATCTATGGAAGAAAGATAAAACGACGAAAACAGATCGGCGCGATCTGTCGCACGATCCGCAGGGGCGGATCTCACAGCCGCAGGGGCGGCTGGCCGCGAGGGCGGCCCTCTTCACCGTAGGGACGGTGAAGGCAAAAACCTAGGATCTTACATTTTGATGAGACACTTCCAAAGGATAAGCTTGTCATTGAAGGTATTAAAGTTGTGCAAGTGTTGACTTCTAGAGAAAATCAAAGAGTTGAAGGTGATTCTGTTCCACTTACTCTAAGGAAAGCTAAGGATAAATGAGTTCATCTTAAATATCTTCAAAATGGAAGGATTTGCTCGTATAAAGATTTTAGGAAATGGATTACTAAGAAGCAAGTCTTGAAGGATTTCAAAGAAGAGATGAAACCATCAATGAAGAATGGTCAAAAGATAAGAAGATATCATGGAAATATCCGGTTGAGATTGCTTCAACAAGTCTTAACCCGGATTCATAAATAAAATTTATGACCTTAAAAAATGGCGATCAATGGGAGGCAATCCATAAAGAAAAGATTGCTTCAACAATGTGAGTTTTTGTGTTGTGATGATCCTCAAGGTTAGTATACGGAATGAGAACAAGAAACTTTGAAGAAGATTTTGATTTGAATGATGTAAGTTTTTGTGTTGTGATGATCTTCAAGGATGGGATATGGAATGAGAATGATAAATTTTTATAGCATATTTTTATGCTACATTTTTTAGATTTATTTTTTGTTTGTTTTGTTGGTTGTTTAGATGTGCTAGTTTAGATTTACTTGTCAGAGCATTTAATTCTTTCATAAAAGAATAATTTATTGCTAAATTAATCATCTAAATGGAGACTTAAAAGGTGTATGAGGAACAAAAGCTTACCATTCTTCGTTCTTCAGTGAGTTTTCTTTTGAATTTCTTCTTATTTTTTGATCCTTAGATCATTTTCATTGAAATGAAAGAGGAAGGAAGTGCAAGATGAATGCAAGAGAAATCGAGTACTATGAAATTGTGTCTCAACATAGGGTAATCCCTACGAAATTTCTGTATAAACCGACATTAGAGAAACTAGGCATGCTAAAGTGTATGAACTCGTGTCTTAAGCATGTTGGGTTAGGGAACTTCATGGACATACATGCTCTTGTTTATGAGGGATTGTTATGGCAATTCATTTCTACCTTCTACTAGGGTCATCTAGAAGATATATGTTGACTTCCTTGACATTTAAATATGAGAACATGGAATATTCGGAAGGCACTGGCCAACTAAGGGATGCCTTTTGTGTAACTAAAACACCAATTGAGGATTGAAAATCTAGTGTTGATAGTGTTTGGTTGTTTGAGTTATGGTCGGGTGAGACTATACTTGAGTTTTGTCAGGAGTTGAGTATAACAACAAGCTTACTCACTCATGCCTAAGAATGATTTGCAAGGTAATAATGAGCACTTTTTGAAGTCATAAAGAAGACATCAAGGTGGCCCTGAAGGGCTTAGTGTTATTATGCATTGTCACGCCATAGGCTACCATTGTCCTTGATTAAGTTCACCTATTCTTGACCGCACTCAGACGGATCAAGAAGGGTGGGCCAAGGGATATTGTTGGTGGAGGTTTTATCACTCACATTACAATGTGGGTAATGGTTGTTTCTGACATTGAGAGTGATACGGGAGCATCCAAGTTGCCACAAGATTACACCAAGGATACCCATAACAAGAATGCAGTTTAAGAAAATGGGCAAAGAAGCAGGAAAAGAAATGCATACTCTAGAGAACTGCTTAGTTAAATTAAAATCAATAGAAGAATGCCTCGTCACCATCCTACATATCCAACCAACCGACACCACAAACATGCAAGACACATGCATGAACGTAAGAGACGAGAGGATTTCATGTGAGACAAGTCCTCACATGGACTTAAAGGGCCAGCCGAACATATACATGGGCTTGGAAGGTGGACCAATCCAAGAATCCAATTTTTCTGTCCTATTTTCATGGGTAACCCATAAAGACATCTTTCAAATATGAGTTAATTTTTGGTCATTTGAATTATATATCCAACCCAAGTTATTTTATTTATTTTATAAATAATTAAGTCTTCTAATAGGGAAGCTTAAAAGATAGATTGCGAAATCATATTTTTTAGAGATATATACTTGAGGCCCAAGTCTTAGAAGATCTAATCTTATTAGAAGATTGATCTTATTTTATTATTTTTCTCATATCTAGATTATATCTTATTCTAAATAATATATGATTATGCGGGCTAGGTTATAAAGTCCATAAGGCCAATCCAAACACTATAAATAGGGAGGCCGTGCCTCTTATTTTCTCAACCTGGAATATACACTCGTTTAACAAGTTGTGTTATCTTTTTTGCAGTGTTTACCGTCGTCTTCATGGAGTGGAGAGCAAACTTTAGTAAGAGACGTCTTGCTTGCGACTCGCTTGGACTTGTTTGAGTGTGCTCTACTTGCCACGGCCGAGAAGGATGCTTCAACTAGTCACAAGCAATCCTCCACGTGCTTTAGGGTTTTTCTAGAACGCCTATTGTGTTTGGTTGTAGCGGAAGAGTTCTACAGAACTTCGTTGGTTGTGTAATTAATTTGGATGATCTTCCCGATCGTGTTCTTTTGTGCTTCCAAGTCGTTGCTTAGGGATCGACCTTGATCTATCCATCTATCGATCCATTCCACTATCGGAACACCTTTCTTTCCATATCTCTTTTTATTTGTTGTATTTCTATTGAGTCTTTCACGTATCGAAATATCGGGTCAAACTACCATGGTGAATACCCCGTATCAAAGTGGTATCGGATCTTTTGGTTAATGGACACCGCATCTATCCTTTCTATTAAAAAAATATCGGATCTTTCACAAGATTCCCACATAAAGAGACTACCGGAGTAGTAACCGTGACAGTTAGTTTTATGTCATTCTCGTTTATTTATTGCTTTCAATTTCATACTCAATTTCTTTTAATTGATTTTGGTAGCAATAAATATTTTCAAAAAAATATATTTCTTTTCACCCTTAAAGTCTCACCGATGAAACCTCGGGATCTCCCACAATCCGCCACCGCCAGCTCATCACTGCCGCCGATGTCATGCCACTACCACCATTGGTGCCTCCTACAGTGCTTACCATTAGTCACTACCAAAACACCACACCCAATCCCGTTGTTAACTTTTTTCGGCGTCTAACACAACGTCGAAACCCTTGTCGTCACCTCTTCACAATCAGCACCATCACTAGCCGCCTCGCCACTCTTCTTCGATCACCACCATCCCCTTACACCACCCACACCACCACCAAAGAGCCACCAACAGGCCTCCCCTCGTCGAGAGCCTTCCCTCTCTGCCGCAAATCCCTAAACATGAACCCTCTTAAACCCTAACCCGTATCCATAACCCGATCCGCCTCTCTAACCCTACCCTCAGCCCAATTCAAATTCAAAAAACATTCCAATTGAAACCTACTCGAATCTATACCCGCCCCGGATCCATATCTGATCCGCCAGCCTAATCTGGTTCACCTCTCGACCTGATCTAGTGGAGTACGTTGAACATGGTTCACACTAAACCCGTTTCAACAACCGAACCACTCCGGTTCGTTCTTTTTGATTTCGTTATAAAGAAAAAAAAAAGAACAAAGAAAGCACAATAAAAAAAAGTATCGTCGAATAACAAAAAGATTTGATCATGGAAAAAAAAGAGAACCTTGTAGTGTTATCTTGTTCTCTCTTGAGATTTCCAGGTTCAGGTGAAAGATTGTGAGCTATCTCGGAATATCGGAAGTGAACTCCGTACCTTTCCTACCCACCTCCCTCATTTCAATTTGATTTTATTTTTGGTTGCATTAGTCTTTTATAAGTTCTTGTCTTCGATTGAGAAAGTAGGCGAGAGTGGTCTTACTTGCCTTTCATAACACCACCCGAAAGCCTTTTTCCGTTGAGATCAAAGTCCACTTCTATTTTGTTATGTAGCATCCGAATACACTGACCTTGTATTTTGTTGAAACGATTTGTTTTTGTCAGATGTAGAAGATCCTTGGAAACCGGAAAAGATAAGCTTGGTGCGATCATATACAGGGGAAACGAGAGAAAATCAGCCATCGGGTAGTCTTGATTATTTCTAACCTAACGCGTTTTTCAATCGTAGCTACCGTTATGTAGGAAAAACAATGTCGAACCCCTATAAAAAAGGACACCATGACAAAATGGAGAGACAAATCCCTCTATGAAAAAGAATCCCGCCTATATAATGAACTCTAAGGAAACACACGAGGTCCAAACACATGTGCAAGAACTTCTTGACAAGGTTTATGTTCGACAAAGCCTCAATCCATGTGCAGTTCCCCTTCTCTTAGTTCTGAAGAAGGATGGTATTTGGAGAATGTGTATCGATTGTCGGGCCATCATCATCATCACCGTCAAGTACATACACCCCATCCCTAAGCTTTCCGGATTTCAACAAACCCTTTGAGGTAGAATGTGACGCATTTGGAATCGGAATCAGAGGCGCCTGCTCACAATAAGGTAAGCATATTGCCTTTTTCTCTAAAAAAATTGTAGGTACCTACACTAAATTACTCCACTTACGACAAAGAGCTATACATCTTGTTCCGAGCTCTCAAGATCTAGTAACACTATCTAAGACCTAATGAATTCATTCTCAATATGGACCTTCAATCCTTGAAGCATTTCAAGATTCAAGACAAGCTAGATAGATTGAGAGAAATATGGGTGATCTAGATCGAGATGAAACTTCAACTACTTCTTCTTGATCGTTCGAGTTGGATCAAACTGTAGAATGTGGGTGGCGGAAGCTTAGAAATGGATGCGGAAGCATTCAGTCGATCTGATCTAGTTAGATCATATCATCCATGAAGTGGAGTAGATAGATTTGATCTTTCCGAAAGGATCCTCGAGTATGAAGGCTTAGATCAAAGACTAGATCCAAGGTAGAACTTTAAGAGGATGAAAGAAGAGGTGATGCTCAAACCAAGTAAGAGGATTTTCCTTCACAATACTTGGATTCAACTTAGACATGATTTACAAATGAGTCCAGCATCCCTAATATAGTAGATGTGTCCATACAAAGAGTCGGAAATTAAATGACGAAAATTAAAGCCGGAATTAAAGTTTCGAAAATAAAAATCCTAAAATATGAAAGGTCGGACTTTAAGTCACGGAATTAAGTTCCGGAATTAAAGTTTTGAATATAAAAAGTCTATTATTAAATAGCCGAAATATTTAATATGTCTTCAAAATAGCCAAGCTTCGCTTGCCGGGTCCTTCTAGCCGGAAACACATATGATATCGCCATTCAGGGGCATTTGGAATCGAAATCGGAGGCGCCCACACACAAGAAGGTAAGCATATCGCCTTTTTCTCTAAAAAATTGTAGGTTCCTACTCTAAATTACTCCACTTACGACAAAGTGCTATACATCTTGTTTTGAGCTCTCAAGATTTGGTAACACTATCTAAGACCTAATGAATTCATATATACTTTGTCTACATCAAGGAACTATAAGCCAAAAATCCCGACTTCAGCAAACAATTCCAAATATGTATAGACAAAGGGGCTATCGGAAAGTATTATATCTTGTAAGGATTCCTATTTAAGAAGATAAAGTATGCATACCCCGTTGCTCCCTAAGACTTATCCTAATGGAAGATGCACATTGTGGAGGATTAGTGGGTCATTTTGGAAGGGATAAAACCCTCCACATCCTAGGAACCCACTTATATTGGTCCCACATGTGGACATATGTCGAACACTTAGTGAAGCAATGTCTAGGCTGCCTCAAGGCCAAATCCAAACTCCAACCTCACGGTATATACACACCTATGTTAGTCCCTAAATTACCCTAGGAATATATTTTTATGGACTTTATTGTAGGACTACCCGTTACCAAAAGAGGAAGAGATTCTATCTTTGTCGTCGTAGAAATATTTTCAAAGATGGCCCGGTTCATTGCTTGTCATAAAACTGATAATGCAATTACATTGCTAGTCTCTTTTTTGAGAAGTAGTGAGGCTAAATGGAGAGACCAAGATGTTAGTTAGTGATCGGGATGTCAAATTCCTTAGTTCCTTCTAGAAGACCTTTTGGGGAAAATTAGGAACTAAACCCCTTTTCTCCACATCAAGCCATCCCTAAATAGACGGTTAAACAGAGGTCACCAATAAAACACTCACCATTATCATAAGGGCAATAATAAAGAAAAACCTCAAAGCATGGGAATATTCCCTACCTCATGTTGAATTCTCCTATAATCGCACTATATACTCCCCCACAAAACTTAGTCATTTTGAATGTGTTTACGGTATGAACCCTTTAACCCTACTTCATCTTGTTCCTTTCCTATGAAGGAACGAGAAGACTTAGATGCAAGAAAATAGGTTGAGTCATGAAGGAGATACATGCAAGGACAAATGATAAACTCGTCAAAAATGCAAAGACTGTAGCTACCCACGCAAACCATGGACAACGCATGGTTAATTTCCAGCCAGAGGATCTCATATGGGTTCGTCTTCGGAAGAAAAGGTTCCCTAATAGGTGGAAGAACAAGTTGGATGCTCGAGGAGATGGACCGTTTAAAGTACTTAGAAGGATTGGAGACAATGCTTATCAACTAGAACTTCTTGGTGAATACGAGGTTAGAGCCACTTTCAATGTTGCAGATCTCACCCAATCTTAGAAGAAGAAAAAGAAACATATTCGTGGATGAATCTTTCTAAATAAGTGGAGGATGATGCGGGAGCATCCAAGTTGCCACAAGATTACCCAAGGAGACTCATAACAAGAACGAACTAAGAAGATGTGCAAAGAAGCAGGAGAAGAAATGCATACTCTAGAGAACTGCTTAGTTAAATTGGGAGCAATAGAAGAAGGCATCGTTACCATCCTACAGATCCAATTAACCGACACCACGAACATGCAAGAACGTAAGGCGCGAGAGGATTCCATGTGATACAAGTCCCCACATGGACTTACAAGGTCGGCTGAACATATGCATGGGCTTGGAAGGTGGACCAATCCAATAACTTAATTTGTGGTCATATTTCATGTGTTATAAACCATCAAGACATCTTTCAAATATGGGTTAATTTTATGGGTTTTTTTTAAGATTATATATTCAGCCCAACTTTTTTTACTTTGAAAATAATTAAGGCTTCTAATAGGGAAGTTTAAAAGATAGATTTGGAAATCATATCTTTTAGAGATACTTGAGGCCCAAGTCTTAGAAAATCTAATCTTATTACAAGATTGATCTTAATTTATTATTTTTCTCATATCTAGATCATATACTATTCTAAATAAGATATGATTGTACGGGCTAGATCACAAAGCCCATAATGTCAATCCACAGGTAGGTCGTGCCTCTAATTTTCTCAACCTGGAATATACATTTGTTTAACTCGTTGTGTTATCTTTTTACAGTGCCTACCATCGTCTTCATGGAGTGGAGAGCAAACTTGAGTAAGAGACGTCTTGCTTGCAATTCGCTTGGACTTGTTTGAGTGTGCTCTACTTGCCACGACAGAGCAAGATGCTTCAACTAGTCACAAACAAATCTCCACGTGCTCTATGGGTTCTTTTAGAATGTCTATTGCGTTTGGTTGTAGTGGAAGGGTTCTACAGAACTTCTTTAGTTGTGTATTTGGGCGTTCCTCCAGATTGTGTCCTTTTGTGCTTCCAAGTCGTTGCTTAAGATTCGACCTTGATCTATCCATCTATTGATCCATTCCACCATAGGATCACATTTATTTCCATATCTATTTTTACTTGTCGTATTTCTATTGTGTCTTTTAGGTGTCGAAAGATTGGGCCAAACTACACAGGTGAATACCCCGTATCAAAGAGGCTTATTGCTACCTTTGTTTTTTATATCAGCTTGTTGAGGAGGTGTTACATGCTAAAGACTATTGAGAGACGGCATTTTTGGTGCTTTTTTCAAGATTAGAGTCATGTTATGGCTCTTCCTTGACCCCTTTTCTACGGGCCAGAGTTCGATCACATTTATCTCCTTGTTGACCATGTGATTCTTAGAGCTGGTTCTACTGTTGTTGAGCGCACCGGTGGGAGTTCGAGTAGAGCTCCTACTCATGAGGAGAAGGATGACATGGATGCCGACGATCAATCACACCCCAGTCACCTCCACCGACTGATCAATTTCAGGAGTAGACGTTGGCTTAAATGAGATTCATGTCCCTACAACAGGAGAGTTGATAGGCCAGCTTTTAAACGAGCATTTTGTCCGTATAGATGAGTGGAGTAGTCAAATAGCTGAGTTACACCGACGTCAGAAGCATTTATTTGGGCACTTACCATACCCACGCGGTTCTCCTCCTACTAGCAATGTTGCAACAACTACCTCCATCAATAATCATATTACAAACCTTTCCTTGAACAAGACATCTAGTATGAAAAAGGTTTTCACGTTGATTATCCTCATATGGAGCAATTTTATCATGCAAAGTACGTCTAGTAAACAAAGATTCACCATGCTTATTCACAATCCCTAACACTATGGTTATCATGCTCATACAATGCATTGATATGTGTATGATCATGTTTATTTTCTTCTTCACTTTCATATTGCCCTTGTTGATTTAGAAATAAAACCCGTTTATTAGGACAATCTCGCATTTAGTGGCCTTTGTCTTAACATTTAAAACAAAAATATCTCTAGAGCGTAAGGTAGAGTTAGAAGTACTCCCTTTGTTATCCTTTAAAGGCTAATTCAAAGGACGAGACTGAGTAGAAAGCTTGTGGACTGCTGAATCAGGAAGGGACCTCTTTCCTTTGTCCTTCTGGGGCTAATCTCGATAGAAATCTCGGCCGAGATTCCTGTAGGTTGGCCGAAATTTCTTCTTTATTGCCCAAGAATTTGTCTCTTGATTCCGTCATTTGATCTTCTTCTCCACCCTGATAGCCAAATGCAATAAATTAGTCATTGAAATATAGGGATAAAGATCAATCTCATTAGCTAAGGAAGGATGTAAAATTCGTAAAAATCGAGCCAAAATAGACTCCTCATCCTCTTGCATTTCAGCTTTCACCATCTCCGTTTGCATGGCGGTGTAGACTTTTTCCACAATCATGGAACCTTGTCTGAGGTTCTCCAAGCGCTGCCTCACTTCTCTACCGTAGTGTGGAGGCACGAATCTAGCTTTCATTAAAAGCTTCATGTGATCCCAAGCCTTGATGTTCGGTTATCCCGTTCTCCTTCGTTCTTGAACGAGATGATCCCACCAAACTAAGGCGTAGCTTTGGAATTCCAACGCAGCAAGTTGGATCTTTCGTTGCTCACTAAAATTATGGCAAGACCAATTTTTTTCAATCTTAGTCTCCCATTCCATGTATGCATATGGGTCGCATTTGCCTTTGAAACTGGGAATTTTGACTTTTACTCTCCCAAACCCGTCATTATCTTGAGGAGGCCTATAATGGTCATGATCACGTCCTCTCTGTGGATTATAATTACTTCGGGGATATTCTCTCCATATACCCTCGTCTTCTTCATCACCTAAATCTTGAAATTCTTCACCAAAATGTGGATTGTGATTAGTGTTAAAGAATTGATTAGGGTGAATATTACCTAGAACCGGGTGATGGTTTGGTATGGGTGCGGGGGCTGGTGGTGGTGGCGGAACCTAGAGTTCCTGCCTATCTCGTACGCAGATCTTGGTTCAAATCTCGGCCGAGGTTCTGGTCGAGATTCTACACCGGCCTTGCTTCCACTTGTTCTAACCGGTTATCAATATTGGATATCTTGGCCATTAATTGTTTAAACATTTCCGCAACATCGGGACCTTAACTGTCACTCCTTTGGGAAGCTCGTGGACTATCTCTTTTCGACATCTACACAAGTATGCAAAGTAACAAAAACTCGTAAGGTTAGTGAAAACGAAAGTACCTTTCTCATTTTCTCTCGCACTCATACTCTGTTGTGTTGTCGCAAGCTGGTTCAATGTAATTGTCTTGGATGGATTAATGCTTCTTTACCAATCGGTGCCTTGGTCTCACTAGATCTTCTTGACGGAATCAAGTAGTCAACTTGGTTCGGATAAAGGTTCTTGTGTTGTGAGATGGTTAAGGGGCTCTTGTAGGAAGTTTACTTCACACACGACAAAGTTGTAACACCCCGAATCCGCGGGACTCGGAGTGCCACATTGGGCTAGGATCTCACACCTGACCCTAGCCTGACAACAAGTTCAGTGGATCTTACAACATGACACTGACAGATATGAAAAAAATACATAAACCTGTATAAAGTTGTACAACCCAAAAGGTAAGACATCATAGCCGAGTAAGAAACATAATACCCTCACACAGGAGGTAACAAAAGACCATCCTCACGCAGGAGGGAAGATAACAAACCCAAAAGCCAACACAACCTATGTATGAGACGTCCTCGGCCTGCCACTCTGCTAGATCACCCAACAGCATGCCTATCTTGGGCGGCTCAGACATAAACCTGGCCCCTCTGCTCCCTCTCTCGGCTCTCAGCAACTAGGCTCTTACATCTCACCCCCCCTAAAACAAGTTTCGTCCCGAAACTTGCAAGATCCCAAGTCCTCTCGGTCCCATAAGCCGAGGCATAACTCACTCTCTCTATCGGAGGTATCACCTCTCCGCTCAGAAGATCATAACCTATAACAGATCTATAACCATAAACATCAACATGGAGGAATAATCCACTCCAAAAATCAGGGCCATAACGCTACCCAAAGGCAGAGAGGAATCACATCTCTCGCTATATCACATCACTAAGCATTGAGGAAGCACATCTCTAGCCAAACATAACACAGGCATAGAGGAAATACGTCTTTAGCCGATCCATAAGTATATACATCGTATGGAGGAATCACATCTCCACTGAAACTATGTCCATCAAAGTAGCATGGAGGAAAGAACCATCTCCATCTGAATCTTAATCCACTTAGATAGCATGGAGGAAAGAACCATCTCCAGCTATAACATAAGATACTCAAATAGCATGGAGGGAATAATCATCTCCAACTATACATATATCATGCTAGTATAGCAAGATCTAATAAGATCATAAGGCATAACATCACTAGCATGGAATAAACATATCAAGGCATGAAAGCACATAAGCACATAATCACATACTCACCAAGATAGCACTAAAATATACTCCTCGACCCTAGGTGCATCTATCTCGGCATAAAACTCTGGATAGTTCCTCTGGATACTATCCTCAGTCTCCCATGTAGCCTTCTCAGGTCCATGTCTCGACCACTGTATCCTCATTATAGGAATGTCCTTCGAACGTAGGCGTCTCATACCTCGCTCTAGGACTGCAATAGGATGCTCAACAAAGGTGTGGTCCAGCTCTACCACCAAATCATCATAACTCACGATGTGCCTCGGATATGGTATGTACTCTCTCAACTGAGACATATGTTTGTCCCATTTATTCAGGGACGTGTGTATGGTCATAGACTTCTTTGTCATGCCATAGGTGCATGAGGAAGTCACTATGTGTATGGTTTGGATGAATAGATATCATGTCATGTTAGATATTAATTGGAAGGTTGTTACAGTTTCTATTGAGATCGATTTGATAGAGGTTTTCCGAGGCTACGACCTTTAGAGAGATGAGTTTTGTTATTAGTACCATATGAGCAATGAAGATGACAAAAAAAGAGGTGATGTTTTGATGTTATGCCATGAAGAAGAAAGTTCCACATTGGAAGATGTTCAGTGGTTTATGAGTTTATAGACTTGTTACTGAATCGTCTAGTGGCCATCTCAGCAGAGTGTGGACATTGTTATCGAGTGGAAGTATGATACGACATTGATTCGGAAGGCTCATACTATATGGTGCTTGTTGAGATATTTTAACTGACAACTTGATCAGTTGACTGAGACGAGCTTCTTTTGCCCTATTGTGTTCCATATTCCGTATTGACGACCTGATGGGTTAGCTTCAAGAAGCAATTGTGTTTTCAGGATTCCCTTGCGCTCAGGATATCACCAACGGAGGGTGAGAGAGCAAGATATATATAAGACATCCTTTTGTACCATTATGGATACTACGAGTTTTAGTGATGCCATCTGGGGCTGATGGATGCCTTAATAGTCTTCAGAGAGTTAATGAATAACATCTTTTCCTTGATCTGGTTGTGGTGATTTTCATTGATGACATATCGGTATACTCTCATAGCTGAGAGTGGTAGACCGATCATCTAAGGACTGTTCTGCAGATTTCGAGAGGTAGGGAGTTGTATGCTACGCTTTCTAAGTACGAGTTGGGATGCCAGTGGTAACCTTTTTAGGCCATGTTGTTTCCGCCAGTGGGATCATGGTTGACCTGGCGAGGATTAAGTATGTTGTAACATGGACGATATTGATGAACATTAAGGAATGCATAGTTTTCTCGGCTCAGCCGATTACTACCAATGCTTGAAGGAAGAATTTTATGTGAATGTGTATCTACTTATGAATCTTTTGAGAAAGACCACCAGATGGGTGTTGTCAAGTAATATACCAGAGCTTTGAAGAGTTGAAGAGGCATTTGACCTCTACTTCCATTATATCATAGTCAGAAGATTTTGGGGATCCCGTGATTTACAAAGATACATCCCAGCTAAGTTGAGACGTGTATTACTACAGAGGAACAGAGTTATTGACATGTGTGTCTATAGTTGAAGGAGTATGAGGAGTGCTACTTGATGCATGATCAAGAGTAGCCGTGGTACTTCAAGCCTTGAAGATTTGAAGGTAGTACCTACATGATATCTCATGTTAGGTTTTCACAGACCAAAGGAGTCGGAAGTGCGTATTACGCCATGGGAGTTGAATAACCACTAGCGTTGAGGGCTCAAAGTGATCAAGGACTTTGACCTAGAGATTTTGTATCATCTTGGAAAGGCGAACGTGGTTGCTAACGCCTTGAACAGGAAGACGCCTCGAGAGAAGGCGATTGCAAGATTGACTGTACAGCCTCAGCTTCAGAGGGATCTAGCTTGGCTAGAGATGGACATCCAGTTTCCTGATGAGGATGCCTAGTTGTATGCTTTAGAGGCTTTACTTGGTCTGTTGGAGGAGATCCAACAGAAGCAGGGAACATGCCCGACTTTGATGAGGACTAGAGAGAGGATGTCTCGTGGAGAGGCACCATAGTTTTCCATTAGAGCTGATGGAGTGATGAGGCGACATGATCACATTTGTGTTCCTATTGATGTAGAGTTGAGACAAAGGATCTTATAGGAGGCTCACTGTACACCTTACTTTGTACATCCAGGTACGGGTAAGATGTATCATGATGTGAGACGTTCATATTGGTGGGGAGGGTTGAAGCCCGATGTAGCCAGATTTGTGGCTCAGTGTGTGACTTATCAACAGGTCAAGATAGAGCATTGCAGACCTGGAGGTGAGCTCCACCCACTGCTAGTGCCGCAGTGGAAGTGGGAGGACGTCTCCAAGGATTTTGTGACTGGATTGAGACCCAGTAGGAGTTTTGATGCCATTTGGGTTGTTGTTGTTGTTGATAGACTGACGAAGACGGCACATTTCATCCCTATCAGAGAGACGTGGGCGGTGAGTAGGTTGGCTGAGGAGTACACTAGACAAATAGTGAGACTCCATAATGTACCGAGGATGATCATCTCTGATCGAGATGGAAGATTCACCTCGAGGTTTTGGCAGTAGATTCAGACTACTTTGGGGGCGAGTCTACACTTCACGACTGCGTTTCACCCCCAGACTGACGGATAGTCAAAGAGGACCATCTAGACTTTAGAGGATATGCTGCGAGCTTGTGTGTTGGATTGGGGACAGGGATGGTCTGATTACCTCTCACTTGTTGAGCTCTCATACAACAACAGCTGGCATGCATCTATTGGGATGGCTCCTTATGAGGCATTGTATGTACGTAGGTGTCCTACACCATTATGTTGGGATGAGCCTAGCAGTATCAGTGGGATAGTGCTAGAGCAGATTCGTGATGACATGGCTCGAGTAGCGCTGATTAGAGAGAGGATGCTGGCTGCACAGAGTCGCCAGAAGTCATATGCAGACAAGAGGCGTCGGCCTCTAGAGTTTAGTGTAGGAGCTCGTGGCTGGTTGAGAGTATCCCCGACGCGTGGCGTCATACGTTTTGGCATAAAGGGGAAGTTGAGCCCCCGATATGTCGGTCCTCCCTTTGGGTCTAGGTGTGACCCTTATATGGTTAGGAGTCTAATATATCTTCTTATTCCTTGTTTATAGGTTGTGTTGTCCCTCCAGTGTAGAGGTGATCCTGGTTGAGTTGTGATCGAGGTTGAGGTAAGTCCGTAGGACTTACTTAGCTGTCATCCTTATATTGGGTGTTTGCATGAGTGGTGTGTGCTTTGTATGTTTGATATGATAGCATGTGATATTGTATATACCGACCTATGTTTTATTGATTACCCCGTATGCGTGGCTAAGATAATCTTTCCCTTTCATCCCGCCGTGGAGTCTGGGAGGTTCTCTTGAGTCAGGCCATACCGGTTTACAAGAAGGGCACAATCCACTCCCACAAGGTACACGGATTGTGTGACCAATACTAGTGCGCCTAGCTAATAGGCTCAGAGGCGAGGATGTATCGGTCCTCGTATCACATAGTTTCATATATATTATATAGATACGTTTGGAGTGAGTGACCATTATATTGAGATGAATAAATTGGTAAATGAGTGGAAGCATGCTGATGTGTTTATCTTTCCCTATGTGTGATTGTGCTTATATAGTACTCTATATATGTGTATGGATAGCTAATGGTTTATTACCATGTTGTAGATGCCCCACAGGATAGGCATGTTGTTGGGTGATCTAGCAGAGTGGCAGGCCGAGGACATCTCGTACATAGGTTGTGTTGGTTTTTGGGTTTGTTATCTTTCCTCCTGCGTGAGGATGGTCTTTTGTTACCTCCTGTGTGAGGGAGTTATGTTTCTTACTCGGCTATGATGTCTTACCTTTTGGGTTGTACAACTTTATACAGTTTTATGTATTTGTTTTCATATCTGTCAGTGTCATGTTGTAAGGTCCAGTGAACTTGTTGTCAGGCTAAGGTCAAGATCCATTGTGAGATCCTAGCCCAATATGGCACTCCGAGTCCCGCGGATTCGGGGTGTTACAAAAGTAGAAGGAATATTGTGAATAAACACAATAGTATGTTAGGAAGTATTGATACTAACTAACACACTCAAAGAAATTAGACTCGAGTGTTTAGAGCAGAAAGAGGCTAAAGAAAGGCACACAAGAGATTAAGTAGAGAGAAAGAACGTACCTTGAGTTTGTGAAGTTAGAAAGAGAGATATCCGGGATTGGTTTTGGTTATGGCTAGGACTCTTAATTGTTTCAAGGTTGTTGCAGAAACTCTTCCTTTGTTGGACTCTTGCACAGGGTGCACTTGGATTCTTCAAATTATTCCTCAAAATTTTCTTGATAATTGGATAACAGTAGCAAATCGCGGGTGAAATCTTGGCCAAGATTCTTGAGGTTGACCGAGAGTGTTAAAAATTTGACTCTTTGCGTCGACGTTCAGCAATCACCTTTGGGGCTGCTACTCCTTGATTGCCTTGTGATCTTTAGTTGCTGGAGAAGTGTTCATAACGCTGCTTTGACATGGGTGGTTAAGATCTTAACTACTAGAAAAGATCTTAACTTTCTTGTGCAAACTTTGTTCGTTATTGCCGGAGGGTTGGGTGAGGTTTTTAAGGTCAACGGCTAGCTTGTGTTTGGCTGAGGTGTTTCTCAATTCCCAAAACTTACACAAACAACGTACGTTAATCTCAAATAATCTCACAAAGATGGTCAACAGGAAAAGATTTAACTTTTACATGACTCAAAGAAGACTCAAATAAAAATGGACTTAAACCTGAAATGGACTTCAATCGCTTAACTTTGATACCACTTTGATGCGGGTTAAGCCGCAGTTCCCGATCTAGATTGAAAGTCCACGACAGAAGCTAAATCTCGGATGGATAATAGAAATCTCGCCCGAGATGTCGTAAGAATATACCGAGATTTTTTCTTAAACTCAGAATACGGATTAATGGATGATACGGAAAGAAAAGAACATGAATATGGGATGATAAATGATAAGTATAGGAAGATATGAACCAAGATATTCCTGCAAAGAACCTTGACAATGATGTATCAAAACCCCTTAACGAAGAGCATACCTTAACCCGCACTTTTTTAACCTTACACAAGTCTTCTAATTAAGACAAACACAAGGAGGGACTAGAATTGACTAGGAGCACCAACCTTCAAAAGATTAAGACACACAAGCACAATCTAGCAAATACTTCACAACGATTCAACCAAAACTCTCCTTTGATTGAATAGGAATGAACAAGTAACAAACTTCATAAATGAAGCTACAAGTTCACACAATATGTGGAAAATATATCAAATCTAATCTTCCTAACAATCTCCCCTACTAAGGCTATTTCTAAGGGAGATCAAGTATGAAACTAGGAAGGATATCTTCTTAAAGATAATCTTTAGGAAAGATATCTGTAAAAGATCTAAAAATAATAATCCCAAAATTAAAACAACCTGCAATTACCTTAAGAATGTTTGAGAGATTTAAGGTAATAAAATATAAAATATAGTTGCCAAGAATAAGATCGTTGGTCGGATCTTCAAGCGCGTGTCAGATACCAAATCTCGGTTGGTAATCTCGGCCGAGATTCCTGGAGGTGAACCGAGATTTCTTCTCTAAAACTCTTTCTTCGTCCTAACCTTCTTCGATTCTTGATGGATCTTCTTGGTAGTGGTTTGGCTCTTCCATTACAATCAGTAATGTCACTAAAGGCTTTTTGTGAGTGAGTAAGCTCTTCTTGAGTGTACATGTTGTAAGTATGCTTGTAACTTCATCTTGAATAGCCTTTGCTTTTGACATCGTGATTGCTCCTTCCATGATAGGATCGAAGAAGGTGTAGCTAGTTTGTCCTTCAATGCTTTAGCTTGTGATCTAGTAATTGGTCCTTGATGACGTGTTGAAGATGGTCCCACATCATTCCTACTATTCAAGATTGTAGTTGTTGACTCTCATCTCTAACTTGAGGAGAATTATAGATATAATTAGGGTTAAATTAAAGTTATATGTATTTTACCGTTTTATTCCTACTTTCATGTTATATAAAGAATATCACGTCAATAAAGAAGTCAAGTTTTACGGTTACTAAATCTACACATGTGAAATGTGAATATTCAACATAATAAATAAAAATCGCTTAGTATGATAATGTATCAAAAATAAAATATCTGCCTGAAAATATTAAAGAAAATCGAGTAATTAATTAGCATATCAAACACATATACTTGGTGTAAATACATTCGTATTTTAGTCTTTTCAAGTAAACCTAAAATATGTCATGCATTACCAAATATTCACAAAAATGATCTAAACATTCCTAAATTACTTAATCACTAAGTACAACCCCCCCTCCCCCCCTTTTATATATATCATTAATAAAAACGCGTCAAATTGACCTCTCATGTAACAAAAATATCCTAAATAATATACAAAATAACCATAAATAAGTAAGTAAACATTTGTGACAAAAAAATCTTCATCATTCCCTAATAAGAAGTACTTATTATTTTCCTAGTAATTCGATCGTTACATTCGTTTAATGATTATGATTTATTTTTAACGATATTAATATCGTCTATATAAGAAAAACACCTTCCTATTATTATGTTCATTCACTAAGAGGGAAAATTCAAGGGATGTCATTTATAGTGGTGAAAAATCAAATATTCTTTGACGGAGATGTTTGATATTAACAATGAGTTCATCAACACCTTATACGAAGAAGTCTAAGGGTATGAAATGTTTAAATCTTTCTTCTATTATAATATTGTTTGCTAATCGTCAATTAGGGTTATAGTTAATTTATTTAAACGGTTAATATGAAATAATTAGGAAAATAGACTTTTTATTAGGAGAAGACCTCGAATTAGAAGAGAAAATCATAAAGTGGAACAACAAATGTTATAATTTAATTGACGTTAAGAAACAACCTAATGTTCAGTAATAATGTCGTTTTTACTCCTTTGTCCTTTATTTCCCCATTTTGTCCTTATTTTATATTAATGAAGTACTACTTACGTCAAGCAACAATTGCATCTAGATCAAGTCCAAAAGCATCTTTTTATATACAGCTATGAATGTCAACAAAAAAAAAAATTCTTAAACATTGTGCATGGTTCTTAAACGTCAATTAAATTAGAACAGTAGGAATACTTAATTTGAAATTAGATTATGATAACATGATCCATAAAATATATAAAAATATGAAATGTGGTTCGTGATCATCATTAGTCAACCTAGTCGAAATTGTTTTTGACACATACAATATAAGAAAATAAAGAAGGTAGAGGAGATTGTTGAAAATGACGGTAGAGTTCCCTCACCCGTCTTTGGGATCAAGCAAACACATAGTAGTATACAAACACAACCAAAAAAGAAAAAGGAAGATAAAATAAATAAAACCGAAAGTTGTTCTTGTTTGTTCCCTTGCAATATAGGGCTTCTTGCATATTCCATCTCCATTGATTCCAGTTCTTACTTCGCTCTTTCTCAATCATCATTGTCCGCTTCTCGTCCCAAGTTCTCTCTTCGGATCTCTCCGTTTCGCTAATAGCCATCACATGTTAAACCGAATCCCTTTTTGTATTTGTTGAAGAATTGAATCCAATAATAACGATTTATTTTATTTGTGATCGAATGGAATTGAACCGAGTTTCCGAATGTGACGGTGTTCAATTTGGTTATCTATTGTCTGCCGAGGCCGATTTTTATTCTTTTTGTTAAATTGATTTCAAAATCCTAGATTTTAGGGTTGGTATCGAGTATGATGATAACAAGTTATGGGCGTATGATGGAGAATGGAGATAGTTGCTTGTCATGCACACATAACATGTGAATATTCAACATAGTAAATAAAAATAGTGTAGTATGATAATATATCAAAATTAAAATATTTTTCTGAATATATTAAAGAAACTCGAGTAACTATTTAGCATATGAAACCCATATATTTGGTGTTATTACATTCATATTTTAATCTTTTTAGTTAAACTTGAAATATGTCATGCATTACCAAATACTCACAAATATGAACTAAACATTCCTAAATTACTTAATTACTAACTTAGCCCATTTTTATATCATTAATAAAAATACGTCGAAGCGAGACTAGTGTCTAGACTCTAGAGTGACCTCTCATATAACAAGAATATCCTATATAATATACAAAATAACCATAAATAAGTAAACATTTGTGACAAAAAAGATCCGCATCATCCCCTAATAAGAGTATTTCATATATTACTGGTAATTCGATCCTAACCGTTACATTCGTTTAATGGTTAATATTTATTTTGAACGTTATTAATAATATCTATATAAAAAAACCACCTTCCTATTATTATGTTCATTCACTAAAGGGGAAATTTTTCAAGAGATGCCATTTGCAGTAGTGAAAATTAAATATTCCTTGACGGAACACCTTATACGAATAAGTCTAAGGATATGAAATGTCTAAATCTTTCTTCTATCATAATATTGTTTGCTAATCGACAATTAGGGTTATGGTTAATTTATTTGAAACGGTTAATATGGAATGATTAGAAAAATATTAGATACTTTTTATCAGGAGAAGACCTCGAATTAGAAGAGAAAATCATAAAATGGAACAACAAATGCTCTAATTTAATTGACGTTAAGAAGCAGCCCAGTGTTCAATGATAATTGTCTTTTTACTCTTTTCTCTATTTTTCCATTTTGTCTTTTTTTTAGGTTCCAGGCAACAATTATATCTAGGTCAAATCCAAAGTCATTTTGTACATAACGCCAAATTTTTTTTTTTCTTAAACATCGTGTATCGGTCTCAAATGTTATTTAAACTAGAACAGAAGAGAAAGAACACTTAAATTGAAATTAGATTATAATAACATGATCCATAAAATATATAAAAATCTGAAATGTGGTTTGTGATTATATTAGTTAACCTAGTCGAAATTTTTTTGACACGTACAATATAAGAAAATAAAGAAGGAAGAAGGAAGAGGAGATTGTTGAAAAGGACGGTAGATTTTCCTCGCCCGTCTCTGGGATCAGGCAAACACAAAGTAGTACACAAACACAACCGGAGAAGAAAAAGGAAAATAAAATAAAATAAAACCGAAAAGTTGTTCTTGTTTGTTCCCTGCAATATAGGGCTTCTTGTATATTCCATTTCCATTGATTCCAATTCTTACTTCGCTCTTTCCCAATCATCATTTCCCGTTTCTCGCCCCAAATTTTCTCTTCGGATCGCTCCATTTCGCCAATAGCCATCACAGGTTAGACTGAATCTCTTTCTGTGTTTCTTGAATGAATTGAATCCAATAATAATGATGCGTTTTCTTTGTGATCGAATGGAATCGAACCGAGTTTCCGAATGTTTCGGTGTTCGATCTGGTTATCTGCTGTTTGTCGGGACCGATTTTTATTCTTTTTGTTAAATTGATTTCAAAATCCTCGATTTTAGGGTTGGGATCGAGTATGACGATACCAGATTCTGGGCGTATGATGGAGAATGGAGATAGTTGCTTGCCATGCACACCTCAAGAAGAGAAGCGGATAATCTCAGAGCTGGTATCCAAGGCCGACTCCAATTTGAAAGAAGGGAATTTGTACTATATCATCTCCAACAGGTGAGTTAATGCGCTTTTAGATTTGCTTTTTACATGTAATTTTGTACGAACTGAGGATGAGAAGAGCAAGGAATGAATCTTTTTGTTACAATGTCCCCTGTTTATGAATTTATACAGTACAATGGTGCATTGATTTCTTTGTTTGATGAAGTTCCTTTGTTGTTATCGATCGTTGACATTTGTGCAGGTGGTATGCAGGTTGGCAGGGATACGTTGGAGAAGATGTTGATCCATGTTCAACTGATAACTGGGGTTCAGATATGCCTAAATTGCCACAGAGACCTGGCCCGATTGACAACACAGATATATTGGTGAGTGCAAATGAGGGTCAAACCAATGAATTGGAGCTCCGTAGACCCTTGGAGGAAGGACAGGATTATGTTTTGGTTCCTGAAGAAGTTTGGAAGAAGCTCTTTGAGTGGTGAGGTTTTTAAAGCATTGTTATTACAGATTAGAATCATTAGATTAGTAGACCTGCTTTATTCAAGGTTCTTTTTCTTAGGGACACTCAGACTTCTACATAGTGTTGTCTCATGTTTGAGAAGGGCAAACAAGTTGTTTAGTGCAATACCACAATCGGAAAACTGCCATGCTCAATCTGATTTGTTTTCTCCGTCCTTTTTCCCGGCTTTTGCTTTTTTGAAAGGTTTCTACCGGAAACTTATGTCTGGCGTATTTCATCATTGATCATTCTTTCTGATGGAGTCACGGATACCTTCCACCTCCATGTAGTGAGAGGAGTTTTCTTTTTCAAATTGTATACACTCAATTATATGTTTATTTGGATCCACACCATTTTCTTATATACACGTGACGATCAGCAAAGTTATGTTAGATTTCGGGCAAGTTCTTCACTAGTTTATCTACTCAGAAGGGAGGTTTCGGTGACTAGGCATCTTGCTTTTTAGTGCAATCTTGCATGTATTTGAATATTCCATATTTTCATCAGATAAAATATTGGCTATATTTTTCTTTCCTAACAAATACATTATTTCTTCAGGTACAAAGGAGGACCTCCGCTTCCAAGGAAGTTTATTTCTCAGGGTGCATATTCTAAAATGTTCTATGTAGAGGTGTATCCTCTACGTCTTAAAGTAACAGATGCAAGGGACAATAGTGAAGTAGTTATAACATTGAGTAAAAAGGTATTTTCTTTATCTTTTACACAATTTCCTTCTTAATATTCGAATGTCTTCTGTGTCTTGTGAAGAATAGCTTAATAAATGGTACCACATTAAGTTTTTTAAGGAAAAAAGGATCTATTTTTTCAAATATATAGAGATTGCAAATTTAATCAATAAATGTTCCAGGCACGCTTGCATGATCTTTATGAGAAGGTATGCTTACTAAAAGGATTGGACAAAGACAAAGTGAGTATGTTGCTTTAATGTTAAACTTCATTACTATATTGTATGGCTAGCAGTCAAGCTTATTCATAGAAGCTTATATTTGTATGTACGATTTCAGGTATGCATCTGGGACTTTTTTAACAAGACCAGCTTTAATAAGTTAGTTCCTTCAGATGAGACGCTAGAAGATGCTAATCTTCAAATGGATCAAGATGTTAGTGACATTTTTACATATATGGTCTACTCATTCAAATGCAGACAACTATTTTTTTTTGTGCATGCAAACAACTATATAACAATAATACTTAAACTTCTCTGTCTATCTCAGGAATTTTTCAGTTTTAATTGTTGTGTCAATTCTTGTATCCTATGTTTTGCCTTCGATTGTACATAATAAGTATATTAATGTCAACTTTCTTGTTTGTTCCTGCTATTGCATATTATATATCAATGTAAGAGTTACGTGACCTATGGTAACGTTTTGCATTCCTCCTCTTGCCATGGCTTGCCCATGGTTGATCTGTTGGTGCTGACTTTCGTGTTCTTTTCCTGATAATGCAGATTTTTTTGGATGTAAAAGATAATGGACGTACAGGTACTGGGAAGGAGCTGGCTTTGGTGCCAACAGAACCTCCAAGATCATCTACAACAATTGCTGGAGGCCCATCCTTGTCCAATGGTCATACATCAAGTTCCCATTCAAGTTTGTACCCTGGGAGCACATTGAACTTAAGCGTTAGTAGTATAAATGATGGATATGACAAAATTGGAAGTAAAACGAAGGGTGAAAAGGGCGGATTGGCAGGACTACAGAACCTAGGAAATACTTGTTTCATGAATAGTGCTCTCCAGTGTTTGGTTCACACTCCCCTGCTTGTTGACTACTTCTTAGGAGACTTCTTTCATGAGTTAAACAAGAAAAATCCTCTCGGGATGCAAGTATGTCCCTTTCATTAAAAACAGTTCCTCCTTGTCAGCTTAGATGAACCTCTACTAGGTTTCAAGGCATGTAAGACTACTAATGTAACTCTTGTTTTTCCTTCTTAGGGTGAGCTTGCAATTGCTTTTGGTGAGTTGTTAAGGTCCATGTGGTCTTCTGGGAGAACGTCAATTGCGCCACGGATCTTTAAGGGAAAAGTGGCTCGATTTGCTCCGCAGTTTAGTGGATACAATCAGCATGATTCTCAAGTAAGTTCTCATGACGTCTCTCTGGACTCTTTTTGCTTATATTTCTTGGAGCTTTTTTTTTTCTCTGCCCGTTCTCAAGTTAAGTCAGTGCACAGTCAATGGCATAATTCTGTAGTTACTAGATGAAACCTAGTAGGTTTGATCCAAGATTCTCTCCACGTCCTAACCCCTGCTCAAAACAAAGAGCAATATATATCCAGGTGATGGACTGAATGACCTTGTAGAACTTTTCTACTTGTGGTGTATGAAATTGGCACAAGTCCTATATATAGTGCTATACAAGGTATATTGTTCAAAAGGTGGAACTTCCTTGTTTATTATTCATTTAGTAGTGCACCGTTTTGACTGTGGAGCGCATCTGATTGTGCGGAGTTGTTTACTGCGCCAAGTGGGCTGCTGGTGAAGTTATCGTTGACATTTTTGTATAAGATGAGCTGTAGGCTGCTTCTAGTTCTCGCTGAAGATGTAATGGTACAGCTTCCTTAGAAAGTTGTCAAACAAAGTAAATCCAAGTTTGATCCGGTTCTCCACAATTTTTAAATTACAGTTTTCCCTAGGCTTTCAGAAGAAGTTACACTCTTTATACGACGTATATATGCAGGAACTCCTTGCATTCTTATTGGATGGGTTGCATGAAGACTTGAACCGTGTTAAGCAGAAGCCATACATTGAGATCAAGGATTCTGATGGTCGTCCAGATGAGGAATATGCTGATGAATGCTGGAGAATTCACAAGGCAAGGAATGATTCCATCATTGTTGATATTTGCCAGGTCAGTAGAACCTTTATTTTCACGTTGGAGCAACTTCTCCGTCTCTTTTCTTTTGTTTTTTTCTCCCTTGCTGTTGCTTCTGAGAATTGAGACTTTGAGCTATTGCAACCGTTTGTGCATGGGTAATACATACCCAAAGGAAACACGTGAGTAGGTTAAGCAAAATTTGGTGTTTGCTGATCATGAAACGATAGATTTTGATCTGGCTTCATTCATTTATTTCTCTTGGGAGTTTCTATATGTAAAACAGGAGGAATTACCAGAATACACCAAGGATAGGTGGTTAAGGAGATGATTGACCTTTGGATTGTCACTGGGATATATTTGGCAGGACTTTTAGCTCTTGCACTGTAGTTTCTCAAGCACAGTTTATAATTGCTGTGCTAATTATCCTTAAGTTAACCAATAACTGACTGATCAATTTTTCTATTTTGACAAAAGACTAATGCTGTGTAAGTTACTCATGGGTTTGTTAACTTGTTGAAGTTTTGACGGTTATAATGCTTCCTTTGTATGCCCAAGGTGATTAACTGAAGTTCATTGCTTGTTATCTATTCTGATTAGTATTTCTATGTAACTGCTGAAAATCTTCTGTTGTCTTGAATCTTGATTGCATAGTGGAGTTGACCTCTGTTGCACTTGCATTTTTTTAATTTGGTTGCAATGTGGCTGGTTGGTTTATGTTCGAGGTTAACATCTTTCATCTGAAAACTGTTGCATCTTTACTCACAATTTTGGTAGTAAATTGTGCAGGGCCAATACAAGTCTACGCTAGTTTGCCCCGTTTGCAACAAGGTTTCGATCACTTTTGATCCCTTTATGTACTTATCTTTGCCTCTGCCTTCAATGGTCACGAGGACAATGACAGTCACTGTATTCTATGGTGATGGGAGTCGCCTTCCTATGCCGTATACCGTGATTGTACCAAAAGTCGGAATTTGCAGAGATCTTATCCAGGCATTAGGCACTGCGTGCTGCCTTGGAAATGATGAACATCTCCTCCTTGCTGAGGTAAATTTGTTTCTCATTGAATTAATTCACTTTACGGTTTTTAGCACTCTTTCTTCAGGTTCTGTAGATGGATGGATAATGAATTATTTTTATTTTGTGGGTACTGAATGGTTTGTGTTACTACTTTCAGGTTTATGAGCATAAGATATTTCGGTACTTGGATACTCCTACCGAAACGTTGTCTTCCATAAAGGATGATGAACATATTGTAGCATATCGGGTTCCAAACAAACGCTTGGGGTTGAACAAGATAGAGATAATTCATCATTGCCCTGAAAAGTAAGTTTGCTTGTTGCTAGTATCAATTGAGTAAATCGATCCTTTTTACTGTAAGTTACTAAGAAAATGCCTATGGTGCAGATCTGACAATCCCAAGTTTCGTGAGGGGAAGCTTATTGGAACTCCATTTGTTACTTATTTAGAAGTCGAGTCCCTTAATGCTGCAACCATTGATATCACCTTGGAAAAGATGCTTTCTCCTTTAAGGAAGAGCACATATCATTCTTTGAGTAGTGTTCAAAATGACAAAGATAACGACACTATTGAGATTATGGGTGGAGAAACAGAAAACACTTCAATGGACAGCACTACAGAAGAAGCATCATCTGAGTCGAAGTTCTCATTTCAGCTCTTATTAATTGATTCGAGGGGTTCAAGTGGCAAAACCATTGAGGAAGGTCAAGTTCTGAAGTCCGGTCAATGCGTAAGGGTAATGCTTGATTGGACAGACAAGCAAAACGAGTTATATGACATCAGCTTTTTGGAAGATCTCCCTGATGTCTGCAAGCATGGGTTTAGTGCAAAGAAGACCCGCCAAGAGACAATCTCATTGTTTTCGTGCTTGGACGCATTCCTGAAGGAGGAGCCTCTTGGCCCAGATGATATGTGGTAAGACATTCAACAATTTGCACCTTGGAACAACTAGCTACTTAGGGTGTGCTTAGTGAGAAAAAATCGTGGGACCATATATATGTACTATATATACTATAATTTATCCACTGTATTTTCTGATGATTTGAGATATTTGTTATGTGAAATGAATGCTCTCTAGGTATTGCCCGGGTTGCAAGGAGCATAGGCAAGCGACCAAGAAGCTTGACTTGTGGAGGCTGCCAGAAATTCTGGTGATTCACCTGAAACGGTTCTCCTATAGCAGATACCTAAAGAACAAACTGGACACCTTTGTGAACTTCCCCATTCATAACCTGGACCTGAGCAAGTATGTGAGCATGAAAGACGAGTCTTCAAGCACGTCCCATGTCTACGAGCTGTATGCCATCAGCAACCACTATGGTGGCCTCGGTGGAGGACACTACACTGCATACGCAAAGGTAGGAAATGCCTAAATTCTCGTCTTTGCCATATTGCAAATTTTGTAACTTGTTAATTGTGGAGTTTGCAGTTGATTGATGATAGCAGATGGTATCACTTTGACGACAGCCATGTTTCACCTGTGAATGAGGACGATATCAAGACATCAGCAGGGTACGTGTTGTTCTACCGGAGAGTGAAATGCGAAGCAATGCACACAGAGCCGTCGTCCTCGACAAATTAGCTGAATAATCTAGTGTACTTTTACCATCACATTGCTTAACTACAAGTAGCCCCTTATTTTTTGGTTTTAAACTAGACGACGGTAAATGCTAAGCGAGCTATCAACGAGATTAGTTCGAAAGAGAGATTTTGTCAGCAACATTTATTTCTCCTCCTCAATGTTGAAAAAAAATTCAGTGTTTCGTGAAGGATGATGAAATACAAAAATTTGTGGTTTTTTCAGGTTATAATGTTGGAGTTGATTTTACGTAGGTGTTACAACGTCACGAATACGTACATCTGATATCTATCTTATCATATACCTTACAAAAAATAATTCTGCTAATCAAATCAACTAAATTTTGTAAGCCTCTAATAAAGCACCAAATAAAGTAAGCCCTGCAGAGACGACGATTGTAACGGCGTTGCACCATGGGTTCCTCGCCTGCATATCAATCAAATTGAATTAGTAAGTTCATTGTTTTGTAATCATAGCTTTAAACAGTTTGAAAAGGCGCGTGTTGTGTAAATCCAGATTGCTATTCGTACCACTCGTTCCATGCTATGCGTACTACATTTACGGCTACGCATCGCGTACGCGTAGAGTTAAGACCAATCTGAGCTACGCGCCTAACATGCGTAGACGTAAGCGCTTTTTTTTAAAAAAAAAATATTTATTTGGGCGAAGGCGTAAGCGTTTTTTTTTTTTAAAAAAATATTTATTTGGGAGATGTATAGTGTGAAAATTGTGTTGAAAAAAAAAAAGTTTGCGTTCAAATTAAAAAAAAAAATTTTTTTTAATAAAATACGAACCGAGCACTCACCGTGGCCAAAGACACCGTCAAATACCCTGTCGATCTGCCCGGAGCCGACGGTGGCTTCCGATCCTCTCCATAACTCACGCTGGAGTTTTCAAGCCCCTGCACTCGAGCGACCGCCAGCTGATACACCGGCGATCCATCCGGCTTAAACAAGCCGTAGTTTCTCTCAGACGCCGGTCCCGGCTTCATATTCTCGTTGAACAGCGCAAACACGAACATCTTTGGATCCGAGTCCGGTCTCATCGGTGTACCTTTGTTCTGCGCCATCAATTTGATCAAATTCTCGTTATACTTCTTTGCATTCTCCGGAGTAGCTCCAATTTCATCCTCGTCCCCCTTCGACGGCCATCCGGTCTCGGAAATGTGAATCGGAACCTTCTTGAATCCAAGCGAAGCCAGAGCGGTGTAAACCGCATCGATCTGTGCAAACAGCATGTTATCGTAGCGGAGTCTCGAGACTGGATCTACAATCCCAAGATTTGGCTGAAATAGGACGAAGTCGAGCGGGATTTGTTTCGGATTCGCCTTGTATGCGAAGAAAGGGTAGGCGTTGAGCAGGAAGGGAGATCCGGTTTTGACATGGAAATTTAAGATCTGAGAGACGAGTTCCGAGAGATCCCGGCGAATAGCGCCGGCAGAGGGAGGGTAGGAAGTTTGTAGAACCGAGAGAGAGTGCGTTGTCGTAACGACAACCTGCTTGTCAAGGCCTAGCGATGCGAGTGCACCGTAAACACTCTGCATAGCAGGGAGGAGATTCTGGTTCTGCACGGTGTCGTTGAAGGTTAAGACCTCGTTCCCAACGACAATGGTGGTGATGTTGGTGGCCGGTAGATGAGATTGGACATTGCGCTTCACCCAGTCCTGCGCTTGCTTCGGATCTCTCATCTTAGCAAGGAATTCATTTCCAATGCAGACCATCAACTCAACCCCAGTGTTGGCGAATGCCTTGAGGATGGTCGGGTTCGCATCGTAGAGCTTTACTCTGGCAGCTCCGATGGACCTTACTAGTGGCACCACCTTCTCCGGCGAGGGTAAGTTGTCGGCGATTTGGCCATAGTTTATTCCCACTGAGCAGAAAACTGTAGGAAGCAGAACAACTAAAAAATGCAAAAATGGTGAGCAAGCAGAGTGGATAAAATTAGAGCGGTAAAGTATGAAGAGAGACGTGAGCATAGTACCTGCTATAAGGAGAAGAGAAACAGAGGTGAAATCCACAGCCATGGAAGAAGTGAGCAAGTAGAGGAATTGTGCCTGGAAATATATGAATGGTGTGTTAAAAAGAAGTGAATATTGGAATTTAAAAAGAGTAGGAAGTTGCCGTTAGAGATGGGAAAAAGTGGGAGGGAATCTATGGAGAAGATAAAATTAAGTCTGTTGTCTTCTTTGTGGTGAACGGCCGACTGACAGTAGAAAGTAAATACACCTAAATTTGAGCAAGCCTCTCCACACCAAAAAAAAAAGTGATAGCATGGTAACGTTACTTTTTTTTGGGTAGGAGCATGGTAACGTTACTAGTGATACATACTAGTACTGTGAATTTCTAGTTGCGATATTATCCTTATTTAATAAAGGGTTAATTAGTTAACTAGGCTATTTTTTTTAATTGTATACTAAGTGGGCTTTTTTCAGTTTTCCAAATAGTAAATGTACCCAAAATCTTTTTTTACCGTGAAAACCCTAACCTTCTATTCTACCCCTTTCCGTCTTCCTCTTTGCAAGCCTCCAGCCCCCAAATCACCTCTCCCGCCTCCCTTCTTCTGCCGGATTTCACCCTCCAAACACCTCCGGCGTCCCATCGACCTCGTGCTCTCCGACGATGACGGCAATTTTGAGTTCGAATACCCTATATCTAGATCTAGATCTAGAGCTAAATTCTTGATCGCCATAGCTTTGAGCTTCTTCTGTTTCTTCCTCGCTCACGTTAACGCCTTGTATGGGCCTTCTTCTCCCGTTGTTCAGCTCACTGCTTCCAATTTCAAGAAGGCGTTTGAGCTGGGATAGTGAGATTCCCAGAATGCGGTCTGAACTTTGATACGAAAAGTGAAGTAAAAGCCTTCACTGTTACTCTTTCATCCACAAACCCTAAGAAACGAGTGCCATTTCCCCTTCGATTCGAGTTTTTGGATGTGTTCATAAGGTGCTTAATGGTGCCAATTTACTGCCGCTTTGAGTGATTTGGCGGTTGCAGAACCGACAACTCTTCGGCTTCGATTGCTCAGGTAATTGCTTGATTCTATACATTTGAAAATTTGTTCCGGAAATTCTGGAAGCGACCACATGTTACTTGCATCTAATGGTTACAGTATCCCATAATCGTTTTCATTTCACCTCTCTCTAACTCTTGCTGTGTTTCTGTGTTCTTTCGGTTCGGATTTGGTAGTTTCAAAGTCTTGGCATTCTGTTGAGAACTGGTATGTTATTGAATTTGTAATGATGCCAAACACAATCGATCGAAATTCTGTTTGTCCCTTTCTCTTCATTTGCTTTCGTTACGATTTACATGTATTGAGCCTTGAACTTGTAATGATGTCAAACACAATCGATCTAGATCTAGATCGAAATTCTGGTATGATATTCTGTAGATCTAGATTTTGAGTTCCACGCCCTGCATATTAATATTGAAGTATAGTTTATGGTATAATATTCTCTTCTGGTATGATATTCTCTTCTGGTATGATATTTGCAACCAGTTAATATTGAAATATAGTTTCTGGTTTGATTGGTAACACCTTCTTCTAGTGAATTGAAGTGGACGAGTTGTTGTTCGAGTAAGCCGGCTGGTGTTGCTGGAGCATTCCGATTGGATTTTGCTGGTGGTTTTGGTGATGTTGGGAGGTTTCTAGGGCGTTTGCTACGGCGAGTCTGCTGTTTATCAATTGGGATTGGACTATTGATAGCTCAACTTTTTTTGCAAATTTGCTACCTGCATTTTCTGTGTACACACAAATGCTCTCTAGTTGTTATTATTACTATGTTAAATATAGTGAAGATGAGAACATGGGTATAATTCTGTAATCATAATCATGGTAAAGGACACCTACCATAAAATTATAAAAAATCTAGTATGAGTTGCTGGTATGAAATTTCATACCAGAAACTCATACCATAGAATTATAAAAAAAAACCCGAATTTTCTGGTATAATATTTTCTGGTACGAATAATTTTCTGGTATGAATAATTTTCTAGTATGCATAACTTTCTGGTATGAAAAAATTTTCTGGTATAAATTTTCTGGTATGAATAATATTCTAGTATTAATAATTTTATGGTATGAAATAATTTTCTGGTATAAAATTTTTTTTCTGGTATGCGAAATTTTCTTGTATGAGAAATTTTATGGTATGAGAAATAAAAAAGAAAAAAAAAAGCAAAAAAAATAAACAAATTCAGTAATTAAAAAAATTAAAACTTACGCTTACAAAACAAATAACAAGCATCAATTAATCTATTTTTTAATAGAGGGGTTAATTTTCTGGTATGAAATAGTTTTATGGTATGTGATTTTATGGTATGAAAATCTAGTGTAAAAAAATTCTGGTATGATAAAATGTAATTTTATGGTATGGAATTTTATGGTATGAAACTTCTGGTATGAAATATATTGTATGAAATTTCTGGTATGAAATTTCTTGTATTTAAATTATGGTATGAAAAATTATGGTATGAAAAATTATGGTATGAACTTTTCGTATGATAATTTCTGGTATGAAATTTCTGGTATGAAATTTCTGGTATAAAATTTCCGGTGTGAAATTTATGGTATGAAATTTATGGTATGAAATTTCTGGTATAAAAATTCTGGTATGTGAAATTCTGGTATGAGAAATTCCGGTATGAGAAATTTAGTCCAGAAAATAAAAAAGAAATAATAAAAAAAAACAAGAAAAATAATAAATAAAAAAAACAAATTCAGTAATAAAAAATTAAAACTTATACTTATATAACATATAACAAACATCATTTATTCCTTTCTTTCTAAATAGAAGGGTTAATAATTTTTACCTACTATTAAATGAAAGTGGTAAAAAATTTGGGGTACACTTTCTTAAACAAAAACTCAAAAAAGCCTAGTATGTCAAATTCTCCCTTTAATAAATGCGTGTTTTATATATATATATATATATATATATATATATATATATAGGGTCCGGTTCCGGTGAGGAGGACCCTTGCCGATAAGAATGAGGAAAGTCGGGGTAGTGACATGTGGCATGCCACATCACCATTTTTTTTTCTCAGATTATCTTTTTTTAAATAAAAATTAGTGTTCATATTTTTTTAAGTATGTGTTCATTTTTAAAATAGTCATTGTTCATATTTTATCAATAAATGTTCATTTTTTCTCAACACTAACTATTCATTTTTTAACATTAAATGTTCATTTTTGTATTTTTTTTTTTGGATTTTTTTGTAAAAATTATGCTATTCTTTCAAATCGTGTTAATAAAATATGATGTTCATCTTTTTACAAGTATGTATTCGTTTTTTTACAGTTATGGTGTTTATAATATGATGTTCATTTTTTTTAAAAAATTATACTTTTCTTTAAAATCATGTTTATAATATTCAGAGATCGAATACATAAAAAATTGTGAAATCAAAGAGAATATAAGACGATTCAGGTTTTGTTTCTTCGAATTTATACTCTCACTGTTTAGATTTTCATTTTTAAGGTTTAGGTTTCAGTATATTTGATGTTTGTGATCGAAATCAAATTTGTTTGAATCATTTTGTGTTTGATAAGTTTGATTGAGAAAATACATGTATATACATATGTTGAGTTGGTCTAATAACTCCAATTGAATAATCCATATGCTCATTTTAGTGTGCACACAAACTGTTCGGCAAAATGCCTTATTGAAAAATAGTTTATAATATTTACAGGAACACCGACGAATAAAAACATGAACAATGACGAATAAAAGTATGAACACCGATGAGTTATCTATAACTTTGACACATACATAACATATTATGATCATCTTTTAACGTTTTGTTATGAGTTTTTTTTTTATTTTTTGTGGTTATATACTGTAAATGAACATCTATGCATTATAAAATGAACACAAAAGAATAAATGTACATGACATTTTGATGAATAAAAATACTATGAACACCGATGTATAAAAACATGAACAATGACATATAAAAGTATGAACACCGATGACTATTTTGAACGTAAGGGTATTTTTCCAGATTTTAAGTCAATTTACAAAAATGCCATTAATGATGAGCGTGTGAGAGCCCTTGATTTAAATTCATCCAATGGCTTACATCCCTCCTAATTCCTATCTACAAGCTCTCCTCACTTGAACTAAAATCTATATATATATATATATATATATATATATATATATATATATATATATATATATATATATATATATATATATATATATATATATATATATATATATATATATATATATATAAAAGGTAAAAATATTAACATGAGAACAAAATAATCGAAACAAAAGTATAAAAAATGACATTTTCAGTACAAAACATAGAAATAAACATATTTAACCTTACAATCTCAAATAAGCATTTTTATTTTCAAAATTAAAGAGCAAACCATCCATTTTGCAAATCAACAACAAAAAAACATAATCAAACAAGAAAAACAATAATAAAAAAAATTATAAATCAAAAGAAGTGAAGAAGAAGGCTTTGACAAGAATAAAAAGATCGGTGTCTTGCTCTCAACAACCACAATCTCGCAGGTGGTCATAAGGGATTAGGTTTAGTTGGACGGGAGAGAACAAGAAATATCACCATAAATTAAAAAGATCGGTGTCTTGCTCTCAACAACCACTAAAAGAGAGTGGATGGTTTGATGACGTGACACGTTGTAGAAGCATCAATCAAATGGAGCTCCCACAAATTTTTGGCCAATAAATCTTTATTTTTTAAGCCAAAAATATTTTTGTACTAAACTAACATACTGCTATTCAAATTTGTACGCAACTTTTTTTTGTTGGAGATTCTCTAAGATTTTAATCAATTAATAAATTATTGAAAAAAAAATTTTCTTTTACTAAACTAACATATTGCTAGAAAAACTTTTTTTTTAGTAAACTAACATATTGCTATTCAAAATTGTACGTAACTTTTTTTTGTTGGACATTCTCCAAAATTTTAATCAATTAATAAATTTTTTATTATAGCCAAAAAAAAATCTATTCTTATCAACATAACCCCTAATGATGGAAATTTTTTTATTTTTTATTATTTAGAATAATCTTCTATATATACTATACTAAAATAGAAGACACTAAACCTGACGTGTCATTCTCACAAATTTTGTAGAGTTAAATCTTTTTTTAACTAACTTATTAAATTATAAAATCTTTTTTATTAATCCAAAAATAAAACAAAATTTTGTAAAAATAACTAACAAGATCTGCTAAATATTTTAAAAATAATTTGGTTTACGTATTTCTTTTATTTTTAAGCCGTCGAAATTTAAGTAATTTATTTATTGGGAAGATTTTTTATTTTTTCTCTTAATTTACTTTTGAAGGATTATAAGCTCAATCTATTTACGTTAAAAAATTTCATAACGGATTAATATCTGTTTTGTGGGTCGTTGACCAACTGTTTTGTGGGTTGTTGGCCTATTGTTTTGTGGGTCGCTAAGTATTTTCAGCGATTTTTTTGCTATCACACATCGGTTTTCACTTGTATAAATAGAGGATTTAATATAGATTTTTGGCTAAGTTAAACTATAATTTTTATTCATAAATTAATATTTGTTATATGAGTCGTTGAACTACTAAGACTGATGGTTTGAGAACTTGTATAAATAGAGGTTAATAACGGATATTGAAGATTAAACAAATGATACATTTTTTGGCCTTTTAGCTAAGTTGAGTTATAATTTTTATTCATAACGGATTAATATATGTTTTATGGGTCGTTTACTTACTATTTTCAGCGAATTTGCTATCCCACATCGATTATCAAGTAAGACTGATGTTTTGAGAACTTGAAAAGCGTTTATAATTGTCTCCATAAATTAATATTAATTTATCCGTTATTGTATGAGATTTTGTTTAATTTTATATTATAGAATTTTTTATCGTCATCTATAAATTGTTTTTTAATTTACAAATTTTCAGATTCTGATTTTTTAAACATAAATGATTTATTGAAAATGTATGTTTTTTAAATAAAAATATTACTCTACAGGTATTCTTTTTTATCTATGTATTTTGTTGTCCTATTATGTTTTTTAATCATAAAATACGGGTATTCTTTTTATATTACGTCGGTCGTTACAAGAATAAAGTTCCAGATTTTAAATTTCGTTCATCCAATAATTTGTTTTTGCTTTTGTCAATACTTTTAAACTTTATTTCAATTTTTGTGTATTTTTAAGAAAAAAACTTTCAATTTTTATTTTATTATTTATCACACATTTCGCTCCAAATTCTTTTTTTTTACAAAATTATATTTCGGGTTCCATTTAGATAGTTATAATATATTAAAGTAATTTAGTTATAAGTCTATAACAGAGTTGTGGATTGTAATTTTTTTAAAAAAAATTGTGCATTGTATAAGGATTAAATTTATGAAGTGTAGAATAATAAGAAATTCTTTATTTGTGACTATTTTTCGTTTTGAGAATAATCAAATCAGAATTATTATTATAAAATTTCATAAATATATCTTTAGTTCGCACAACTAATATTATAAAAATACCCGCACAAGGTGCAGGCTATACCCTAGTTACCGTGTTTGCAAATGACAATTTTCTTTATAAAAAAATTGTTTTATACATTTATATATTTCCATGTGCTTCTTGCTTCTCTTTATTGTTCTTTAATTATTACTCTGTATTTGCATACCTGTAAAGGCCCATTGTGGAGTCAAACCTCGGCCGAGAACCAACAGTTTAATAATCAGCTTATTCCATCACCCATACTCGATAAGTCGATAGTTACGAATGATCCAAAAGCTGTAAAGCAAATATAAGCATATCTTGCTTTTTAAGCTGATTCATGTATGCAGTATATTTTTTTGTTAGTGGCTGAACACTTTGCTCCATGCTTTTTCAGCATCATTTTATAAGCCATATATAGCTGACTTAATATTTCAGAATTCAGAGGCACATGCTATGATCAATATTTGTGATGACCAAAAGTTGTACTAAAACATAGAAGCATATTATATAGATGACTTGATAAAGCTATCATCTCAACATCTCTACAAATCATCAAAAAAATGAGTCAGTTTACTCTCTGATAAACTAAAATCACCAAAGCTAGCAGTCAAAATGACATTGCCCCTCTCTTATTACAACAGTCCACACAAATGGAGTTGCAATCTTTCTTCTTAGGTGTCTACTTCAGCAATTAGTAGCTAGACACTTTCCTCTGAACAACACTGGAAATAACACCTTAGGAACTCGTCGCGAAGTTTTCCTTTCCGACTGGGGCTGCCTCTTCCCCTTCTATTCCGTCCTCTCCGATCACTTCCATGCTCAAGAGCATCTTTTCCCATTGTTTCGATGGTCCCTGCAAGCAACACAAGCTCTAAACTAAGCAACACGACACGGCTTTCATTGTTTTCATTTTATAGTTTCTGTCAGCCAGTATGGATCAGACCTTCCAAGAGAGATCTTGGGCCATGCAGTTCTGGACCATCTTCTTGAAACCAGGAGTTTTGTACGATTTTATCGCTTTCTTCACTGTAGTTGCCAGAGCATCCACATCATCTGCATCAATGATATCGCACTAAGCGAATTACACTTATGTTAGCAGCTTGATGTTTTGCAGGTCAGGATAACATGAAAGTATAAGAAGAGACTCTTACATCGACATTGAAGCTTCCCATATGGAATCCCGTATGACCTTCCTTCACGGTGTCTACTAATCCACCGGTTGAGGAAACAATCGGAATCTGCCAAGCAAGAATTTGCAGCCAAACAAAGTCAGCAAGAGAGGAGGTGTCAGTTTTTGTAAGGTATGTATGTAAAAGAGTTCTATACAGTTCCATATCGCATTGCGTGCAACTGAATGAGACCACACGGCTCAAATCTACTTGGGATCAACATGAAATCAGCACTGGCATTGATCTTGTGAGCTAATGGAATGTTGAAAGTTGCAACTCCTCTCGCCTTTTCAGGGTATTCTATTTCAAGCTCTTCTAGTTGACTCTCCATAGGCTTTTTCCCAGTACCCTGCATGAAAGAAGTAATGATAATTTATGCATGAAATGAATTATGCTTCCTCTTCAAGCAAATACTTGATTTACTTACTAGTACAACTATCTGAACATCTTCTTTGATGAACTTTGGAATTGCTTCGACTAGTATATCTGAACCCTTCTGCTCTTCTAGTCTACCAATAAATCCTATCATTGGGATGGAACTGTCAACTGGTAACCCGAGCTCTGCCTGAAGGGTTTCCTTCACAAGGGCTTTAGCTTCATTCACCTGAAAAGGAGAAGCCGATGAAACATTACCTCTTTCACCACTCAAAGTTCAAGTGTCAAGAATTCGGATTGTCAAATACCACTCACAGTTTTGGCATTATACTTGACATCGATATGCTTGTCAGATGCTGGGTTCCATTCCTGGACATCCATACCATTTACTATACCTGTAATGCCAGTTTTACGAATAATGTTGTCCAATTCTACCCCTGTTTCCTCACCAGAGACGACTTCCTGGGCGTAGAATGGGCTAACTGTCACAACCCTGTCTGATTCCAAGATACCGGCTTTCATCCAGTTAATTTTCCTTCCTTTGACAGGTTTGTTATGTCTTCAGGATAGATAGTAAAAGGAAATGAGAACCAGTGAAAAGCTACACTAAGTGATGGTATTCATTTTCAATTCTTGGATGTAAAAGTCATTCCTACCCATCATAGAAATCGAATGAGCTCTTGAATTCATTAGGCAGATTCAACAGCGAGAAGTCTGAGAAAGCATATCTTCCCTGGTACGCGATGTTGTGGATACAGAAAGCAACCTGTTCAAACACCAAAATTTGCATTTCAATATCTTTCTTCACATTTCCATGTAATAAAGATTGAGAGTACAAAAGAAAAGCTACCTTGGCGTTCTTGTAGGCACCCTGAGATTGGTACATAGTCTTTAGATAGCAAGGAAGGAGAGCAGTGTGCCAGTCGTTGGCAATGAAGACAACATCCTCCCCTATATTACCACATACATAAGCTTAATTGAAATCGAATGACACGAGTGAATTACAGTGTAACCTGTAATGTATTGTAACAAAGTTTATTACCATATGGGCCAGAATGCCGCTTGTTGCTGTTCATATTTAGAACCATAGGCACCTTGAGGGCAGCCTGAAGAAAATGAAAGGAATATGAGCTCAAAGGAAAATGAAGGAAAACAAGATGCTGCCAATTTGTGTTCCACCAAAAACACAGATAAGGAAATGGAGACTGTACAGAAAGTTCATTTCAATCAAGACATGAAAAGAAGATGTTCTGATTTGGAGCTTTCTGTACAACAATTGAAGGAAAAAACCAATCATTCGAACAGAATTGTGCATGACTTAGATGTGCTACAAGTATGCTTAGACCTTAAGCAGTATGAACCCTGCAGAACGGTGACAAGTTCAATCCAAAGCCAGATGTGATCACAACACCAACACCATAACTAAATGTTATGCCCGAGTGCAAAACAAAGCTTCCACATTTGATAGATCAATAAACATAGTGAAGGCTACAACACAGAAATTTCACCTGGCACAACAAGCTGAACCGAAGTTGGTTATCAGTATAATCAGTCCCTGCCGTAGGGCCATAAATCTTTGATCCGGTTTTACCCCACACCTGATATTTTTTTATTTTGTTAAACAGCAAGTTAGATTCACTAGCCAACAATCTGCAGATTCTTTCATATTCACAGGTCTTCCTCATGAAAAATAATTCAGAAACTTAACCTTCTCAAGGAAGCAAGGATGATCCACAAAAACGCGATCAACACCTCTTTTGTAGCAATGGAAAAAGCGAACCTTCTCAATACTGTCCCCAACATTCACCTTAAAAACAAGATATCAACACTAAATCAAAACTTAAATTGCTTTGAGATGCAAATTACTGGTTACCAAGCCATTACAGTTATAAACAGATGCAAATTACCTCTACTTCTACATTGGTGTCCCATGCATCTCTGTACTGATCATAGCGAGGAGTAATAGTCATTACCCTGTGTCCATTTGCCTGCAAAGAAGGTGAATATTTATAGAAAATTGAGATATAACAACATGAATAAAACACCAAATGCTGAAATTGTCAAAATGAAGATGTCATATTACATGGCTTCACCATTGCCAATGAACTAGACCAATACTGATAACCGAAAGCTGAGAAACTTACAGACAAAGCAGGAGGAAGACTTCCAAGTACATCACCAAGGCCGCCAGTTTTGCTCCAAGGAGCAACCTCAGCTCCAACAAAAACCATGTTCATCCCCTTCCCACAAACAATAGGAATTCTCAGGCTGCCTTTATGATCATTCAAAGCTTTGCATCGAACCGACTTTCCTTTGGATTTGAGTTGCATCATGTCAATTGGGTTGGGTGATCTTAATCCAATTTGACCCTTTTTCAGATCAATTTGTGAAACCCTTGTTTTCTTCTCAGAAGCACCATTGAGGGTTCTTGATACAAAGTGAGTTGTACTGTTGCAAGCCATTGGTATCACAAAAGCTTAACCCTGCAAAGTGAAGAAAAAGAAATAACCACATGTAAGATTTTGTCAAATGGGGGTACGTTTCTTTTATTTCTTTGAGTCGCAGTCCTTGACAGTGATGAGATATGAAAATCATGAAGCATAAAGAGTTGAGAAACAAACTGCGTGATCGTAAAAATGCAAATGCGCCAAAGAGAGAAGGACAATCTCTGAACTTGATAGAGAATCAATAGTTCAGAGATCAAAATCACTGCGTTGGTAGGAACAGAAGGGTTTCAAAATTATAGAAGGAATACGGTAAAAAGAAATAAAATAAAATAAAAAGGGAAAAAGGGGAAGAATAGGTTAGCCATCACTCCCTTCTTCTCCACAGATTACGCAATAGTAGCAGATGGGTTGCTTCAAAGCAGGGAGAGCCAAGTATTTACCTTCATTATAGGAGATGAAGTTATCACTTCATTTTAGGAGATGAAGTTATCTGTTTCATTTTTTATTGCCATAATTTTTGCATGTCAAGAGACGAATTAGGTTCTGGATAATTGTGAATTACTGAAAATTAACTGAGAAAGTTGTACCATTATTGTTATTTATTGAAATTTACGTATTACATTCCGTAAAGAAAAAAAATGGCGATGAATAATTTCTAACCCTGTCTAAGCTGTCTTGGGCCGAACTGGCTGTCGGGTTTGGAGTAGTATCCGTACCTATTTTATTTATTTATTTTTATTAGTAATTATTTTTAGTACAACTTTTTTTTCAATTAATATTATATATTTAAGATATATGTAATTTATATATTTGTTACAATTATGATAAATATTTTATAATTATACATAATATTATATTTATAACTAATTAACATATATTATTAATATATAATATACGGGTTTTTTGGCTTGTCTGGATCCGGTTCGTACAGGTAGCCGGCCAGGGCTTTTCACTCCGGTTGGCCATTGTCTATTGTTTGTACACGTCCGTTTTTTTTGGACAGGTTGTCCGAAAAAACGGGCATAGTAAGAAATAATCATTTTAACCAATTTCTTTTTTACTAAATCTTAATAAGAGTCTATCAAGTTTTGCTTACTTAAAACATAATAAATGAATTTTTTTTTTTTTGGAGAAAAAAAAAAAGATTTACATGGATCTCATATCGTTTATCGAGTAGGGACCTATTTATTAAGGGTTTATTTCTATTTCATTTAGTTTCTAAACCCGGATTTAATTTTTTGTGGTGTTTACTTGGGGTGTGTTTGGTTGGGGATTAAAGGAGGTTAATTTAGATTAAAATTAAGGAGGTTAGTTTATGTAAGTGTTTGGATGAAGATGGTTATTATGAAAAAGATTATATCAGAGGTTAATTGAGATTAAAAATGGCCAAAAAATAACCTCATCTTAGCAAGGTTAAAGGAGATAAATTTCTAACCTATCAATTAGGATTCACTCAAATTTACAAATCTCTACCAATTAAACCTATTAAAAAATCTTCAGCCAAACAACTTGACATAGATTATTTTACATCAAATAATCCATAATAAATCCCACATAAAATTTAACCCCTTTTAAAATTCCATCTAGATTAATCTTCAAAATAACCTTTATCTCCTACCAAACACACCCTTGATGATGGGTTTATTTGAGAACAGGTTTATTTGGGTTTATAAACCCCTCAAAAATAACCTCCTCATTCAAAGGTTATTTCTTCATGGATTTTTTTTTAATCCCAAAATTGTCCATGATATCTAGTGTATTCTATTGTATCCCGATATTCATTTAATCCCCATATGTGAAAGAAAGAAAGAAGAGAGTAGAAGAGATGCGACGAAGGGATTAGGCGAGAAGGCGGCGGTTGCGACGAGGTGACAACTATAGTCAGAGTTTAGAAGATATGAGGGAGCTTATCGTCCTTGTACTTCAAGTACTCATCCAAATTGACCCGAAGGGCAAAACTACCTTCTTTTTCCTATAAAGGTGCAGTCCAAGGGGCAAAGTGGCCTTTTCTTCCTATCAAAGGCACAGTCTATACTCAAATTTCTTAGCAATCTTGCCTCTCTCTTGAAGTAGATTTGTGTATCGTCGTGGTCGATGGGAGCAGAGCACACTGTCGATTGTTGTGTGAATCCACAAGAGCAGATTTGTGGTTATAAACTCTGATATTCATTCTTACTTAGGGGTAAAAGCGTATTTTGTACTAAAATAAATCAACAAAACAAACATCGAGTAAGCACACTTATCTAGTTTATATATAAACTCGTGAGTTTATAAACCCAAAAATAAGCTATAAATCCGTTGAATTTATATACCCGAAAAAACACAAATGTGTAGTAAACAGACCCTAAGTTGATGGTTTGAGAGTATGTATAAAATCTGATTTGTGGGTCATTGACCCACAGATATGTGTGTCATTGTCCTACGTAGAGTTGTGCAAAATTGACCCGGACCAGTCTTTTTCGGTCAGGTCTACTCCCGGTCCATTGTTTATAAAAAATCCGGTCTCAGTCCAGAACCGGAAAAAACCGGTTGGATCGGAATATATTTTTTATTTTACATATTTGAAAAATAAATAAATAAATAAAATTTTACATATTTAATAAAAATATTTTTAAATATTTTTTAGTTTTGCAAACATATATTTTTATTTTATTTCGGCCGGACCAGAATGGACCGGGCCAAAACAGTACGGTCCCCGGTCCAAGTTTTTGAAAATTACGGTCCCGACCGGATGCACAACCCTAGAACTACCTACTATATGCGAGTATTGACATATATACTCATATGTGGGATCATTGACCTACTAATATGTGCGTATTTGACCTACATACTCATATGTGGGGGGTCATTGACCTACTCATATGTGGTCAAACATAATAATTATTTTTTTAAAAAAAACTAACTAAACTATAATTTTTTAACTAAAAATATCCAAATTAATATAAATTGTTCCTTTGATATTGTTAGACTAACTTAACAAATATGATACATAATTATCCCACATCGTTTATCGAGTAAGTTGATACAGTTTAAGATTTGTATAAATAGAGGGGTCGAAGGCTAGAGAATTCATATATTATTCGGTATTTTGGTCTTTTGGCTAAGATCACATATATTGTTCTTTTTATTAATTTAATATATGATATCCGGATCATTAACCTACTAATATTAATATGTAGAGTTATTGACATATTGATACGTGAATTCATTACCTACTAGATACTCATATGTGGATATGCGGGGTCATTGATCTACTAATATGTGGGGTCAATACGTTGACGGTTTATATATATAGGGTCAGGTTTAAGTGGGAATCTTTCTTACGGTAGGGAGTAAGAAACTCTATAAATTATTCGATGAGCATTCAACATATTGCACCACTGTAAACACTCAGGGGTGTGTTACTGGATAAAAATTGAAAATATACACATTCTATATATGGAAATACAACAACAATGTTTAATGCATCTTTAATATCTTCTCTTAGGAGTGTTTAGGGTAAGTAGGTAGTTTATGTATCTTGGTGTATAAAGTAGGCACTTTTTGTTTTCAATTAACAAACTAGGCACCTTATTTTATATAGAAAAAGATAAATTGATAAATATTAATTGATATTGCCATAAATGTTAATATTCTATCTCCTTAAATATGTAACGGATTTGGCAAATTAAATAATTGATAAACTAAATTATTACGTCAAATTAGGAAAGAATTTATAACAGCTCCTAAAATAACTCCTCACATAAATACAGCAATCTTTCATTATTCTTCTTCGATTTTAAGAAACTCGAATATCGTCAATGGAGGTTTGCTCTTTAATTATTTATTTATTTATCATAATTAAAGAAATATGTTGTTATTATTTTCGTGGTTATGTACATATGTCGAAACATAATTTCGTGGTCGTGTACATATGTTGATACATAATTTTTGCGACTTTCTACATAACGATTACGTTTATGTAGTACAAGTGTATGTCATTTTGACAATGTTTGGTTACACAAATTCGTCATTTACAAAATGTTTGGTTATACAAGTATTTTATGTATTAACATTGTGTAGTTGAAATTGTGTAATTGAAATTATTTACATTGTGTAATAGAATATATATGTCCAATGCATTTTACGTAGCTGATATTTGTGTATTATGTATTAACATTGTGTAATTGAAATTGTGTACGGACATTGTGTAATTGAAATTATGTATAAAAATTGTGTATTAAATATTGTGTATCGGCAAAAGAATACACGAAGTTTGATTAGTCTAACTGGTATAAGGGCGGGGGTGGGGCAACTCGTCCAGAGTTCGATTCCTACCATTATAATTAAGAAGAGAAATAAGAATATTTAGTTTCCCGATTTAACCAAAATTATTTGATTATTAATAGGAGAGAGAAAAATCTTTAAATTTCCATAATTTTGGCCATATCCACTCAATTTTATCTTTAATTTTTAATTGTAAAAATAGGGTGCCTAGTTAGTCTACAAGTTACAAAAAGTGCCTTATTTCACCAATCTTCTCTTAGGAGAATACGTTGGCCGAGCGCGCTCTAAGCGCTCGTCGGGGTCGCCGTTGGTGCGTGTTTGTTGGTTATATAGTTTAACCTTTCTATCTTATCTGGAGTAGTGTCTTAACCATTTTATTTATTTGTATTAGTATTTATTTTTAGTACAAACTTATATTCAAATATTGTATATTGGGAGAATTTGATATACTAGGCTTTTTTGAGAATATGATTTAGTAAATGTACCCCATGATTTTTTACCACTTTCATTTAATGGTAGGTAAAAATAATTAACCCTTCTATTTTAATAAAAAAAGAATAATAGTCATTAGTTAGTGTTAAGTTGTAATTACTATTACTGAATTTATTTATTTTTTTTATTTTTTTATTTTATTTATTTATTTCTTTTTATTTATTTTATATTTTTTTATTTCCTGAAATAAATTTCTGGTATGAAATTTTTCATACCAGAAGTTTTTCATACCATAATTTTTCATACCATAATTTCTCATACCATAATTTTACATACCATAATTTACATACCAGAATTTTATATACCAGAATGACATACCAGAATTTTACAAACTAGAATTTCTCATACCAGAATTTTATCATACCAGAATTTATAATACCAGAATTTTATACCAGAATTTTTCATAACACCAGAATTTTTAATAATACTAGAATTTTTCATAATACCAGAATTTTTCATAATACCAGAATTTTTCATAATACCATAATTTTTCATAATACCAGAATTTTTCATCATATCATACCATACCAGAAATTATGATACCAGAAATTAGATGTAGAAGCTACATACCAGAAGTTATGATAACAGAAATTAGATGCAGAAGCTACATACCAGAAGTTATGATAACATAAAATTACATACTATAAATTTCTGGTATGCCAAAAATTTCATACCAAATACAAAAGAGTTGTTGCTCTATAGCCTATGTACCATATTGCTGCTACGCTCATGGCCCTCCCAACAAGTTTTCTATGCAAACATTCATACCAGACACAAAAGAGTTCCCCTTTCCTTGACATCATTCTCGTTTCTCATTCATCTAAAGTATAATACAAGAAAACAAATCACAAACATCACATTAAACTCAAAACGATCAAAAAGCAATCAAGCACATACAAAACAGGACGATTTTATCAGAATCAAAGAGATCAATGATAACAATCACAAAAATGGATCGAGCATTCGTTCTCTTCACAGATCTACAATTTCAAGATAATACTTATTCCTGATCCGTCAAATTAAACTAAAACAGAAAAACTAAGATCCAAAAGGAGACGATCAAACCAGTACCGAGAACTTCAACAATAATCTAGATCCGTGAATCAAATTTCAATTCAGACAGATCTACAAAAAGAAAAATCACACACCTATACGAAACATCGGCCTATTAAACTACAAATCTAGAAATGAAGAGAAAAACTTACGCATTTCCAGTTGCCACCGACGAAGAATTTGTGACCCATGGTACTGAGATGGAGATCGGAAAATAGCTTTGAGAAAACAGGGGAAGTAGAAGAACCGAAGTGTTGTGTAGGTGGCCTATCCTGTGCTGATTAAATATGAAAGGCAGACATTCAGATCCGTACACAAGAAGAAGATCCCTATCCTCCCCGCAATAACCAATAAGCCTAACGAGATTCGGGTGCGAGAATTTTCCTAGAAAGTTCACCTCCGCCTGCACCCCAGCATTTATTTCATCATTATACTCAATACTTACAAACATAGACGACAATCTTTGATTCGTTATATACCTTCCACTCTTTGATCCCTTGAGAACTATCAGAGCTACATTTCTTGACAGCAACCGCCATTCCGACACCGTATTTGGACGGCGCTAGCGTTGTTTCGTCGATCCAGCCTTTGAAAACTCGTCCGAATCCTCCTTCGCCCAACATAGTAACTGGTTTGAAGTTCTTCGTCGCGCTCTTCAGTTCCGATAGGGTAAAAACCTTCAGATTCGGTGTTACAATCTTTCCCACTGATGAAGAGATCTCTTCGATTTCTGATACTACATGCTTACCTTCCACTACCTTCGGATATCTGAAGAAGAAGAAGACATTCAGATCCGAGAGATACGGGAAGAAAAATCGTCTGGTTGAAGGAGATTCTAAAACGAGAGATTGAAATGGTAGTTGTATATCTGAAGAAGAAGGAAATGGGAGATTGAAATGCTACATTCAGATCCTGGTTAGGACGTCGAGCTGCTTGAGGCGGCCTTGCTTCCTCATCAGTCAAAGCCGGAGGAGAAGCACAGAAGAGTGCGAGAGATAAGGAAGAGGGAAATGAGAAGACGGCAGAAGTGAAAACCAGAAACCCTAATATCCTCCTGTTTGACGGTAAAAAAAAAATTCGGGGTACATAAACTTAATGAGAAAATAAAAAAGCCTACTTAATAAACAAGTTCTCAAAAAAGCCTAGTTTCCAAATTAGCCCTTGTATATTTAAGATATTGTGATATATATATATATATATAATAGATTTTTTATATTTATACATAATATTATTGTTATAACTAATTATCATATATTATTTAATATATAATATTTTTGTACGGGCTTTTTTTACTTGTCCGGATCCTGTAATGCCCCAGTTTTGCCTTCACCGTCCCCGCGGTGAATAGGGCCGCCCCCGCGTCAAGGTCAACCGCCCCTGCGGTTTGGCCCCAGATCACGCCGATCTGATTTTTATTCCGTTTTATTTCTTTCCATAGATAGAAGATCCAATCTTCTATCTTATGGGCCGACTTTCCTATGATCTTCTAACCCTAAAGACGTCCTTCCTTCTATCTTTCCCCACCATTTCCTATAAATTTCCGATTTCTCTTCCTTTTCCCGTTTCTTGCTTACATTTTTCAATCTTGAGAAAGGTGCAACCTTCTTCCTTGTGAATCCTACTGAACGTGTAAGTTTGTTGTCCCTTTTTCCTATGTCACGTTCTTGACCTTGTTGTATGCTTCTTCCTTCTATTTCTCTTTCTTCTTCTTCACAAGAATCAAGTTTGAGCCTTGATTCTTGTTGGTCTTTTTGTTATTGATACGTTGATGTTCTCATGCTCCCTTGGTTAAGAATTGAAGAGTGTGGGACAGCGAATCGAGCTTTGAATCCCCTTTTGTGTGTTGTTGTCAAAAGGAGCCCCGACGCCACCTTTTGTGCCGAAACCACCCCCGCGCCTGCACAGAACCGCCCCTGCGGATTTGCCCGGTGCCGCCCCCGCGCCTCTGTCTAGCCACCCCTGCGGTTTTCCTATAGTTGCTCCCGTCTTTTGTGAGTTGCTTCCTTTCCTTGTTTCCCCGTTCCTTCATTGAGTTGCGTTGGATGTTGTTGACCCTTGGTGATATGTAAGACTAGGGTTTGTGACCCTAGCTTGCGGAGATCTTTTAGAGATCATGGAGACTAGAAGTTATAGACTTCTAGCAATCGTTTCGTTCCTTATTCGTTATGCCTTGTTTAATCAAACATTCTTTCCTTTCCTTTGGAACTTGAGTTGTTATTGACCTTGAATTTATCTTCGAGTGAGGTAAGTCCCTTGGACTTACTTAGCTGCATTCCGTATATTGGTTAGAGTGTATTAGCTTGTTTATGTTGTTGTTTATTATTATAACGGATAACCGGATTAGGATTGACCTCTATAACCGTAATTGGCCCAAGTGCATGACAACCGGCGGTGACCACTTGTCTAGTTCTACAAGAGACTAGGAGGTACTCTTGCAACTCAAGGCCACAGATAACATATAGTATTGATCTATTCTTGTCGGAAGACGGAAGCGGAGGGGAGTTTTGGGAGATTCTCGTGTGATAAAAGAAGTTGAATTAGTAATGGATAACTTAATGAAAGATAATAACCGGTTGTGTGAGAGCATGCTATGTGTTTATCTTCTTATGTGTGTTTGTGCCTTTACTGTCTTTTTGATATCTAGAATGTTAGCTAACGGTTTATACCGATGTTGTAAATATCCCGCTGGTTAGAGATGCTGCTGAGTGATCCGAACGGTGTGGTCATCCGGGGTTCCCGTACTGAAGAACCGTATAGGTGAATATAAAGAATAAAGATAATCTAGAGGGGGGGGGGTTGAATAGTGTATGAGAAATTTTCGCAAAAACCTATCTCAAGGCTTTGAAACTGATTTCAAAGGCCTTGATGTCGATCTAAGCTCTTTGTGACACACTTTGATTTCAAGGGCTTTGAAACTGATTTCAGTTTTGGGTAAGCTAGATGTTTCCTTTGCTTCTGATTTTTGGATATGATATAGTCGGTATTGCAGTGTAGAACATACTAAAATTTGACAAGAATTCGAGTTACAGTTTGAGAGTTATGATGTCCTAAAGTTGGTTCCTAGTGCAGTTTTTATAAGTGTGTTGAGAAAAACTACGTGTGATGCAGTTCTGTGAGATTGTTTTGAATGGGTTTTTGATCTCTGTTGGACTTGAATTTTGGATATGTCTTAGTTAGGATTACATAGTAGAGTATATCAAAAATTGAGGAAAAATTCATCAAGAGGTTTAGTAGTTATGATTTTTCAAAGTCGAGGCTGTAAGCGGTTTTGTGGATGTTGCTGAAATTTTCTTAGTGCTGGATATATTTTGTTGTGCAGTCACGTTTGAACTTAAGTTTAGATACTCTAGAAATATAATCCACCGTTCAGTTTTTGGTATGTTATATAGTGCCATGCATAGGGTGATGTATAAAAAATTGAGGCTGGTCTAACAGTTAGATTTAGAGTTATGGAGTCTCAAAGTTGACAGGTTGAGCAGTTAAGAAATACTCAGTTTTTGGCTAAGTCTGAATTTCTGGTTCTGGAACCGACTTTGAGAATTTGTGTAGAAGTTGTTATTAGGTATTTTTGGGAAATCTGTGGTAACGTTCTCCGCAGCAAATATGTGAGACAAAACTCAACCACCAGGGTCATGGCCTCCCATGTCTGGAAGAGCATACAGAAAGGGATTGCCGACGTGATCTATCCAGGACATAAATGGAGTCTTGGTGATGGCTGTAACATAGAATTCTGGGAAGATGTGTGGATGGGCGACGTTCCACTGACCACGAGATCACTGGGACCGATCGACGTGGAACTTCAACACAGAAAGGTGAGAGAGTTCTGGAATGAAGAGAACGGTTGGAACTGGCAGTTACTTTCCACATTGCTACCAACGGAGGTGATGCTCAGACTTGCTGCTGTCGCCCCAACTTCAAATCAGTTTGAGGCTATTGAAAGCAGTCAATCGACCACAATTAAAGATGAATTAAGTTGGAGATTCAGCCCAGATGGGAACTACACGGTGAGATCAGCGTACTCGATGCTTAAGGAGGAGAGGGACTACGCTTGGGCAGATAACGGGATTTATACTAGCATCTGGAAACTCACAGTTCAGGAGAGAGTTAGATGTTTTATTTGGAAACTGCTCCAAGGAGGCGTACTGACTAATGAGGAACGACTTCGACGCCACATCACAGAGAGTGCCCTGTGTCCTCATTGTAATTCAGAAGTTGAAACCCTAGTACATCTTTTCAGGGATTGCCAACACAGTAATAAACTTTGGCGGAGTCTCAACGCTAACAATCGGATCGAGGGCTTCTTCACGACTCCTTTCGCCGTTTGGATAAGAGGTAATCTAACTAACACTTCAAATTATAATCACATGTGTAGTTGGGGTGCCGTTTTTTGTGTAGGTATATGGTGGATATGGAAATGGAGAAACGAGAAAATTTTTAGGGATGTTCCCATGAGAGACGACACCAAGAATATCATTGTTGACCGGACCATGGAATATATCAAAGCTTGGAGAAGCAACACGAAGCCTCAGACCACTCCGGTCAGAAGAATTGAGCACATCAAGTGGGACCCTCCACAGCTTGAGGTCATGAAGATAAACACGGATGGGGCGGTTAGAAGAGATGGACACGCCACGGCGGCAGGTATTATTAGGAATAATGTGGGAGAGTGGCAGCGGGGATTCGTAGTTAACTTGGGTATTTGCACGGTACCAATGGCTGAGCTTTGGGGTATATACCACGGCTTAAAGCTTGCTTGGGAGTGTGGGTACCGGAAGGTGACTATGGAGTCGGATTCTCAGTTGGCAGTCTCGCTTCTGGGAAGGCCTATTCCCCGTTGTCACCCTCTCGCTAGTCTGGTGTGTAAATGCCAAGACTTCTTGAAAAGGGATTGGGAAATCCAGTTCCGTCATGCCTACCGCGAGGCGAATAAAGCGGCGGACTTTCTAGCTAGTAGTGCGTTTGAATTTCCGATAGGTTTAAGTGTATTGAGTGACCCCCCCGGGGGTATAGTTGATCTTTTGCTTTCAGATGTAAGGGGTCAGGCTATCCCCCGTTTGATGACCACTTAGCCTTTTTATTTATAAGAAGCGCGTCAGATGCGCCGGAGACCACCGACTCTCCTTCACCTAAAAAAGGTATTTTTGGGAAATCTTGCTTCTATGGATAGAGTGCATAGCATAGAAGACTTAGATATTTTTGTTAGAATTTTTATATTTTTATTCGAGGCTTGTATCATAGGCTAAAGTGGATCCTAGTGACCTTTTTGAGCACTGAGGAGAATGTGTGTTTCTTCTAGTTTCTACCTAAACTCATTTTTAAAAGTTAGAACATGAAATTATGTCCCAAAGAAGAGGATAGACATATTTTAGGGGACTTGTGGAAGTTTCGGAACCAAAGGTAAAATGGTCATTCTACCTAGGATGGTATTTTAGTAATTTCTCTTATGTTAGAATTTTACATCTTAGAAGTTATAGACTTTTAAGTGTATGGGAAACATTTTGATCCACTTGCCTCTTGTGACACGCAATTGAGTAATCTATGGTTGCTAACCGGGTTGAGATTTTAGAGTCGAGATTGATTTAGGTAAGTCCTTTGGGCTTACTTAGCTAGCTTATGGGTATGAGTGTGAATAACGATAGTGGTGTTTGAATATGTTTATAAGTGCACTTTTATTTAATTATCGACCGACCAACAAAATTGGGCTAAGAGTAACGGGCGGTGGCATTCTGCCCAGTTAGCCCGAGGGCGTTGGGGGTCTCTTGTAATAATCGAAAATTTTAAATCTCCGTTAAACCTAAAATTTATCGATTTCCGATACGTCAACCTTAAATAAATAAATACATAAATTAAAATGAAATAAAACGAGTGTTATTTCTATCATTTTATGTGACTCTAATTCACATAAGATGATGGAACTTTGTAACCGGAAAATTTAGTCTCCGTTTAATAACGAATTTAAATCGGACTTCGATCCGCCGACCTTGTTTTCTTTTAAATAAAAGAAACGAAATAAAATTCTATCAATTTAATTGACTTTGATTCTTATAAAATAATAACTTAATTAATTCCGTAAATAATCCCGTAATTAATTTCCGTACTTTTAATGGTTCCGGGCGATTAACGAGTATCCTTTCAACTCTTTGTTTTATTTGAAGAACAGGCCCATTTCTGGCCCAATTACCCAGCCAACCCAATTTTATCCTAAACCCTAATCAACTCCTAATCACGTTCAGCCTAAACTAATTTCATTGCCTAACCTAATTGCCGCTGCTCCTCCCAACTAAAACCGTAAATTTTCGCTCCTTTCTGCGCAAACGAGAGGAGTACTGGAGAGTCGGAAGTGTCGCCATGGATACAACCTTTAGATCCTCGCAGTTCCGGACCCTTGTGCCTTCAGCACCCAGGTGAGCGTCGACCCTCACCCTCCTTCCTGAGCGTTTAATTCCGCCAGCACCAGCCCCTGCACATACCGTCTAGGACGCCAGCGCCGGCCTCTGCATAGACGCCTCGGGCACCAGCACCAGCCCTACTGGACGGTCTTCATCGGCGTCGGACTCCGCCACCTTTCCTTCTTTCGGCTCCAGTCGGTGATAGTAGATCTACGACAGCCGCTCCTTCGAACCGACCCTTCGAACCGACCCTACTGCACGCCATTCGGACCTTCCTAGGTGAGCAGATGCAGTTTCTACTTCTATTACCTCCTCTCTGTTTGCACCTAGTAACCACGCCGGTGATGGCTGGTTGGCAGCAGCGAGTTCAGGTGCGCCCAGGGTACAAACGCCGGTTCTAGGACTCTTGGATTGCGAAGCAACGACGGGAATTCGGGTCGTTTCAGCTTGCTGTCGGTAAGCCTTCGGAGTGAACTCTCTTACTGTAAACGTGATTACGCAGAAATCAAATTAACTAGGATGTATAAATATGCACAGCTTGTTTTTCATACTCAGTAGGACTCGAACCTGGAACCTGCGAATAGGTGTATTAGATTTATATGGACAGGGAGAATCGAAGTTGGGATCACTTGCATGCCCAGTTAATTCAGCTTCGACCTGCTGACTTTAGGACCTAATTTCTACAGCTTAAATCGAAAATCCACCGTTGAATTTTTAATATATTGTAGATTGAAATACATAGTTTACTGTGGTAAATTTTGAGAGAAAGTTAACGGTCGGATTGAGACTTACGAGGTCTTGAAGTAGGATAGTTGGGTTGTTTTTGCAAAAGAGGAAGAAAATTTGACTAAGTATAGAATTCTAGTTTTATTCCAACTTTAGAGAATTTATGGGAGAGTTATGAGTAAGTATTTTTGAGAGATCTTTACCCCGATATTTAGTATGCATATCATAGAGGATCTAAGAATTTACTTTGGAAATTTTATAACCTTATCCAAGCGGCGTTTATGAACCCAAAATCAGGCTTTAACGATTATGGTATAAATTAAGAATGTTCGATAACTCTTATAAAATCTTACTAAATCCTTACTAAACTTTTCAATGAGAACTAGATTGGACAAAGGTTCTAAAAGAAAATATTAGAACTAAATGATGGACTTTGAGAATTTTCGGCACTAAGGGTAAAATGGTCTTTTATCGTAAGAGAGCTTTTTCCGTAATTCCTTCGCAAGAGGTTGGACATGTGGATGTGATTTTGATCCACATGCCTTATTTGACAGGCGTTTGAGTTACCACGAGTTCGGACCGAGTTGAGATTTGAGAAAGTGATTTTTGATCAAGGTAAGTCCATGCGACTTACTTAGCCGGTTTCTGGATGTTAGTTGAATGATAATGGTGGTGTGTGCGATGTGTGTTTATAATAACAACTTGTTAGGACGACCGTTGTTATTATGTGTTAAGGCCCAAGTGCATGTATAACGGGCCGTGACATCACTGCCCAGCTCTGCCAGGAGACTGGGAGGTTCTCTATACCCAGACCATACAGGTACACGGTGAGATGCATCGGATCCACTCCTGATGGGTACACGGGGGCGAAGGCGAGGTTTGGGAATCCCTCGTGTCACAAAATAAGTATCATTAGAGTGAATGACTTAAATGAAGATAATAAATGGATTGTTTGAAAGCATGATGAGTGTTTATTATTTTATGTGTGTGTGTGCTATTATTATTCTCCTAATGTTTAGATAACTAGCTAATGGTTGTTTTGTTGTGTTTTTAGTTTTACCGCAGGTTAGAACAGCAGTCGAGTGATCCGGAAGTAGTGGTCAGCCGGGTCTCCGTACTCCTTAAAGTGGGGTTTGGGGTTGTTGCTTTGTTGTTCTTTTCCTCTTGTTAAGACAGTTAGTCTTTTCCGTCGTTTAAGTTTTATAGGCTGTTAGACTTTGTTGCATTCATCCTGTTAAAAATACATTTTTATAAATTTCGGTTTTTCTTATTTGTGTCTTGTTGCAAGATCCTAGTAAACTTGTTGTCAAACTGAGGTCGGGACCCATTGTGAGGTCCTAACCAGTAATGTCCCGAGTTCTGAGAATTCGGGGTGTTACATCTCTTTAGGGACTAGTCCATACTTGGTTTGTGGTGACGCTACCGGCGGAGGTGTGCTAGACCTAGACTAGTTGGATAAGTAACAGAGGCGAGAAATCTTAAGATTTCTCGTGCCGTAACTTTAAAACGGAATAGAGTAAATCACCTAAGCTATAAGATAATAACCGGATTGTGCGCCAGCATGATGGGTGTTTATGTTACCTTGTTTGTGTTTGTCTTATCTATATTCTACTTATACTTAGATTGTTAGCTAATGATTTATCCGTGTTGTATATTTTGTAGAGATAGACAGTTGCAGAGAGATCCGGAACGGAAGGTCAGCCGGGTCCACATACTAATTAGAAGGGGACGGGGGAGTCTTCCTTTCGGCATGCATGTTATATATATATATATATATATATTGTAAGGTTGTCGTGTGTTGTTCATTCATACAAATACTGTTTGTTATTTTCAAATAATTTAAATACATTTGTGCATTGTTGTAAGATCATAGTAAAGTTGTTGTTAAACCAAGGTCGGGACTCAATGTGAGGTCCTAACTAGTAGCTCTCCGAGTTTCAAAAATTCGGGGTGTTACAGTCTTGAGGCTCTGTTCCAACCTTGTGTTTACCATGAACCCTCAGCAATTGCGGGAACATAACAACAAGGGGTTCAATCAACATCGGAAATTTATCCTCCTTTATGTACATGATTTGTGGGTCATACACATAAATTTATAAAAATTGAGTGCATAACCATGTACATCCCTAGCTAAAACGAATACACAAAATTGAGTGCATAACCATGTACATAACAACAAGGGGTTCAAAACATGAAAATATAAACTTGAATCAGTCTAATATTGGGAGCCAAATTGACAAAAATTGAGTACACAAACTACAATCGCCTTAAATTCAGCATCAATATTTACAAAATTGTGAACATAAGCTTGAATCTCCTTACATACATATACAAAACACAAAAATGAATACACAAACTTGACGGCATATTTGCAAAGATGCAGTACACAAACTTGGGTTTGCTTAAAAACACATGCAAACAGAAATTGAGCACATAATTATGTTTCTGCCAACAATCAGATGCCATATATACATAAAAAAGAGTTGCTTTTTAACTTCAGATCCATAAAAACTCAACAAAAATTTCTTCTTCTACTTGTTTTCTCAATACAAAACCTAATGGGGTGAACAAGATAGAAATTTACATAATACCATAACACAATGCTGCACATTTCAAAACTCAGAAAAGTAATTGTACCGATTTGAGGAAGAAATGTAACACCGATTTTCGGTTTCCAACTTCCAGACGAGAAGAATTAGACAAAAACAGAACAAGTTGTGGGAAACTTACAGCGATTGCTTTAGATTATACAAACCAGAATAACGATTGACGGTTGAAGAAGAAGAAGAAGAAGAAGAAGAAGAAGACGATTGCTTTAAGTTTTCCGACTGTAGAATCTCCAGAAAGCAATGACGATTTTTTATCGTATTGTTTTGAGAATGAAAGTTGAACAAACGAGAATCCCGTAAAAGCCTTTATTATTAAGTTGCTTATTTTAACGGGATATATCTTTTTTGTTTTGGCAGTTTACTCTTCCTTTTACGTAATTTCCCTTAGGTGGTTATCCTTATTTCAACAATTATCAATTTAATTTCCCTTTTATTGGGACAGAAATTAAAGGGGCCTATATTGTATATAAGATACAATAAGGGCTTTTCTACACCAATTTTTTCATTTATATTTCATTTAGTTTATAAATTCGGGTTTAATTTTTTGTGGTATTTACTAGGGGATGGGTTTATTTGTGAATGAGTTTATCTGGATTTATAAGCCCCTCACAAATAACCTCATCAGCCCAAGTTTATTTCTTCTTGGATTGTTTTTTTTAATCCCGAAATTGCATTGATATCTAGTGTATTATATTATATTATGATATTCCCTTACTGCCCCATCTATGAACGAAAAACTAGAGTAGAAGATAGGCGACAAAGAGACAAGGCGAGGAGGCAACGGTTGCAACGACTGCTTATTGTCATAGTTTAGAAGATGTGAAAGAGCTTATCGTCTCTGCACTTCAAGTACTCCTCCAAATTGACCCTAAGGCGCAAAGTGACCTTCTTCATCCTATAAAGGCTCAGTCCAAGGGGCAAAGTGGTCTTCTTCTTTCTATCAAGGCATAATCAGTACTCAAATTTCTTGAGCAATCCTGCGCCTCTAGCAGATTTGTGTATCATCGTGGTGATGAGAGCAAAGCAACAATGTTGATTGTGTGTAAATCCAAAAGAGCCGATTTGTGGTTATAAACCCTGGTATTCATTCTTTACTAGTGTATTGCCCGTGCCTTGCACGGGATTTGTTAAAATATATTTTTATTTCTCGTTATTACTCCTATTTAGATATGCATGTTTAACCAAATTTTATATTCACATATACCTACAAACATATTTATAATTTCACCAAATATTTAATTATAGGTTTTAAATTTTAATATAATTTTATCGAGAAAAGTTAACGTAAATTACAACTATAAATAGACGTTTTTTACATAAATAAATCAGTTTTTAAATTGACTATTTTAAAAAATTAGACAACTCACGTATCTAATAAAAAATAGATTAGTTTTTGAATAAATAAAAATATAATAAATAAACAAATTACGAATGTGATGAGATAAATTACCTAACAATATGGAAAAAACAAATAAAATATTTGAACAAAAGAATTGTAAATATCAACTTTAATAAGATAATTGAGATGTGATGGAATTATGTGCCTCAACAAAATTAGAAAATTTGAAGTTATTTAAATAAAAAAATTCAATTTCACATATAAATTCTTTAATATATATAATAAGTTTTTCATT